>JAZFAU010000029.1:657500-1257500 GCA_037178615.1 Dione vanillae
AATTTTATACATACAATTCTACATGTTCTTATAATCATAGAGCATAATGTAAGTATAGAGAAATGAAAGTATTCCATAGTTTTCTTTACTAAAATGGTAGATGATTCACAAGCAGCACTACTAGATGATTCACAAGCAACACTACTAGTTCTAGGTCTAGTTTTTTAATTTATGGTGTTTCTTGCATATGACAATGAAGACAGCAAGCTCTAGTAGTGATATTTGACATTCATTTCCCAATTTCTGCACAATAACCGAAATACTGCATTGAGCATGTCATACTTTGTCTTTATAAGCTAATAAATAAACATATTTAAATTTCACGCGAAGTAAATCAAATCCATAACCATCCCATTTACAGTCAGACACTGTTCCAATAAATATTTATAAAGTATAGCTCAGCTTACCTCAGCCGCAGTGGTGAGCTGTATTGCCTGACCATTAGAGTATCCTAACAAAGCATTATGATCTGTGGGGAAAGTACTGTCAGTGAGAGCACGAGTGGTGCCCACAGCATAGACAGCATACGCCAGCGCCCCACCAGGTCGACGGACCACTGCGTGAACGCCACGATTATCAACCTACAAATTTATTATTATTATTTCTTTTCTTTAATTCATTTCAACTTTCGTTGTATTTAATTAACACTATTAAATATACCTCTACTTATACAAATCAATGGGTTCTTGAAAATAAAAACAATTAAAATATTGAGTACTAAGGAGATTAACTTACAGCAATTGTAATGACATTTAAATCGTTTGGTAACGAAATTTTTCGAGGTGCACGTTGTAAGCAATCAGGCCCGCGTGGCCCGGCCGTACCGCCAGCTCCCCATTTCACTGCTACTAGATCATCTTTACGAACTAGTCGACAGTCCTGTAGGAGCGTCGTCCAGTCATCGGGAGTTGTTGGGACTATTTCTTTACCAGTCTTTACCCACGGTAGGAAAACGAACAGCTGCATATGCTCCATCTACTTTAAGGACACGTCCTAACGGCACACTTTTTACGTCTTCTAGGAAAACAACCTCTTTTAATGGCCACTCTTCCTCATCGCGTTTAGAACCGTCGTTTGAAGAGCCTTCTTCACCGCGGACAGTTACACGTTTTGCCCGTTCTACAATAAGCAATTTAATATTTATTTGTTTCATTTTTTACTTATATATAACTAGATAAAATAGGCAATATTTACTGTGAGATGTGCTTGTATCACTACATGTAGATGATGCAGGACTTGGCGGGGGAGGCATGTCCAAGCGATCAGCCATATCCTTATTGCTATCTTTGCCGCTGTCTTTGCTGTTACTACTCGAGGAAGACGCTTTTACAGACGATACCGTTAGAGGTGATTGATTCTAGAACAAAATATAACAATTAAGAAATATGTGATGTAATGAAAAAAAATCTTATTAATTTTATATTTACCTGTAAATCTCTTTTATCTTTATCCGAAATAGACCGATCAGGTTGAGGTGGCGGCAACATTTTGAAACGACAAGTATCAGACAAGTTCCATGCAGCATTTTGTAGTATACCCACTTTTGGAACACCAGTTGACATGTTGAAACCTATAATTTAATACAGGAGGATAATATTTTATATTACTTTTATACAGTATAACATGTTTATGAATCTCCTATATTACAATCTAGTAAAATAGTATTGCCATTAAGATTTATTGTGATTTATAGAACTTTGGAAAAAGACATCACTCATATTTAATAAACAATACTCACCAATAGCTCCTGGCTGGTACATGGGAGCATTTTTCATTGTGACACTCTGGCCAGCTTGCAGGTCTTGTGGGGTGTTGGATGAGTGTCCACGCTGCTGTTTACGAGAGCGAGCACGGTGTTTCTCCCAGAGACGGGCACGTTGCCCTAATGGTAACACTCCCCTAAAAATGTATAAATTCAAAATGAAGACAATTTTTATGGTTAAGGGTAATTATATGTTAATAATATATTCTATACTAAAAAGATTAGTTATTTAATATGTACTTTGTAGGCAAATGAAAACTTACCACCAATAAAGGCTTCCAGACTCCAATCTAGCTACTGTGTAAAGTGAGCAGACATGTAATGATACTGGTTTTTCTGAACCAAACTCAGAAAATGTCTGCAAAGGATGTTCCAAACGTACAGCCCCTGGAGCATGAGCTGAAATAGCATTTATCTTGTAAAAATATTTTCTACTACTTTTCTTAATATTATTATGATAGTTATTGTTCATATAGCAGTGTTATTTTCATACTGTATTGTGTTATTACCTATAGACTCATCCAAAAACGTAGCCACTCGCCCCGCGTCTGTAAGCACTGATACGCGTATACCGGCAGCACTAATATTGATGATTCTTTCTCCTGACACTAAGCCCATCCAATTTCCTCGGGGATGAAAGGTTCCACCAGATGCCTAATACATAAAGAAGGTCTAGAATGAATCACTCTCTTTTTAATTAACATTAAATTTAAAAGGAAATTAGATATATAACTCTAACAAATGTCTACATATGCTAAGATTGTCTGTTGTATTATCATCAAACGCCAACGTCGCATTTTTTCTATGTAGTGAATACTAAACCTACAATCGTCCTGTGCACTTCTTAATATAAGATAACTCACATCGTTACGTTGATAGGGATGTGCATCAGACCAACGCCACTGATGCAATTGTCCATTGGTTGAAATAGCAATTAATTCACTATATGTAGCAGCAATATGCGTAAAACGTATATTGCTATCCCAATATTCTAGCTCCTCAGATACCCATAAGGGAGATGCTGCCATTGCCGAATCTTTTTTCTTGTTCTCCACTGAAATGTAATGTTACCAAAGTTAACTAATTTAGAAAACATTCAATATATTTGAGTTAAGGAATAAAATTTATAACTTAAAAATTAATCAGTTTATACCTCCTTCCTTATCCCAGGATGTATCACGCAGTGCTGATTCCAGCCACCTCCGTGGACCGAAGTATTGTCTGTCACGCCATCTACTGAACTCTGAGGGTCTCTCCTGCGTGGAACTGCTGCTTTCACGACTGGCTCCCGCGCGCACCCCTCCGCTACTGCCTCCGCCTCCACTACGACTGTTCATTATAATTTAATTAGTAAGAATAACTTAAAAAAGAATGATGTATCATACAATACTACATCGTTATTATTTCTTAATGTATTATATTTCTTAACCGATTCGTTGCGATGTCTAATTTGCAAACTTCTAACTGTGGCGTCGAACAAAAATACCGTGACACTGCTGCCGTGCCAAGCGCCATACAATTAAATGACACGGCTCCTGTGTCTTCAGCCATGCGAAAAAAAAAACAAGCGTTTTGACCATTCTAAGTTAAAAAAACGTTAGTTTACATTCGAAATCCAACGAGAACAGCTAGTAACGTTGTTTCAAGGTATAAAAAGTGGAAAAATAAGTGTATTCTTGGAAATGGCGGGTAAGTGGCTTTCTAAATACAGGTGTGCTAAACCTTTGGGTCTAAAAATGTTGTTATGATTTTCCTTTAAAGAAATTTCAAGTATTTTAAACTATGCAAACGAAGAACTACCAAGTTTGATTATGAAGTTATTAAGAAATGTCATGTCATGTAATTACACTCAAACTTAGGTAGTCGGTTACAATTATTATTGTCAGTATAAAATAACATTTTGCTGAATAGATGATAAATATTTATTGTTTAAGAAATACGGCGTAAAAGAAAGTACATTCCCGAGACAGAAATTGAAACTCAATGTGACTCCGATGACGACATATTTGAGAAGAATTCGCAAACATATAAATCATCTCCTTGGATCATTTTAACTATTCTTGAAAAGTGCAATAAAATAGCGAAAACGGCTTCATTTCATACTAGGTTTCAAAAAGGTTTCATACCCCTGTCATCCTTAAAATCATGTTATATACAGAAACGAAGGCTACTAGCTTGATTCACGTGAAAAATTAAAATAGTTTTGTTCTGGGTAGATCTCCCTAAACTTAAATTTGAAGGAGTTTTCATCGATTTCAAAATGGCACGGCTCACGCGTCTAACGCCACGCGAAAAAAATAACGATGGCACGGTAGCCGTGCCATCCGCAACGAATCGGTTAACTAGGTATTTTACTAAATCAGAGATACGATATTGACAGCTGACAAATTACTTTTTTTTCATGAAAAAATATTGTATTAATGGATAAAATATTGCTGAAACACTGAATTAAAATAAATGCCTCTATCATGATGTAGTAGTGTACAACACACCATTAATTAAAAACAAAAAACTACAAAACGAAAACACCCTAATCACAAAACAAAAACGGAAACAGCATAAGCGCTTTGCGTGCTAGAGTAGGTGGAGGAGTAACGTCTCTATTGGTAGGAGAGATGAGGCAGAGGAGCGTAGCTTGACAGGATACCTTCTGACAGCCGCGTACCCGAAGATGTCCTCCGAAAACATGGCGTCTGCATCTATAATCACGGATTGATCCTGCTGTGTCGCATGGAATCCCCCGTCCAGAAGCGAGATGAGGTCCTCTGGAACGTAGCCATCACCACCCTCGCCGCCTTCTGGCTCCTCACCCTCCTCGTCATCACGGGAAAGGAGGTTGTTGACAGCTTGGTTGACATCCAAATTTGTACGCTGATAAAATAAACAAAATTATTGCTAATTACTCTACTACATAATATAAATACATAAAAATGCTTAAAAACATGTTATTATTATATCACCATTTTACTAAAGCATACGTTTTTTTTTTCAAAAGAAGAGTTCGAGCGTGAATTTATCTATGCCACTTATAGAACAAGAATTAAAATAAATAATTCTTTATAATCGGACCTTTTATCTAAAAGAATATATATATTCAAAGAATTATAATCAATTTATATATTCTCTAAGTGGCATAGACAAATTCACACCTGCACCTTTCCCGATCACTAACTTCAAAAAGTAATCTGTAAATTTTTTTATTTAGTGATTCATACTTTCTTAGGAATTCCATTCTCATATAATACTTATATTTTCATTTGAATTGATTTTTATAAAAAATCGTGGAGAGAGAGGAAGGTGTCATCACATATTATATTATATGCATAATATAATATTTTTAACCAGCCTGTACAATAAAAGCTATAGCTGCTCAAACTAAACATATTGTTATTAATATTTTTTTAGCTTCACGCTTTTATCCTGCACATGGCAGAGTAGACAGAGGGAACTGCAGGAACTGTGAAAGCTAGTGTTAAGACACTCCGTTGCTTAGTGTCTGCTTTCTCCGTCCCCGCTTTCCGCCTTTTCGAGGCATTGTGTGTTGAGTGGCGGAATTCAACGCCGCACTTTGCAAAATTTTCCAGAGCAAAGAAAATGGAAATAGAAAAATCCATCTTCCCCCGAGTGGAAATCGAACCCACAAACCGTCGCGTTTACAAGGAGACGCTTACGCCTCTGCGCCACGACGGTCCTCTTGTTGTTATTAATGAGTTTACTAATACTGTGTAAAAATTTTTAGTGTTGACTGGTACAATAGTCAACACTAAAAATTTTAACATCATCCATTTTATAGCTATGTTCTAAAACATTTTTTTAGAATGCATATAATTCACTACCTGAAGTTCTCGTATAATAAGACTTCTACTTTTTCCTTGCAGAACTACTTGAGCTTGAGTCACTAAATCTTCAGGAACAAATGGAGCAGGTACTGCTGACACCACCCTGCCAGAACTTGATGCACCAATTATGACCCCAGTAGCCCTGCTTGTAGAACCTACGTAAATTAAAATATTTTATCGTTTCCGCGAATCTACAAAGTTTATAAGGTTCTAGTTTTTTATGACTTATTTATTATATCCCTAATCTTTTTATAAATTTTATCATTAAAACTATGAGAAAAGAAAATTTCTTTTTGTCTATAGTAGTGGGACATATATGAAAATGAATAAATATGAATATACAAATCTTATAAATGGACCTTGGGAACTAGGAGCTGCGCGAATGGAATTTCTCATTATTCTTGCTCTAGTGCGAGGTTGTTGACGTGATCCGCATCCACCTCCACTTCCCCCCTGTTTGCCTCCACTCGTCCCACCGCCACCACTGCCTCCTCCACCATTGCCACCATTTTTATTTGCATCAGCTTTGCTTAAATCTAATCTATCCGGGATAATGGAGAACGCAGCCCGGCATATGGTGCCATCTTCCAACAAACAGGCAATATGAGTTGGACCAGCAGCAACTGCCCTCACTCCTCTTAGTGAGGTGAGTGCAGATGGTGCTGCACCAGTGCCATATCTGTTCCAACGCTCTGCAACCTCTCTAAGTCTAAAACAAAGAAAAAAATGATTGTGTTAAATAGATAATGGAAAAGTATAAAAAAGGTTTTCAATCTAAATTGGGAAGGACACAGAAAAAATGTAAGAAATATCTATGAGCCAATTTAACTTTATGACTATGAATTTAAAAAAATATATATTTGGATTTAAGTCATAAGAAATTTCATTCAAAGTTATAGTAATAGCCCTTCAAAAATTCTAACTGTTTATAGTTATTAACCTAAATATAAGGAAAACTAGAATAGTTTTAAAGACAAAACTTATAAATTTTAGAAGAAGAGTAAAAACCTAACTCATGTAATGTATGTATGTGTTAAAAACAATAAGTTCCCCATCTTAATTACTTTCTTAACTTTTAAGCTAAAGAGTAGCTTATGTCATTATGTGATGAAGAAAAAGCAGTTGTAGGAGTAATACACCTATAAGAACAAGAATTTAAAAAGTACATGTGTATGTATCTTACTGTACCATGAACTGAAAGGTATTTGAATATTCAGAAGACAAAAGTTCTAAAAATCATATTTATAATTATTTAATTGTATATCAGAGGTGTAAAATTATTAATTTCAGGAAGAAAATTCGGCCTCTCAGACATATAGCTTTATTTAATACAATGTATAATCTAGGACTATAATCAAAACTAACTTAACTAACTTTCTTCTTCTTTTGCTTTGACACTAAAAAATGTTTATTACTTGGTAATAAAAGTTACTTTTTATATAATATTAATTCAATATAAAATGTTTTGATTCAAAGAGTATAATATATATTATTTCCATTTATAATAAGTTATAGTTATATATATGACATGTAGCAAATTATTTTGATTTAATACTAGCAAAATTTAGTATACATTTATAATAAAGTTATGTTATTAATAAAGACTCAACAATATCCATTCTACATACTGTGTGAATATCACACAGTATACATATATTATGTAAAGAAATCTGTGCTTAATTTAGCTGATATTCAAGGTTTAATGAAAGAACTTAACTGATCTACAAAAGTAAGAATCCCAACAATATGTGTAAATCAAATAAACCATATATAATTATGAGTTTTATCCATAGTAAATTTACATATATTTTGATTTATAAATACAAAATACAAAATTTCTTTTTGTTCTATGTAAGCATTTGAGTAAACAAATATCAAGATAACTGAAAGCAACACAAGTTTTTTTAAATAGACTGAGCCTCAATTCAAAATCCTCTTTAAAAAATTATTTATACATGTGCACACATGATCCCAAGTTACCCTCTACTATATAAACTGTCTCATCAAAATAGCCAGTCTAATATTTTTTACAAATTTAGCTAATGAATTTAGTCAAATACTGGTGTTATTTTGCCTTAAATCAATTTAGATAAAATATTTAGAAATACTTTACTATACATTAAAAAAGACATCTTATGAATTAAATACATATGTTTGTTAATAATTACTAATTACATACATATTATGTGACATTTTGTAAATTTTACGTCTATCAAATATACACTTGTTACAAAAGGGTAAACTCTTGTTGAAATAACTAAGAAGTAAAATTTATATTTCAAAATAGTACAACAAGACAAATCTATTATATTATATATGTACATATGAATTTATTGAATTATTATGTATAAGCATTTTTCTTTATAACCTTAATGACAAAATGCCTAAGAGTGACTAAGGAAAATAAAACTAAAGTCCGAGTCATTTCAAAACATTTAAAGCCAAAATCTATAATATAAGTATTCTGGGTAAAATTCAATTTTGCTCGTTAATGAAAATAAAAAAAAATTATATCAAAATGCGCCACATTTTCTCCACATTTTATTTGTTTCTTTTAGCAGTAAAAAATTAGAATTGAATCTAAGATAATTTTATAATTTAATTTAATATAATTTTGACGTTTATTGATAACTCATTTTTTAACAACTATATTTAAATAAAGTTATGAAAGCTAAAAGAAAATGGGGTTCGCAAATTAATAGCCATTACCATCGTGTCGATTTTCAACGGCAACTTCCACAACCAATTCTTTATTTAAATTATGAAATACTATAAATTTATTACGGATCAGCCATATTTTTGCAATAAGCTATTTGATTTAAAAGTCAACAATGCAAACTATAGATTGAATATTGAAAAATCGGGCGTCTCGCTAAGACTTGGCATAATAATCAACGTATCATTTTTATCCGTGTTAATAAATCTGGATCTATTGAATAAGATCATCGTAATGGAGTCATCTAGAAAATTAAATAATAGGCTTGCCTACCTATCTATCAATTGATCCTCTGTCCCAGGTAATGGATGAACAACGAAATGCATTGAAGACATTTCTATAAGATCTTGTCAATTAAATCAACAAAAACACTTCCACATTTGCATTCACTTAAACGCTGTAGAACAAATGAACACTCCTTAGAATTTTTGTAACCACCATATTTCCTCTCAATTCTCAATAGCGTTTTTCGTACTCAAATACATGTGAGTCGGTACATGACGAAAAAAGAAAGAAAATATCAACATGGCTTCTTCATCTAAAATGTTGGTAGAAATGGAAAACATGAAAATCTAAAATCGTTCTAAATCAAAATTATTTATAGATAAATATTATAAATATAAAATATTTCAGAATCAACAATTAATAATATAATTTAAATAAGATTATTGAGATATATGTATCTAAAATTACAAATAATAATTAATGCTTAATTTTATTAAATCATTTATCGGTTATATGTGGTAATATAATTTAATTAGTGAAGCAAATGGAATAACTTTGTACAACTACAGTTGAAATATAGATTCTTTTTGTGACTTGTGAAAATAAAAAATATGCAATATAAATTATAAAAATTTCAATTCTTTATGTAGCAGCGAAAAATAAAAAATATTTTTTTCCTTTTTTAAAGTAATAAATTATATTTAAAATCTTTTTACTTCCTAGTCTATCCTCCCTAGATCTACACTCCATACATAATCTGTAATGAGCAAAAGATATGTCAAAAATGGCGGCCAAGTCAAAGAAGCGGTTGTCTAAAAATGAAAATAAATTATTAAAATTAGAAAAATTAGAGTTAAAAGATGTTATTTGTTCAATTTGCCAGTCTGTTTTAATAGAACCTGTAACATTACCATGCTATCACGATTTTTGTCATCGTTGCTTTAATAGTAGTATTGAAAATAACGCTTTGTGCTGTCCACTATGTCGATTGCGAATTGGTTCTTGGGTACGAACCGCAACTAAACAAAAGAACGTAGTAAATTCTAAATTATGGAATTTTTTGATGAATAAATTTTCTAAGGAGATAGACCAAAAATTAAAAGGAGAAGATATTGAACTACCAACAGGTACGTTCATTTATAATTAATGTAACTGATAAAAGAAGCGGTTTATAATAATACGAATGCTTTTTTAATTAATACACATTTCTTCAGAAATTCCATTAGTGCGACTAAGCGAACCGGGAGAGATTAAATCTGAATATGAAGCTGAGCTTCAAAGATTACGAAATGAACGCTTACGCTTAGAACAAAAGCAATTGCGAGAGTCCGAAAATCTTATAAAGTAAGTTATTTTCAATAAATAAGTATTAATATTTGCCATAATAATATGTGTGAGTTTCAACTTTTTAAGTAATATACATAAAATAATATTATTAGATTTGCTTATTATTCACAACAATCTGTTAAGATTTTTACAAAATAAAGTATATTACGAAATAAACTTTAGTAGAAATTATGACATTATATTCAGAAAGCCATGTCTAAATATTTATGTTTCTTGTTCTCTGTTTCAGACAACTTCAAGAAGAAGAGGAGATAGCACACAAAAAATATTTGGAAAGATTAAAACATGATGAAATATTGGCAAAACAACTTCAACAAGAGGACCAATTAAATAAAGTACCCAATATGTCAAAAAATAATGTTTTGAAATTCCCAACTACACAACATAGGCTTAAACCTATGACTATAGACAGTTATTTGTCTAAATCAACACTACAAGCAAACATTACAAATAAGTAATTAATTTTGTTTATTTTTAGTGCTAAATATTAATACTTCTTAATCTATTTATATTTATAAAAAGTATGTTGTGTTTTGTTATGTTTGTGTTCTTTTAATAAGAAGTGAAAAAAAAACAGGACTAAGTAGTACAAATATTCTGTTTTATATAATCTTGAACCATTCTTCTGATTTCAGTAGCCCTTTATTCACTGATGACAATACTAGCACAGATATAACAACTTCTATGAAATCAATGAGTTCTAACAGTAGCAGACATTCTCCAGAAATGTTACCAAATTATGGGAAACTTATAAAAAACATTATTGACCAAAAGGTCAAAAATAAATCAAGTACATGGAATAAAGAAAATGGTGATACTTCAAAAGATAAGGTAAAATTAAGGGAGATAAATTAAAATTTTGCCCTCATATTAGAGTTGAAATAATTAATATTTTTTTAAGGAAAAAATTCTTAAAACTTAAACAGACAGCTTTTGTTCATGCACATAATTATAAAATCAGAAAATTGTATTAAGCATATAGACATTATGTTTACAATTATATTATTGAATTATAAAAAAGTTTAATAAATAATTAATTTCAGAAAGAGGAAGAAGAGTTGAATAATACTGAGTCTGAAACTAAGGATGATAAAATTATTGTAAAATCTAAGAGTGGAACACAATCTTTACTTGTTTCTTTACCACTGCCAAACACAGGAATACTTCAATTAAACAGCTTACCTGACCATAGCAATATTGAAACAAGCAGTGTAGATTCTATGCAACAAGAACTTTGTTACTTCAAACCCATTGAAGGAACTACACCTACTAGGTATGTGCAAGATATTTAGTTTAGTAACTTATTAAGCCATGGAAAAATGTCATTATTCATATATATTTGGGCTTTTTAGTTTATTGTATTCTTTCTGATGTTTCATAATCTGTCAGGTAGATAATAGATTTAGTAAGTAAATTATTTATCTAATTCCCATGAAAGTATGAATTGATAAAACTAATGCTAAATTTCTTCTAACTAGGTTTCATTAAAATCTTATGAGAAAATGATATGAAAGAGCCATAATACTAAGATACATATTTTTTTAAATTTATTTTAATACTTATTTTGAAACAATTTTCAGCTTTACCAATAATAAAAATTTACCACTACGAGTACCACCCTTTAGAGCAAACAAAGAAATCTTCAATCTGACTAAATCCCAAACTTATCCTAGTCGGGAACAATATTTAGAAGGTCTATGTCGGCTTCGTGATACATCTTTGACTCATAAGTTGCCATCTGCATTTGTTATTGCGCTTAGCATATTAAAGACCAAAAAGGTAAGTTACTTATAATATATAAAACATATAAATTCTTTTTGAGAGCTTTTGAACATCTGAACAATATTGAAAGATCTTATTTTACTTTTACAAGACTTCTTGTTATAGAAATTATTCACTTTCATATTGATTCACTTATCATTTTAATGTAATTTAACTTTTTAAAATATTTGTGATACTATAGAGATATCAACTGAATTATTTTTGTCAGAAATGCTTCCTATTACATATTTGAATTTTAGTAGAAAAGAATACAAATATCTCAGTGATACCTTTATGTATTTGTGATTAATTAATATGCCATTGTAAATAGTGGATGTCACATTTCACACAATTTCCAGCAAGGGGAATCTATTTGTATGTTTTAATTAATTTGTAATTACAAATAGTGATAATTTATTGAAACACTTAAATATGATATTTTACTTGAGTGTTGTTGATCTTCAGGAAAACTCAAAGAAAATTAAAACAAACACAAAATCTGGAACTAAGAAAACATCCTCTACTAATGCAAATATTTGCCCTTCTTTAACATCAAAACGAGTATTAACTAGATATAAGCAATTAGAAACAGTGAATATGCCAATACTGAGTTCAGGTATGACCTTAAGACGTACAAGATCTATGGGCAGTATTCATAAAAATGAAAATGAGGTCACACCAAAGAAAAAAGTTAAAGAAAAGAAATATCATTCTGATAGAAAGCCATATTTAAGAAGTGATACTAAACGAATGAATCTGAAGAGGGAATCATGTAGCCCTCCTTCGCAAAATCTGACCATAAATAATAATAAGCTTAACTTAGCTGTGAAAAACTTATCTAGTCCTTTGGAAAATTGTGATGTGAAAAATATTTTGCAAGAACAACTAAGAATTGAGAAAATAATTGCCCAAGAAAAGAACGACTTTGAATTAGCTCAGAAGATGGACGCCGAGTGGAACGGCCGGCGACTCCGACGCACGGCTACGAAGCGCCAGGTCAGCCTCGCCTACGCACTCAGGCCTGCTAAGAAGCTTAAAGTTTAGTGCAGCTCATCTACCTCAGAATTTTGTGTATTTATATATTTGTTTATTATATGTCAGACAGGAATAATAACATTGCAAATTTATATTATAAACATGTAAGACTTGACCCACCTATTATAAATCATTTCTTTAATTAGCATCTTTTAATTTATACATACAATATTAGTAGTATTGCTCCGAGCCATATATATATGAATATACTTAAAATATTAGTAATTTCATATGTGATCTAAAATTAACTAGTAATAATTACAACTATACTACTTTACTAAGTATGATAGTAAATTGTTGTTATGATATATAATACCCATAAAAAAACTAAGAGACTTTCTATATATTAAAGAATATACTCATATTTAGTAAGCTTATATACATGTCAATTTTTCAGTAATAAGATATGTGACAATGTTATACTTTACAAACTAATATTAAAGTAAGAGTCCTGATAGTGTAGGAGGGAAAATATACTTGCATGTCATCCTACATACACAGATTGGCAACTTGTTTTTATGTACTTACAATTATATTAACATAAAATTTGTGTATATTGTTTATGAATAACCCATAATAGCAATTTCAGCTATGTCATTTTTTTTTATATTTTGTTATCAAAAAGCCCTTTTAGTGTTAGCATACATTTCATTTTTTTATATTGCTTTATTTTTTTGATAAAATACTTCTCAAGAAGATCCAAAGAGGTCCTTAATTTGTCATGAGAAAAAAATATTGTTACAAAGGTGTTTATTTATTTAATGTAAATATCATATTTTGAATTAAACTAATATATTACATAACATTTAATCCATCAGATATTTAATAATTATATTTTCAGAACAGGAAAGTAAATTCTTATGGTAATGGTATATGTGAAAGACTAATTCAAGTTCTACAAGAATAAATTTCATGATAGTGAAGTTTCAAATAGAACCAATAATGTTCCTATGTTTACAGCATGTTACAATAAATTAATATTTTAAATCTTTTGCCAAAATGTTTTCACATAATTGAACTCATATGTTTTAGGAACTTAAAACCTATTAGGTTTGAATGCTGCTAGTGATTTGATATTTTTAATTTCGTACAAAATTGTCCATTCAATGGCTATAAATATGTAAATATTTTGTAATGTTAGTTGAATTTCTTTAAATGCTATAGTAGCATAGTTAAAAGAAATAAAAAATATTTTTTTTGCATATTTTTTTTAATTTTTCACTGTGATATGTAATAATTAATTTAGAAACACCAAAATATTTGGTCAAGGTTTTTTTTGTATAGTAAATAATGTACATTCATATTTAAATAAAACAATTTACTACAACAATCAAAAGTGTATCCAAATAAAATAGGTACTAGTATATTCTTCTTGTGAATCACACCCTGTTTCTGGCAACTCCTATGTCCTAGAATAAAAATAAATATTAATAAAACTTTCTACAAATTCAGGATAAGAATACACAATTCATTATTTGAACATTAAAAACATTACTATCAGTTCACTACTTTAACACAGAAAGTATGACATATAACAATATTCCTGAAGAAGTTTAAAAGTCACAACTATTTCATTCTGTTAAATGTCTTAATTGTACTACCAAAATAGCATAAATAACTATATTACTAATAGTTTTTAATAAAAATTAAACATTGGCTTAGTTAGTAACAATTTAAATTACTTTCAAGAAAATTTTAATTTGATTATTTCAAGGCTCGTAAAATACTCTATTAATTTTGGGTACAAAAGTATAAACAAACCTTATAAAGCCAAAAAGGTATTATTCAAACATGTAAATTTATGGGTTATGATGGGTCTGGCATCATGATTACAAATTAAAGACCTTTAATTTTAATAAAATAAAAAAAACATATATGGGTTATTTGCTTACAAACCTGATATTAATAATAATTCACTTTATTTCATCCAAGGTATTGGGTATACCTTATTGGAATTTTATATTTTTTTCAAGCTTCTTTTAGAATATAATCTGCAAAAAAGTTTATATTTTAAATATATTCTTACTTTTTACCAAAAAATGATAAACCAATTTTAAATCAGAACAACAGAAGCAGATGTATTTCTTTGAAATTGAATAAAATAAAACAGAATCTAACCTAATCACAAATTAAATCTCCCTGATCATACCATTACAGCAAACACTCACCACTTTGATGCAGATGCACTCAGTAGACACTTCGCACCTCAGGAAGCATGTAGTCACATCTTGATTTATCATTCACACAGACACCAGCTGTCTGCTTAATATCCTTTTATATAATATTACATAGATTATCTCATTCCAAATCAATAAGACATTCATTCTCAATTCTAAGAGAACTGAGATCAATGCGTTCAAACATTTTGACTTATCTAAGCAAATACTCAACAGAATGTGAATGAAAATGGCCCTTAATCACTCATAGTAACACAGCAACCCACCCAAACACAAGTAAAACATCCATCTCAAATTACATACTTTATTAATTCAGTATCTCTCACATCATACCATATCACAAATTACACACTATGTCATTTAAAATATACTACACTTTTAAGCTTTTTACATCAATGCTGTGATAAATTTATCACCATTACAAAATAATATATATTATCTTAAAAATAACTAATTTAAGTTAAAACATAAACTCTTATATTTATACCTCCCCAAGCAATCATCTCTGGTATGAACATCATCTCTGATAGCTCACCTCATGTTTGGGGCTTGCTATTGTTATTCCAACCAGCATTAGATCCTGATCCTGAACTACTCCCTCCTCCATTACCACCCCAACCTTGTCCATTGGGCCAATTGCTTTGATTCCAATTACCACTTTTGCCACCATTCCAGCCTGGATTATTACTTTGATTCCATGATTGAGGTGGTCCATTTTGGCCCCAATTTTGATTATTATTCCAGTTTTTGCCAGAACTCCCTTGTGGTGGGCCATTCTGCCAATTATTTGGTCCTGAATTGCCTGGGCCACCTAAAAATCCACCCCAACCTGCTTGATTAAGAGCTGCCGCAACAAGACTTATAGGTAAATTAAAATTAGCTGGTGGTCCACCATTAGGATTTATGCCTAAATTTTGCATATTTAAGGTATCAATATTATTGTTACTTGGATTGTTATTAGATCCACTAGAAGAATTGGATCTATTTCCTTCCCAATTGTTAGGTCCGTATGAATCTTCTTTCCAATTAGGACTGGATTTACTTTTAATTTTTGGTGCAGCACTTGATACAGAAACTGATGCTCCTTTGATTACATGATCCTCGCCACAAAGACTTTGAGCAACTTCAGGGTCTAAAAATGTAACAAATCCAAATGCTCTAAAGGGTCGGGGAACAAAAACATCTGTCACTTCACCAAATCTTGAAAAATACTCCCGAAGATCATTTGCAGTCATATCTTCAGTGCATCGCCCAACAAAAACTTTGCATGGCATTTGCGGTACTACTCCTTCTTTAGAATTAGGAATACGTACATCAACCCAACGACCATCTATGTTGTGTCTTTGAGCCAAAGCGCGCATTTGGGAAGCATAAGTAGCAAATCTTATGAATCCGAAGCCTTTGAATGATCCATTTTTATCTCGTTTCAACTGGACCATTACAACCTCCCCAAATTGTTCAAAATATTGCTTAATAGATTCTTCAGTTGATTTCCAGGGCAAGCCTAGGCATATTAAATCAGAGCAAGTAAGCTTTTTTTCTAGGCGTTTAGTTTTGGCAGCAGAGTTTTCTGATGACACATCTTCCATCTTTCGCTTATTTTCTTTAGGAAAAACACATATATATAAGAGTTTACCCCAGCCAGCTTCATTAGGAGGGTGAAGTTTGCCATCACTTAGCCGTATACCACGTATAACTTTACTGTCGGGATGACGATATTTAAGTCCACATGCTCCAGGAAATTGTGCGACAAGCGTTGATAGTAAGAGCGTACCGTCCGTTTCACAAGGTATTTCTACCGCATTAGAATCATCTTCATCTTCACTGACTTTAATATAATCAAATGGATCTTCATTATAACCACTTTTATTATTCATTTTTGATTTGATTTATGGCACTTCCTATTAGAATTGTATTAAATCGTTTAAAGTTTGATTAAACAATTACACATTTACAGCTATCTTGCATTTGAACAGCAATTAGCAAAATGGCCGCTACCGTTTGCGTTGTCTGTAATCTGGGTAACCAAAAAAAGTTGAGCAATGATATATATTATCTATGACTTTATATTTATTAAAATATTCACAAATATTTTAATAAATATAAAGTCATAGATAATCATATCAATAATTTTAATTTATTTTTGACTTTTTAATTTATAGAGCATGGCGTTGAAGAGAAATCAATGTGTAGGAAGGTAAAGAAATATTATTTTCATAATTTTTTTATTTATCTACCTACACCAATTTTTTTGTTTACCAATATAATATCAATATTTACAAACGTAAAAAATCATATTACTTTATGTTAATTTTGAAACTAGATTTACGTTTTAAACATTTATAATAAGAAATTACTTAGTATTCCGATGATACACTGTAAGGATGCCGGGCCAAAGTGCAAACTTTAGATTAGTGCATGAAATTTTCGTAGGAGTAATAAATATAAGCGCAAGAGGCGAATTCTAAGTCAGTCTCTAATGGATTAGATAATGTTATAAACTACAGAGATGTACGTAGAGAATGTAGAGATAATAAGCTACGATAATAAGCAACATAATCGCGTCATACTATTCGAAATTAAAATTCGTTATAACCTCTAAAGACGGCCATTCAAAACCTTTAAGCTATAGAGTAGGTCTTTTTCAGGGTTGTTGTTTATCCCCAATAATATTTAATATCGTAATAAATATTTTAATAGATAATCTAATTAAACAAGATAAAAAATGGGGTTATCGGTTTAAGTTCAACAATAAGTACACAGAATCCATCCTTGCTTTCACGGACGATCTCGCGATACTTACTAGGAATCCAAAGCAATGTCAGCTGCTATTGGATGAAGTGGAAGAATTTTGTGCGTGGACGAAGGGAATGAGGATAAAACCTAGTAAGTGTCACTGCTTATGTCTGGGTAGACGAAACACTAAATATACCTCATACGATCCGGGACTTAAAATAGATGGTAAAAGCATTTCTATAGTTTCAGAAGCGGCACCTTTTAAATTTCTCGGCAAGAAAATAGATTATAAAGGCCGTACTCCATCTTTAGATGTACTAGTCGACAGCTTTTTGACAGATCTTGAAAAGGTAGAACATCAACCTATAAGTAATGTCAAAAAAGTTTGGATATACGACAATTTTCTAACATCACGTCTGAATTGGCCTTTCCTCGTATATGATTTTAATAAAACCCTCTTGGCTAAGTTAGATGCAAGTGTCATAAAGATACTGAAGTTTTGGCTTGGGCTAGCGCATTCGGCAGACACCTCAACCTTATTTAGGGAAAAAAATAACTTTGGGTTGAGATTAAAGAAACCATCGGAGCTCTATAAACATCTAAGAGTTGCCAAAACACATATTCTGGGAAAATCACGAGATGAGATTGTTACCTCACTCCCAAAAGACAGAAGTG
Source organism: Dione vanillae (assembly GCA_037178615.1). Taxonomy (NCBI): domain Eukaryota; kingdom Metazoa; phylum Arthropoda; class Insecta; order Lepidoptera; family Nymphalidae; genus Dione; species Dione vanillae. The sequence goes on from JAZFAU010000029.1 coordinate 675,774, forward strand.
TCCCAGAGCTCGAGTCAAGACTTAAGTTCCATAAACAATTTATGATAGGAGCACAATCAAGTAAAGTAGGGTTAGGATCAAAGAGGAAAGTTCAAGATATGGACATAATAAAATCTTTTATACGGCAAAACGAGAATGATAGGTATAAGATGCACGCAATGGGGTTAGAAATGCAAAACGAGTGGCTAACTCTGGGAGAATTTTGTATCCCTTTAGCTTTAAAATGGCGCACCCTAATTCATGACTGGTCTCCAGCACTATTAAAATTCTACCTGAATGCGTTCCAAATGACTCTTCCAGATCAAAGTAATTTAGTGAGATGGGGTAAAGCTACCGATAAATCTTGCTACATCTGTAAAGAGGCAGTGGGGACAGCTAAACATATGCTGGTGGGGTGCAGGGTACTCCTGGAAAGTGGTCAATACTCGCGGCGCCATGACAAGGTACTAGAAATTATACGTGAAGCCGTTAGTCTTTCAGTAGCAAGAGCACAGAGAAACATTACAACCAGCAAACGTTCAACAGAGTTTGTGAAAGAAGGTTCTGTTAAAAAACACACGCAAAAACCTTTCTCAATATTAGATCCAGCTCTGATTGGACTCTTTTGATGGACACGTATGAGAAACAGTATAAAATCCCTGAGGACATTGGTGTTTCATCATCCAGACCTGATATTTTTCTTTATTCTCGAAACCTAAAACGCGTAGTACTGGTAGAACTTACAGTTCCGTGGGAAACTAATATACCTAAAAGTCATAGCTTCAAACTTAATAAATATTTCGAGCTTACTAACGAACTGACCAGGAATAGGTTAAGAGTAAATTCATACGCGGTAGAAGTAGGAGCGAGAGGTATAACAGCGAAATCTCTCTTTAGCTTGCTAAAAGATCTCGGCCTGTCTAGAACTATTACTAATACATTTCTAGAACGTACTTCAAAGGCGGCATTAGCAGAATCTTTTCGAATTTGGTTAGGTAGTGGAAGGAGCTCGGACAGTGAAGGTGAGCGTTAATGCATTTTAAAGGGGCCCCTTTAAACCTACACTTGGGTCGCAAGTCCCAAGCGCTGATCGGAGCTCCTCTTCCTACAACGCAATGGGCCCGGCACCCGCACGGTGAATCCATAGAATGCTAAGCAGTTTTCTTCTTCTGAGAACAGACAAAGACTAATTCTAAATCTTATAGTTCCTTGGTAATTCAGAGTACTTTGGGATATTTGTTTCCATGAACTGATATATTTACTAGTGTTATTTAAGTTTCTAGAGCAGAGAACGATTTCACTTTGAACAGAGACGTATTTTATTTTATGCGAGATGCTGGTACCCTGGTACAATGCATACTTGCTGTAAAGTCTCTTTATAGAGATCACTTAGATTTTGTGTGTGAGTAGGAGCTGGTTTGTCGCCTTGGTTGGGCATTCAATCAAATATTAAACAGTGCGTACTGTCGGCTTGGCTTTTTAATTTCCTTTCAGACACCTGGCTCCCAGTAAAACAAAATAGGTGACTTGAAGGTAAATTGCTCGCTTGTTATATGCACATAATGTCTACTGTATCATCAGAATGCGAGTTACATGTATGCTAAAAAACGTGTCTACAAAAAGTGATCTAAGCCTGAATAAGACAAAAGTGGTCTTCGATTATGTATTTTTCTACCTGTAGGTAGAAAAATACGTAATTGTGTAATACGTAATGTCGATTACGTATTTTTCTACGTATAGGTAGAAAAAAAGTAATCGACATAATGATGCAACTGATGCAAAAATTTTCCGACTTATTTTACTAATACGTGGCTTCCAGACATATTGTTCATTCCATAGCTATTGGTCGAAAATTTCACCAAAATGAAATGAATTTTGACTTTATCAGAAGAACACAAACTATTAGTTCCATCAAGTAGTACATACGGTCACAGACATTAATATGAGAGATTAGCGTTGGTCTGTCAATTATAATTGCTTGATTCTTATTTCGATTTATATTAAATAGTAATAATTTACTGTACTGAATAGTTTTTAAAGTAGATATTATAGTTGTTAAAAATATAGCCCCAGATATGAGCCATGTCATTTGTATAATGTATCTTGCGTAGCAATAAGATCTATTGTTTGCAGTCAAGCGGATACATCTAATCAGTTGGACGGCCTTTCAAAATTTATTGCCTAATTAAAAGAGCACAGAAAAATATAACGACCACTCAAAGAGTCTTCAGAAACTCATATTCAATTTTTTGGCATAAGAGAGAACATTAAAAGAAGGAGATTGATAAGAAGTACAGGTCTAATAGCAAGCTAAAGGTGCATACGAGAGGCAGTTGATATGACTCTTCGATAATATGCTTTTGACAAAAAAAATCAAGAACGCTTTATGATATAAAGCTAGCTGTACAATAAAATTTACATTTACTATATTTTATTGTCGTCCAATTCTGTGTTATTTTACGACACGTCCAACCGAGAATAAGAAAAAAAATTTTTACCCAAGGTATTACTATTATCAATGTGAAAAAAGACTGTGCTTTTAGCTCCAGTAATATAAGGTATTATTAATATGACACTAGGTAATATTAGTGTTATTAAAATGAAGTTGTATGAATTTATATATGTAAAAATTAACGTTTTAAATGGTATTGGCAATCGGTTTGACTTCTGGTTACTTAACTTGCCTATTACTTAACACACTGTTTAATTTCCATACCAACACTGTGACACCTTATGACACATATAATTTAAAATTACATTAATATGCGTTCATATACATGCACAAAATTCTGGTGGTAATGGTCTATAAAAATGCTAAACTATCCCTTTAGAAACCCAAAGTCAAGCCAAAATATTTATATTTTATAAAAATTGTCCAATTATATTTACAAATTTGATGACGACAGTGTGTCTGTTGGAATCAGGTTCAGAAGAACGTTTCAGGTTTAAAGTTAGAGGGGTGTAAACTGCGAATATTTTGAATGTGAATATTGCTAGATTAACATATACTTTTTATTAAATCTAAGAAATAAAGCTTGGACTCCTCATTTAATTTCATTATAAAATAATATTCGCCTGGACTAATATTATTCAAATTCTCTTAACATAATTGTTTAACTCGCAATTCACCGATGACAAGACAGACAGAGACAAAAAGATGAGGATTAGACGAGAAAGGAAAATAATTAAAAATTAGACGAAAGAGAATATCCACTATCTTCCTGTCAAGTTCGTCTCAGACAAGTGCTATTGGTAAAAAATCAGGCGACAATGATGGCTAGGCATTATTTTGGTTTAAAAAAGGACAAAAATATTTGATAAATATGTGGCGACTAGTATGCGCGGCGTTGTTTTTCACCACTCAACACGAAATGCCTGTATCTGCGGTTCCCTCTGACTACTCTCCTATATGCCAAATAAAGAGTGATTTAAAAAAATTTCGGCTCAAGCTAATTTTTGGGCGCAGCTATAGTTACGTCAACATAGAGATGGTAAAAGGGTAAGTTAAGGGAAAAGAGTTAATAAAAATAGAAAAGAGAAGAAAAGATATATGGTATGAAATACTGTTAGTACACCAGATTTAAGATTATATGGGGAGGAGTCTTTATCAATTAATTTTTTTATGTTTAAATTGGCACTATGTATTTTTATATTTACTTTATTGGATGTGAATATGGTTGTATTTCATTATCCCTTATAAAGATATCTTGAGCTCCATCAGTTGGACTCTTGAATTCTTGAAATTCTTTGAGAGAGCTTGACACGTACAGGCAAAAAAAAAATTATTGAATTAATATGCTTTGAATTATCATTACAAAATTTTATAATCTCATCCATAGCAGATATGTATATGTACTCTGTTATTTCACTCTGAGCACAATGGTATTTCTCAAATATTGCTTTTAATTTATTATGCAATGATGAGATCTGCAAGGAATTCACCTCAGCTTCGTAAAATAACCTTAACGTTTTCCATATTTTTAGAATACGTTGATTCATTTAGATTTAAAAGTTAATTCATATTTGAAGGATTTTTTTTCAATATTCTTGAGACTTGGTGTAATTGGAACTTGCTTTGGAATAGAGTGAATTTTTCGGTAGTAAGCTGTTTCTTTTTCTTTAGCTTTAGCCCGCTTCATAGTGTTTTTTTACCCCTAAAATTGGACGTGCCCATTTTTTTATCATAATAACACAAAGCATTATATATTGACAGGGAGAGTAAAACTCTCACCATGTTAACTCCCATCAACTTAAGTAGTTTCGGAAAAAACGTAGGTTAAAGTTTTTTTTTTTTTTTTTTTTTTTTTAGCTTCACGCTTTATCCCGCACAAGGCAGGGTAGGCAGAGGGAACTGCAAGGACCGTGGGAACCTAGTGTTAAGACACTCCGTTGCTCAGTCCCTGCTTTCTCCGTCCCCGCTAGGTTAAAGTTGGTGTCTCAAAAAGTAAAATTTATTTTTTTTAAACCTGAGGAGCAATTTTTTTCATTTCATTGTATTTGATAGAGCTATAACCTTTTTTATGAGCACGTAGAACCTCATAGAAAATGACGATTTGGTGATTTCGGTATTTTGTTTACCGATGTTAGAGGTTGCAAATTGCTTTAAATTGTAAAGACAACTGATCACTACTACCATAAATAAAATTACACTCTAATACCACGCAATTTCGAAAACACAAGAAAAGCAAATTTACTGGCTATTGAAATTATAAGGATCAAAAAAATCTAATTATAAATTGACATTATTATTGCGTGGAGAGATACTACACGTCATTTCAACTTTTAGTCCATACTGTGTCAAAAAAATCATAACTTCTATCTCCATTATTTTTCCTCATATTCCCTAAAGCAAATATATCGAAATGAGCCAAATATCTATTTAAAAAGAAATGTGTAGATTTTTTGACACAGTGTTACAGAGTTGCCAGAGCGAACGGAAATAACAGAATCCATCTTTTTCGAATGGGATTCGAACTCGCAGACTGTCACGACTACAGGCAAACGCTGCGCCTCTTCAAAAGGATTGTTCTATTTCTTTCTATTGTTACTATTTCTTAAATAATAAGTCTTTCGATATTTCGTTTAGCTTCTTTATTTAATTTGATTACACTTAATCCTATCATATTCTTTATGTTTGTTATATTCTAATAAACCTTTTGTATTTATTTCCTTTCAAGTGTCTTTTTTTAAACAATTTTAACACAATCACTAAATGAAATTGCTAGAATTCCTAAATCAATTTTATAATTTATTAGGCCGTTACAAGCAATTTTGAATGGTCAATTTACACTTAAGTGACAGTAGTAGTATTAGTAAAACGTCGCATATTACGTTGCTTTAAATTAGCTAGTACGTAAATTTTATACCAGTGACCCTCCCGACATTTTTAAATATTTATTCGAACCATTAGGCTTATTATAGGTCTAATATGATTATTATAGTGGCCAAGACTAGAGTAGGATTGTGTTCAGCAGTGAGCTGCTGATGCTGACAGAAGAATAATGACAGACGGATTCAATTTTCTTTCTTTTGTTCTGAATCGTCTGAAACACGAATCTGTATTTACGTTTTAGTTGTCTGTAAAATAGTCTGTATAGTCACACCGTACTTTAAATAATCTATGCATGTTTTTAATGTTTGACAACTTTTGTCTTCATCTATATATTATTAAAACTAATATTGTAAAATATTTTTATGTTTTGTGCACTAAGTGCACTAAGAATAGAAAAAATGTTTAAAGAAAACATATAAAAATTTAACACAGCGAGATTTGAACCCGCAGAAACCGTCCAAGCGATCTTACAACTAAGCTATGCGTTCTTAACTTTTATTAATTACTATCAATCAGCTCTATAGATTGTTTATAAAATACTCACTAAGTGTGTGCTTTTGACTTATCTTTTTTAAAAGTACCGTCAGGTCATTGAGATAAGAAAGACCATTATCGTATTGACAATATTCAAATCTTTTATATCTAGATACTGACCGAAATATTCTTACTAGAAATCAAAATGATACAATAGAAAACATCAGTTAAGATAATTTAGGTTAAAAAATGTATGTAAAATTAACAAGACTATGATGATGGAATCCCAAAAAACTTTCATGTGTGAGTCATATATATTCTTATAGAATATAAGTATAATATCTGTTTAATGTAGTGAAATACTCTGCTAATGATGTTACACAATTCTTAATTAATTGTTGGGAACTTCTTAAAGTATTATTAGAAATATTTACAGAAGTCTAGTTGGTGAAGGTCGATTGAAGGTACAATTGTTTACTCCTTCATGTAATTATTAATCCTTCAGGTACTTCGTACACCTAAGTCTTGCTTACGCTTATTAACTTGTGTAAGAGTGTATGATAACTTAAAGAATAAAATCAGTTAAAAATGTTTTCCAATACTAGACAAGGTAAAATATTATAAGTATGTAAATATTGATTCATACTCTTCTATAAAATAATTAAAGTATTTATTTATTAATCAACTTTTTACTTTTTGTTTAAGTTTAAAATGTTAAATATATAATTTGAAGTCATTTTTTAAAAGCTAAAAAATATAAGCAGACGACTTGCCTAATTTAAATTCGCACAGCAGCAATAGTGGCATTAAAAAAATTTAAACATGTAACCTACCATAGTCGTTATACCAGTTTTAATGCCAAAGTTAAATATTATATGGCAGAGATTCCTTTAAAGTTCAAGGCAATTTTAGTTTTTCTGTTATTTATACAGATTGCTTTGCTTGTCCTAATATTTTCTGATATACAGGACTATTGGTAATTCAATCAAGACGGATCTCAATTACCATTATTTATTTCCATCTAATTTTATTCCTTTAGGAAATCAGCCAATTAATACAATCTTAACAACTCAAAAGCGAGTAAATTTCGTTAAACAAAAGAAGTACTATTCATTGTTCAGTGTTTTTGTGTTGTTTTGTATTCATATTCTTGCAACACACAATGTCTTAAAAATTGAGTGTGAAAGTGATCTACGCTATCACTTGATTTGCATTACTAATATGCAGTAGAAATCTAAGTAGTACGATCCTGTAAAAGAGGTGTACTTTAACCAAAGTGAAGGATACTGGATGTGTAGGGTAGGTTAATCTTTCTGATCTTTAAAGGGAATTTATTAAAATATCGAGTTGATACTTCTTAGATCTACACTTCATAGTAACTGAATAACTAAAACGCACCTCACCAAACTTACTTAACAACAATAAGACAGGATTTCGTTAAATCCAACAGACATGAAAATAACTTGACCTTTCCTTTTAGTCATATGTCCAAGCAAAAAAAAATTGCGGATTACAACTTGTAATTCTATAAACTAACATTATTGAAATTGAAAGAAAATGTAATATTTTCTTTTAGCATACTAGTGGTTGCACTATATTAAATTTAATAATTTAATTCGCTATAATCGATTATTCAGTTTTGACAACAATTATATTATTATTATTCCTATCTGTAGATAACAATTAATTGTTTATCAATAAATAAGATAAGTATTTTTCACAGAAAAAAGATAATTACTTATAAGAAACAATGATTTTAAGTAGCACACAATTAATTATTATATTTAAATCAGATTATTTTTTTCTTGAAAATATGTATTAATGTAATTAGTAAAATGTAAATTAGCTGTAACAAGTTACGAAATATAATATTACGCAGCATAACTATAAGCTCACTATTATATAACTAACATCTGAACTCTTGTTTTATTTAAATTAAAAATTTACTTAGTTTTATGAATTTTGTCGTAGTTCTATCAATTTTTTATATAATATACCTATATATATATTATTTCTGAACCTAACATATCCAGCATTAGAATGATGACTTGAACAATAACATTAGAATAGTATGTCCTTACAATACATATATATTGTGATGTTAATATCTACGATTCTATTCTATATGAAGCGGCACATCATTTAACTAACCATTAAATTATTGAAGATCAATTGCATTCTGGTTGATCACAGATCAATGTGGCTTGAAATATAATTTGTGCTATAAATTCTTTAGCTCCCGTTAGTCACAGTTTAAGAGAGTATTTAAGTAACTATAGTATATTTAAGTAACAGTTATTGAGATTTTGTTTCGCATTGGTATGAAATTTGCCACTTATCCAAAATCAACAGGATTATTCCCTTTGGCTTATAGTTATGATTTTTTGTACAAAAAAATGAAAAATTCAAAAAAGGAAATTTAAAGGTATATCACAAAAAAAACCCTCTCTCGTATTCAACATCATAACACTTAACTCTGTTGTTCTCTATTATTCCTCGCTACTTTCTTTGTAAGTATCCCAGCACTATAAAAAGGAACATATAGCTACAAAATTATTATTTATATCAAATATGTGGCATAATATTATTGCAACGTTTGTGAGAGGCTTACCAATTTTAATATGAATACGTATTAATGATAACGCGTTATGGCAATTATTTTTGTGATAAGTATCTACTTTATTAGTAAATACTAAAAAATAAGAGATTCGGGCTTATCTTTATATCTTTTCTACATTAAGTACCTGGATGTTCCGTTATTGAATAATTATAAACGTTTTTTGTCTTTATCTTTAGTATAACAATAGATAGGTACCTAGTCTTGAAGAGTAGGTACTTGAAATTCTTATCTTATAGGGCATTTTACCACTAGGTACTATAGAGGTATAGTATAGTATTATAGCTATAGAAATAATTTTCACAGTCACTGAGCAATAAGTTATAAATATTAAAAAAATACTATGAAGATAAAAACATTACTGTAGAACGACTTTTAAAATTTTCTGTGCTAAGTGAATATGTTAAGTAATTAGATATAGAGATATTATATAATTTATTACATTTCAGACAAAATATAACTTAAAATCAGTTTTTAGCGGTTTAACTTCGATAATTATATTTTATTATTTATAAACTAAACAATTCGTTTTATATTTACGCACCGGATGCTACAAATTACTCTAATATAATTTGTCACGCAAATACAGAATTCAGCTATCAGGAGACTGATAAGCCGAGGTATAAGTTATATAGTTTATAGTTACAAGCATACTTTTGTTTTTATTTTTAACTCAAGTAAATTAATTTGATCTCAAGTAAATGAAAGGCATCATTTTTCGCCAAGTGATGCATTTTCGGTTACTTTTAAATGTTAAAAGTACTGAAGACCACTAAATATTTAAAAGTGCTGGATTAGCGTCAAGAAGTATTGTACGCTTTTCACGTTTTGCTCTCAAACGTAACTATTAAGTAAATGATGAATTTGAGAAATCGAAAACACTGACACAAGTATGGTTAATACTCAAAGTAACAAGTTAGCGACTACCCTAGCCTTCATTCATTTGGTAAACGTTTTTTCCACATTTATTTTATTCAGGACAGCGCAAACCAAAGATAAAGTGTAAACTGAAAGGAAAAACACTTAGTAAATTAAAATTTGGTAAATTTTAGTTGGTTGGTTGGTACAGTTAGTAAATTTTAGAATTGCAAGAGCCATAAACAAATATGATGTAGGTATATAATATGTACTTCGATTGTATGTAATTTAGTATACCTACAATCCAGTGACATGAAACACAAACGTAAGGAAAATCTAATTTTTCTCATAAAATACCACTCTAAGAATCTACATTCTTTGACCTAAGTTAACTGGGATTCACTTAAACTTTTAGACTTCTTTGTTTGTTTGTAATTGATTATTACAGAATTTCGTATTTATAGGTCAATAGGAAGTAAGTATTCCATAGGTAGAGCCGTATTTACTTATTACGTGGGAGCGCCTATTTTAGTCAGCTTAATGTGATTTACTTGCAACACATTGGTCAAAAGCGTTTGTCGCCAGATACTGCGATAATTTTGATTTAAAAATTTTTTATACTTTTTCGAAGCTGGGTCCCATGAGATATCTCTGTCTAAAAGTTAAACTTACCGAACCGTTTATCTTAAGTATAGGTAGTTATTTCAAAATCTTATTACCAATATTAGCCTGAGCAGGTAAACATAGGTGATTAACATAATTTATGTTATTCCTTAAGACCTACTCTTTGCATAACACTATGGAGATCTTCGAGCAACGTGACCATGGTTTCAGTCAGTAGCACTACATCAGTTGCAAAACGGAGGTGTGTCGGGTTCTTAAAAACATCCTCCAACGCCACGTTGAACTCTTTCGGAGGTTTATATCTCCCTGTCTTACACTGTAATTGGACAACATTAGAGCTCTGGTTCTGAGAAGAACCAGAACTTTAGTATAATATTTAAGACTTTTACATAGTCCACAAACGCGAAGCAAAGTGGCATATTGTAGAGTTTGGATAATTTACCACAGCTTAAATTTATAACACTTGAAAAGAACTTAGTAATCAGGACTTAAAATGATATATAGAGTATAAATATATCTCCAAAATATGAGTATTTATAAACACTTGTATAAATTATAATGAATATATCGTTGCTTTAGCTTTTAGTTGTCACCTTGAAACTCAGACTGGTTTGCATTCAAATTGAATTTTTATTTATACAGGTTTATTTAAAAAGCCAAACGTGTGGACTAACGCACTTTGATTGGCTTAAACGATTTTAAAATTGATTTAAAAAAAATTTGAACAACTACAGATATATTTCGTTGTATTATTTAAATTTAACATACAATAAAAGTTTATACCTAACATGGGAAATATTATAAAACATGTTAATAATATAAAAGATGTCAAGCTATTATTTTACATATATTATTGCAGCTTTAACAGTTTAAAGTGCATTTATAATTGTTGTCAAGATTAAAGTCTTAGTTGCGTATATCTAAGCAATACGTAATCAAGCAAATGTATTCCTTTTCACCTTGAGGAAGCTAATTACTTAGCACGGAAGGCATGACTTGAAGGCAAAAGCTTAAATATACCTCTTAACTTTTCAGAAATTTTAGTAAAACATCCATCCTGAAATTAATGCCTACTTTAAGCAACACTTCAGCTTCCTAGATTCCAACCCCCGTTTCTGATTAAGTCTTCGCTCCCAAAATGATAATGTTAACCTCGAGAAACCTTTCACTGTTTGTCGAGTCGTTCTCTTTAAGCAACTTAGCTATGGATTACCACGTATAAGGCATTCTTAGTCTTTAGATGTATTCAAATTTTATATTTGAAAATAAAGTAGTGATATCTAATTTTATAATGTATAATACGTATATACTTATATGTAACTTTGTAAATCCTATTATAGTGTGATTTTTGTATGTTTTTATATAAGACATAATTGAAATTATTATTTTGATATAAGATACAAATTAGAGTTTCTTAAAATTAAGGTAAAGAAGATTTAGCCTTTTCACGAAAAAAATAACTTCTTCGAAATAATGTGTGGAATCGATGATTACTATAGATACACATTACTTAGTTGTATTTGTGTACCGGAGTATGCTGGTAATGAGTAATATCTTCGTAGTAATGTAAATATAGCGAATGTAGGATATTTAAGAGCCTAAGCAATATTCTAGCTAACTTATTATAAAAGTTTTACGGGACATAGTTTTACGGAGGCTCGAGGCTGATTCAGTGGCAGATTGCGCTGCGTCGAGAGGAGCTCCATCAGGTCTTAATAGTGGCAAGGGCCTCGCTAACGTCGAGGCAATCCGACCAGTGCTCGACGACTAGCTCAGGAGAAGGCACAACTCTCTGACGTTTAGGGTGATGTCAGGGCATGGCTGCTTCGGAAAGTATGTGCCGTATAGAGAGCTGAACGCTCGGTGCTACCACTACGTCCATTGCGAGGAGGACAGGGCGCATCACACGTTCGCAGAGTGTGTAGCTTGGAAGGAACAGCGCGGTGTTCTCATAATTGATTCAGGAGGCGATCTGTCGCTACTGGGTGTAGTGTTAAGGACGGCGCGGGGTCGTGGGACACGGTGGTGTTCTCTGCGAGAATGTCGCAGTTTCCTTAATTTGTGGCACGGGAGAGGGAGATTTCGACTTTCCTCGGCTGCAGAAGACGTAGCGGGCTTAGAAGGGCGGACATCTTTGTCCGGCCTCCGTGAATGGGCCGAGGTTTCTGCGCACCCGTGCAAGACGACATCGAGATAGATTTAGCCGGTAAGAGTCCGTGTAGAATAAAAAAATTGGAAGTACTTTAACTTTGGATTTGAAAGTGCGAGCTAGTCTTAAAAATGTTTTACTTACGTGATCTCGTTTTTGGTAGGACTTCATATTCTGTATAAAAAATATTATAGATAAAATACATATGTTGTGTTATGAATTATTGCGAACAAAGGTATCTATTTGTATTTCTAAAATTGGTAAGTGTGCCTACCTAATAAAATTGGATTGTAAAGTCAGAGAATACAAAAACAAAAGAATATTATAATAAATTTTATTTTAAAAATAAAATATATCTACCAATAAACAATATTTAAGTAAAACAACATAAACATTTGTAACACAGACTATAGTATGCATATATACATTTATGTACGTAAAAGAACTTAAGACAATTTTCATGAGTATGTGCGTAAATAATAATAATTTAATCACCTCTATTATATTACAACACAAAAATCCCTGCGAATTAGGAGGAAATAATTATCAAGATAAAACACTGTGCTCCATGAATAAAATAAGATAAAAATATTCCTATCATTGTAAAACTGATAAGTAATGTTATTTCATAAAGGTAATATTAGACATTTTTATATGTTTAATTTGTAATACATACTTATTTTCAGAATTAAACAACACTTCTGAAACCAGAGCTTGCTATAAATACATAATTTCTTGAAATTATTTTTATATTAATACTATTATACAAAAAAGACAATCATTTTGTTTATATACATTATTACAGATATATAAGTACTTTACAATCTCTTATTACGTATTTTATAAGTACAAACTTAAAATATTCTATATATCAATACTAACAACTATTTGCTTTTCATTTATACATTCTAAAAATAGATTGACAAAATGGCCTTACCTATAAAATGCTTAAAAAGTAAATATTATAATACTATGAAATCATTTTTATATTATATTTTAAAAATTGATAAGAATTGTCTATAATAGGTGCATTATTTTGCAAATTAATATATTTCTAATGCAACAGTGTAAAAATTTAGGAATGCATTCTATTTCTCATCCCCTAAAAACATCTAATTGTAAACAGTTTTTGTATTTAATATGCTATTTATTTCGTGATATTTAGCAATCAAAATTTATATATACTTATTTTTTAAGTAGTATATTATATACATATTAAAATACATTTTAAGTTTATATTTTTTTTGATTTGCTTTCAATTATATATTTTATATAAAATATCTGTGGAATGTGTGGCTTTACATAATTGGGGAAAATATATTAATAAGTAGATAATTTGGCCATATAGTGAATGAATTGTAAATAAGCAACAAACTTGGCATATATATTTCCATTTGTCAAAGATTATAAACCTTTGATAAATGAATCAAAGGTATTAATTTAAATATACAATTAATATTTAAATGCAACTGTCACATAATTTAAATTAATGTTATGTAAACTTTCAAAACTCATAATTTTTATTATGTAACAAGTAGGTACTACTTAGATGATATTATGACATTGGTACAGAGAATTCTTAATTATTCCATTTTGTTTCAGAAATTATTATAAACTTATATTACAGATAACAAGACAAAAAATAATTAATGTCGTTAGCAAATTATTCTACAGTAACTGATTTTGCCAAATTACGAGGGCAATCCACGTTGCAACCGCGCAATACAGCTATATGGTAAGCAAGTAATTGCATTGGAATTACAGTAAGTACGCCTTGCAGACAGTCTACTGTGCGCGGAATTTCTAAAGTACGAGAAGCCAGTTTTATAGTTTCTGTGTCTCCTTCTTCGCATATAACTATAGGTTGACCTTGACGAGCAGTTACCTGTTGTAACGCGTTCATGCACTTTGTGTAGACAGGATCACGCATTACTATCATCATAACAGGCATTGAGTCGTCAATCAGAGCAAGTGGACCATGCTTCAATTCTCCCGCCATAATTCCTTCACTGTGCATGTACGTCAACTCTTTTACTTTTAAGGCGCCCTCTAGACATGTCGCGAAATTATATCCACGGCCCATAATGAGAAGTGAGCGCTGACGATATAAATCTTCGGCCAGAGTTTTTACTTTATCGTCTAAAGCCAAGACTTGGCGAATTTTTTCATGCAATTCATGTAAACCTTCAATTATATCTGCTCTTCTTTTTTGTAGAGAAATGCGATCTTCACTTATAACTAAAGCAAACATGACCAAAGATACAAACTGTGATGTATAAGCTTTTGTAGAAGCGACACCAATCTCAGGTCCCGCGTTAATATGTACTCCACAGTGTGATTCTCGGCAAATAGAACTGCCCACGGTATTTGTGATTCCAACAATAAGAGCTCCATGTCGTTTGCAGTAACGTAGAGCTGTAAGAGTATCTGCAGTTTCCCCAGATTGAGAAATAAAGAAGCAAACGTCATCCCGAAAGACAGGTGTGGCTCTATCTAGAAGGTCAGATGCCAACTCAACCATTACTGGGAGCTCAGTGAGTTCCTCCAACAATTGACGTGTAGCAACTGCACTGTGGTAGCTTGTGCCACAACCAATCAACATCAATCTTCTGCACCTTTTTATTTCAGGAATATAATCTTTAATACCACCCAGAGTAACAGTACCATTTTCAAAATTGAGACGGCCTCTCATAGTGTTAACAATAGATTCAGATTGCTCAAAAATTTCTTTTTGCATGAAGTAATCATAATTACCTTTCATAATTTGCTGAATTTCTAGTTTGAGTGTTAAAATTTCTCTTTGATGTGAGTCTGTACTATTTCCAGATAGACGATGAATGCTGAGAACTCCATCTTTGATATGGGCAACATCATCATCTTCAAAATACAGGACTTTATTAGTATGTTCAATAACTGCTGAAGCATCAGATGCAAAGAAATATTCTACATCTTTATCCTCTTCCGGTTCAAAGTGAGCATGACTATTTACACGAGGCACATGTGGTACTATTCCTCTTGTAGCTTTATTGTTAGCATACATAATTGGTATATGGTCACTAGAGAGGCGTCTCTTTGTTTTGATCCCTACAAGCAGGGGACTACCCCGCCTGGTGGCCACACATTCATTAGGAAAATAACGAGATTTAAAACATAAGGCAAAGGCTCCCTCAAGTTGCTGAATTACCTGTTCAACAAGCTCTTGGAAGCTAGAGCCCTTGTGCTGATGGTGGAGGTGGTGGATGAGTTTGGCAATAACTTCAGTGTCAGTTTGAGATTCAAAAATATAACCCTTATTCTCCAAAAATTGCTTGATTTCCTTGTAGTTTGTTACAATGCCATTATGTATAATAACAAATGCATTGTCTTCACCAGAGCGTTGAGGATGTGAGTTCAAGGCATTAGGTTCACCGTGAGTAGCCCAACGAGTGTGGGCTATACCACAATGTGATTCTTCTGTTTCTTCCACAGCTAACTCAGGGCTGTGCTCTTGCAACAACTCCTCTAGAGCAGCTACTTTACCGCTTTTTTTTAAAACAGCAATATCATTTTTATCTGCAGCGTCTATAGCGATTCCTGCAGAATCATAGCCGCGGTATTCTAAGCGTTTTAATCCATTAACTAGCAATTCTAATATCTCCCGCCTTGTCTTCGGTGTTAAGTGATTAATGTATGCAAATATTCCACACATCCTAGTGAAGTAAATCCTTCCAATAATATGAATATCACGATACAACGAGAATGATAAGAATAAGTGAGGGGATGTTTCTAACACAAAATATAACTGATATTATAGACCTTCGCTGAATAACTCCTATAACTAATAAGTTACTTTCACTTATGGTATAGCACACGTCATCATGTTGCGTTAACGTAGATACCAGTCGTTAGTATCATATAGAAATATGCAAGGACCAACAACAACCAGTTTCCACAAACTAACTGTCCAGTGTCCGGTAAATTGTACTCTCGAGTTGTCAATGTCAGTGTCAGTGTCAATATCTTGCTTTCTTCTCTTTCTAAACAGAACTTCCCTAGCAAAGGTATTGGTTTACCTGTTTATTAGTATTTGGCTTTTCCCTTTATTATACAATTATTTGTGGTATGGAAGGCAGAGGTCTTGTATATGGTATAAGTAAAAAAAGTTAAAATGGTGTCCACTTGTATTAATTAACGTGATATTAAAGTATGCAGTAATTGAAATCTTAATAAACTATATAAATACGTGTTAGTAACAAAGTAGAATATGTCTTTTCCTTTTTGCTACATATCCTATGAAAATAGGCTTTAGTACAGTTTTAATATCTCTCCATTTGCTTACTATGGCGCCACCTTAATTTGTTTCCATTTGTCGGACACATATGCACAGTTGGTACTCCTTATTCGTTAAAGGCTAGTTGGCCAACACACTACTCATATTATAAGTTGACGATCTTTGGAATTAGTTTTTGAAATTTAATAATTCATTTGCAGAATCAAGGGACTGATTGATTGTTAACTGCGTTAAATATATTAAGACTATTTTACATTAAAAATAATAATTTAGAGCTCAACCTGATTATACCAACTTGTTTCACATGTATAAAGAAACTAATCTTCCAATAAGTTATAAAATTGATAATCTATCATCATTGAGGATGCAGAGCGATTTGTAAGATTTAATGTATGTATGTATATACTATATATTGTTTTCGTAACAATGAGGTTACTTTTAACCTAACAAGTATTTCTATCTTACTAACGAACTGACCAAGAACTGTTGAAGTAGGAGCGAGAAGTATAACAGCGAAATCTCTCTTTAGTTTACTAAAAGATCCCAGTCTGTCTAGAACTGTTACAAATTCGTTTCTAGGACGCACTTCGAAGGCATTGGTAGAATCATTTAAAATTTAGTTAAGGAGTGGGTGGATCTTGGACAGTGAAGGCAAGCTTAATACATTTTAAAGAGGCCCTTCAAACCTACAAGTCTCAAGCGCTGCTCAGAGCTCCTCTTCTTACAACACGATGGGCCGGGCAACCGCACGGTGATTCCATCAAATGCTAAAAAGTTTCTTATCTCTCTTACGCGCAGTCATAAACACTCAAGAGCAAGAGCAAGCAAGCTGATATCATTTGCTTGAGCAGACTACAAAACATAAATGTTAATCTATCCATATCCATGATGATACAATAACTACTGTGATCTCCCAATTTAATAGAGGTAAAGTAAAATTAGCATGCAATTGCCAGGTCTTGGGTTCCTTAGACCATATAAAAGAATAAATATTTAAGTCAGTGCAATCAAAACATACAAAGGCAATAATTGAGTTAACATAAGTGATATGAGGAATAACCTATGGAGATTGTGATCTCAGTAGTAGATTTTTAAATGTTAACTAATTTCATTTACATTAAGGCAGGGCTGTAGCTAGAGTCGAATTTGAAGTAGGGCAGCATTGGTTACAGGTAGGGCGGAAGTAAAAAATATATTATAATTTATCTGGCCTCGAAGGACGGGCCCCTAAGTCGATCACTTAAAGTGATATAGGTACATTCAATAGCTATGCGTAGACAAATAAGGTATTTTATCTTAGTTTTGGTATTTTTAAGGTAGGGCTTTGTGATTTTAAGGTAAGGCATTGCCCCACAATGCCCCCCCTTAGCTGCGGCCCTGCATTAAGGTATTAAAGTTTAGATTTAATAAATATACAATATTACCTGATTTCATCACTGATAGAAGATTATCACAATCAGTATCAAAACCTCACGTCATTTCCTAATTTCCTATTGATACCGGAACAACAAAAAACCCCATACCATTTAAAATAAGGAAGGGATTTTTTTTAGGTTTTAAGTCTCATATTTTCGCCAATTTAAATTCTAGAGAATTGAAAATTCATGTATAGACTCCATGTCAAAATAATAATAATATAGCTAAGGTCTGAATTTAAAATAATAAATACTATGTTTTCCTTTAAATAACTTACCATAATGGTGGACGAAAACAGTTCTTGTAAAATTGTTCAACATTCAGTCGAAGGTCACAGACTAGTTCCGCGACATTTCTCTTTTGGCTTGGAACAAAGGTTCCATGCAGTCCCCTTCACTGGTAGTGTATGCACCAACAGGAAGCCTTCTCAAGGCGAACGGTGTTGTCGATCAAAGTCTCTGGCTTATGAAGTAACTTATATTGTAAATAACAGAATTTTTTAACTTATTAAAAATGTATATTGTAATAAGGAGAATATTATACTAAAAATTTTGTTATGTACTTCTTCCTAGCATTCTCAAGAAGCTTAATTTTTAAGATTAAATGAGGTAATAAGCCGTTACAGTACAATCAATAAGATTATTTCTGAATCAAATCACTCATTTTACTAAACAACTAAGCGGCACTTCCTTTAACGTATTAATTATATTTAAAATCTAGATATAATATGAGTAAAAGTAAAGGCAAACAAAGTTTGGGTAACTTAATAGCGAGTGATCACCTATGCCCATGACATATGTTTAAAATTATATATGAATCATACAATATGATAAAACTCTTCTAATCAATCAGTTCTTTATTTATCATAACACTAGACCGAGACCTATGACTAGGGCCAATTATAAATATCCAATAGTGGATCGCCCGCCAACCTTTGCATTTTTTCAGCAGACTTTCATGTTACGTACTTAGGTTCGTGAATTTTTTATTTGTTTTATTTAAATAAACTCATACTCGGTCCTAAAAGATATTAAAATTAATTCATTGCTAATCGTAACGATTAAATCACTTACCAATAGGGCCCAAAGTTCTTATGTGATTATCATATGTAAAATACTAAGTTTATCATAGGACTCTAAAGGCTATACTAACGAGTAAATGTTAAAAATATACATAAAAAAACTTTTTATTATTTGTACGCCGTTGAAAATAAAGAATATTAAAATAGTGCATGGATACTTTATTCTAATGTGATATATAAAAATACTTGTACTTAGATAAACGTTATATATTATGCTTATTATTCTGATAGCGTTGTTATAGCGGAATTTCGCCGCCGCGGTAACTACAGCGACCAAAGGCCACTGACTTATATATGCACGTACCTAATATTATGCCACTTTTAGTTTTTTATTTAATTTCAGTTGAACCTAAATTATTTAAAAATCGATTTCAGATAATAGGTATTTGTTAAAATCAGCAACATCTTAACAAAGTTGTTTTGTTTATTATCGTTAGTAAAAGACCGACTTTCACAAGGCCAGGAAAGATTGTAATACGAAATTGATGCTTAAAAACCTGTTTTATCTAAAACTGTTATAATTTTATCCATAATCTATAAATAAATAAAGTAAGGAAAGGCAACAATAAGGCTGAACTATTAATATTTTTATTTATATTCCTTGACTCGATTCTTATAACAAGCTCTTACAAGTCTTTTTTACTTGAACTTTTTTGTACCAAGTTAAAACTTCAAAAAGTTATTGGTGTGTATGCAGACTACTAACATTATTGCAGGATTGGACCTCGGCTATTGTATTTATATAATTGCAACAAAATATTTTGTTATATTGGGATTTTATTTTATCGGTTTCAAAATACCTATAATAAACACAGGAAGGATATTTATACAATTTTTAGAAGAATTCGACAAGAAATGTGTAGCTGCTGGGATTAAATAAAACAACGTTTCTTCACTTCAACATGTTATATGTTGTAATTTACCTGACACGTTCTTCTTGTTTATAAATGTCTGTACTTTTTGTTAGATTTCCTTTTTTTGTTTTCCCGGGGGTTTTGGGATAAAAATACGGTAGAGAAGATAACCACCAAAATGTATAGACAAAAGAAATATAATAAATATTAAATACTTTTACTAGCGCGGGCGCGATCTTAGTGACATTTATTATCGAATGTGTATGCTGTGTGACCTATCGAAGTAGTCAAACCTGTCTGTAATGTCAAAGTTGAAAATACACAATTTGACAATCAAAAGATATTCTATAAATAAATGTGAGTATGCCTTATTAAATATAAGATTCGATGGACTGATGATTTTAAAAATGTGACAGCTGGTGTGACTGGATGAGGATAGTGCACTGGGTACCATCTACATCCAGCAGTGGATAACAGTAGGCTGAATTAATATCATATCCTACTGTGATCCCCAACTACTGTAAAGTATTAAAAATATAGAATTTATAAAATATTATTCTAATGCACGCTATTTATCCGGGTAACACTTTTTCAATTAAGATTTTAAAATTAATTCCGTTTTAGAATATCGTTTGCATGACACACATTTACCTGCATATTATTTTCATTAATCCATTATGATTTCATGGACTATGGAATTGGGCCCAAAAATGAACAACTTTGACCGATTGGTTAGTTCTGTTCATTCAGCAACTAAATAATTTGTATGTATTTACTATTTTATAACTAGTCTAGTCTAGTCTGTCTTTTGTTCGCTTTTCACAAGAAAAATAATGTGTAAATTATGATCAACAACGCTTTATACTACTATGTAGTATAAGGCGTCATTCAAGCGGCACGTAAGTTTAAGTCGTATATATTGTATAGTAAATTTAAGTATATATTTAGATTGCCAGGATCCCGAAGTAAAGTAATATCGTTGGGTATGTGGCCGTTCTTTATAAAAATACCTCTTCTAGGTATTTAGATATGAAATCCAAAAATCGTAACGGATTTATAAAAAAAAATAATTGTATACAAAATAGAAATGAACATCGCCTACTTTCTTAAACTACGGACATATATGCAAGTGGTGGTAAATGTATGTAGCACGGCAATTGTATGTAACCCACGAAATTCACGCTCATGTAACAGCGGGCGGCTTCTACTTCAACTACATATACCTATCTCATGTTTACGGTGAAGCTATTTTCCAATGCGTCACGATCGTGCCAATAATAATACATAAATATTTGTATTATAATAATAACCAAGACGGCGATGAGAAAGTCTAATTGTACTTAAAGGCTTCTGTCGTAGAGTTACAAAGGGATTTTGCATGTATTATTTATGTATTACAAGATTTTTTTGCTATGCGGAGTGCTTATTATGTCTTGCCAATATCGTATAATTGTCTATTTCACGACAACATCGAACATTTCATGAACTGGTCGCGCTTAGTGAACAACTGAATGTGTCCACATATTATAATTATGATAGTATAAATAGAATATTTTTATTAACACACGATAGATATGCTTAGAATATAAGCAAATTCTTTGTCTCATTTTGTTATATTACATTAACGGCTGATCTCTTATAGAGATAAGTCCACCGTTGTGTACGGAACTATATTACTATGTAAAATTTTTTCAATGTAAAAATTTGTGCAATAAAGAGTATTAATATGCTGACTTGCAAGTCAATTTCTGATCGGCATAGTTTAGTACACAAAATTCGTGCGATTAGTAGAATATATGTACCGATGTGCTAATATGTAAGTACATCTGGTTAACGCACATTATTACCAGATAAATAGATAGATAGATATATAATAGATAGATAGATAATAGATAATTGAGCGTATTATGAAAAGTGACCGTTTCAAAATATACCTAAGAGATAAGATGATAAAATAAAAAAATCTACGATATGTACACTATATGTAAAACACAAAATCATTGACCATATCGTTATATACCAATGACCATATTGAATAGTTAACTTTTAAAGAAATCATAGCCAAGTTTTGACAATATCGCAAAATGAGATGCCATATTATATTATAACCTAATGTAAAAAAAATAAAATCTGTGAATTTGATTTATTTTTATAGAATTGATTCGGCCCTTTAGGTTGTGTTACTTAACGTAGTATAAGAATTATTTTTTACTATTTTCTTAATCAAGCTGTATTCAGAACATAACAGGGTAGGCAGGCAGAACCTAGTGTTGACACACTCTAATCCCCATTTTAGACATTTTGTCTCGTAACTTGTCCCACCTCAACGGAAATTTCTTAAATGATTGCCTTATAAAATAATTACTAATGTTGTGGAGTTGAGACAAAATAGCATATATCTACTAATAATACAAAAGTCTACAAAGAAAAGGTGCCTCGTAAAGCCTATACTATACTACTGTAGGAATAAATAAAATACGTGTTTGTGAGTAACTATGGTATAAAAGATGCGTGATGCGTTTGCATTGCACGTAGGCGTCGCGACTTGCGCCGCACCGGCCAGTGACCGCCGCTGACCGCAGTGATTTTTATTATTTTTTTAACTTACTCAGAAATTGTGATGTTTGTTATGAAAGTTTTATGAAACGATGAACAGTAACAGCAATATATAATTAACTACATCAACATACTTATTACTCAATTAATTATCATAACAAACTATATTTAATTATCAGATAATTAAAAATTAGCATTATATTTGCAATTACTTTATGATCCCAAATTTTTTATACAAATTTTATTGATTTATTGCCAAAGATAATTAAAATTGATTGTTTCTGAAATTAATGTAATTATTATGTCTTGAATTAAGATCTTGTTCTTGTTAGAAACATTTTTGTAGAAAGGTGAAAATAAAACAACTAATCTGAAATAAAATTTTATTGCAATAATAAATAATATACAAATTAAAAATTCATATAATATTCTCATTATAGCAGGCGCAGCACTTTTTCGTTTTATCATACAGTTATGAAGCTTACGTCTTTCTCTGTTTCACAAGCGACCCACTTGCCTACCGCCACACATACAAACCCCCGCCACCGTCACTTCTCAGGGTGACCTTACATTACAACGTTGTTATGAGAACATAATACACACCCACCGCTCAACATACTGCAGTTTTGTTACGCAATGCTTGCCAACGAATTTGAGTAAGATAGACAAGTGTGACGACACAACAACTTGCAAAACTTGGATAGGTGGGTGCCATGCCTATCACAATTATGTTTCGACCGCTTTTTATATTGAATATTTCAGGCTTTAAATAACTTAAACTTTTAAAGATAATATGTCTTGGATTGTATTAGAGCTTGTTGCATTATGTGGTGCTTGTTCATTGGGTGTATGCATATCGAAACAAAAAAAGGGAACTGCACGTCTCGGAGTTCATTGACTCAACATTCAAGTTACATCTTTACAACTGCAACATCACGCATTAGATGAAATTTTTATATTATGTGCAAATCGTTAAAACCTATAGAAACAAATTATTTCAGTAAAAACGTACATGTCACTTCGTTCAAAATCACAAGTTGATTATTCGTAATACGTTTTATTGAGTTTGATATATATTAGATTAGACTAAAGTTAAGAGAACTATTTATATAGGTAATAAGTAACATATTCACATAAAAGCCATTGTCCTGCTTCACTACCTACCTAAGATACGCGTAGGCGGTAGGACTTTAGTATTACTTGTACAGGTACGTGCGTGTTATATAGCTGTTTGTAAAGTGGTATTATATTGTGTTTTGTATTTAATTACTTTTATTACACATGTTTTGTATACATATATTTCTAAATTACACATACCTTCATTAGTTGAACTTGTTTATATTATAATTAATTTTAGACCTTAATTGAAGACATATACACATACAGATATATTGTTAATGATTACATTCATAACCTACTACTATTAAAAAATAATGCCTTATCTACAATGCAGTAAGCCTTTCTGAAAATTTTACGTCAGGCACTCGTCTAAAAAGTCCCTGTATTCAATAATATATTTTATACGTATTAGGTATGCATTGATATCAATTATGTTATAAATAGATTATATTTAGTATAATTTGATTCAAGATTTAATTATATTACAATATAATTTTGCTGAATTTAATGGAAATCCAAAGTTCAATAATTGAGAGATACAAGGATAATTCTACAAAATATTTAGTCTGCCACTTCACTCATTTTTCACCAAATATGTATAAAAGTAATGTATAAGTAATTTCGTTTATTGATTTTTTTATTTCTTTTACTTTAAAGTAATTAAAACATTTTGTATTTCTTAGATTTTGTATTCACAGCTATAGACTTAGCTTCTTCGGTTTTATCTTCTTAGTTGTGTGTATTATGTACCTAATACTTATGTGTGAAATTGTTTGCATGATCAAAAACTATAAAATTATTATTCGAGGACAATAATTGTCTACTTATAAATTAGACTTTCTAAATCCTCTAAAGAATATCTAACACGAATTGCAGCAACTTAATTTCCTGTTTTTATTCTAAATTATTATAATAAATATGAAAATCCACCGCCACTACTACATGATGTCTTTATATAATATGTTTACAGTTTAATGCCATTACACACTACAAACATATTTTCGGATAAATAAATTAGAGATTACTCTTGAAGGAGTGAGACACGGCTATGTGAATGACATCACATTACAAAACTTTACAATTGGCAGTGTGTTCCCTACTACTCTTGTAATTTACGGTGCAGACTGAGAAAATAATGTAGAGCTTTCTGTCTATTGCCTTAAATACTGCATTTATAATTTGTATAAAAACTTTTACAATTTCCTATTTTCTATCTCGCGATAACACTGCAATACGAAACACCTGTAAAAAATTGAAAGCGTGTAAATGAAACTAAAAGATGTATAATAAATGTTTAATCTTAAAATCATACTAAACTTAAAATATTAACGAAAGTCTGTTGCACAGATATAAAAAAGTTTATATTATATATAATTTAGAAACAATATTCTTTGTGCCAAAACAATTACACAAGTGTGTGCGTAAACAATAATAATTATTTCATGTCATTTTATCACATTCAAAGCAAATTAACCGCCGTAGATACTATCACGTTAAGCTTGGAGAATACAATCATATCGATAAAACAAGGTAATCAATGACTTAAATCAACAATTAGTAATATACCAATATCGGTAATAAAAATTTCATACAAAAAATGTTATGATTTCATTTTGTACATATTTTATTTACAATATTTTTTTAAAATGTCACAATTTTTTTATATAATTTATTATGTACATACATATTACATTCTTGACTAGCAAACAGATATTATAGTATGATTTTTAAATTTAGACTAAATCGACACTTTTTAATATTATATATGGGGACTTGCATATAATATGTATCTGTTTTAATTTTGTAATATAATGTGATTTTATTTTAGTAGCAATATGTAAACTGCATATGTTTAATAATAAAAATCTTGTAAATGCCTATTTTATTTATATATAACTAACTATATATGTATGTTATATAAAAATATATATGAATAGTGTTAACTACAGCAGCAACGTAAATATTTAACAATTATATAATGACGATTAAATATTTGTAATTTCCAATTTTATTTAAATAATAGTTAATTATATTGAATTACTTTACGTACTTTACGTTACAAATTTCGCGTTTGAGTATTATAGAATATTTTCATTGAGATTTACTAACGAAAAGTAAGCAGAATGGTAACTTTTTAAAAAATCTAAATAATAGTCGTGTGTTATGTCTGCTTTTAAAATATATCTGTTATGGAATGTATAATCGTATTTAATATATTTTCACAATATTTTTGCACATTTATAATTAATCAACTTAAATTTATAAGGTTGCATTATAATGATAAATTTTGAATATTGAGTGAATGTTACCAACATTGTAAAGCTTGTTTGAAATAAGCAAGATCTTATTTCTTTGATATTAAGTAATGGAATGTTATACAACCCACAAAATACATATACTTTGCTATAAAGTTCCAGCAGAACCATTTTAAAAATTACATTCAGATTTAATAACTATACGACAGTACATTAAGTTTTATGAGTTATGAAAAAAATATAACTGTACGACTATTTTCAACTTTACAAGTATCACATGTCAAATTTATTTTTAATAAAGAAATTATACTAGAGATCATCAACTTCTACAAATAATCGACTAATAAACATTACTCAACAGTAACCGATTTTGCCAAATTACGCGGACAATCAACATTGCAACCGCGCAATACAGCTATATGGTAAGCAAGTAATTGCATAGGAATGACAGTAAGTACACCTTGCAGACAGTCTACTGTGCGCGGAATTTCTAAAGTACGAGATGCGAAATTTATAGTTTCTGTGTCTCCTTCTTCGCATATAACTATAGGTTGACCTTGACGAGCAGTTACCTGTTGTAACGCGTTCATGCACTTTGTGTAGACAGGATCACGCATTACTATCATCATAACAGGCATTGAGTCGTCAATCAAAGCAAGTGGACCATGCTTCAATTCTCCCGCCATAATTCCTTCACTGTGCATGTACGTCAACTCTTTTACTTTTAAGGCGCCCTCTAGACATGTCGCGAAATTATATCCACGGCCCATAATGAGAAGTGAGCGCTGACGATATAAATCTTCGGCCAGAGTTTTTACTTTGTCGTCTAAAGCCAATACTTGGCGAATTTTTTCATGCAATTCATGTAAACCTTCAATTATATCTGCTCTTCTTTTTTGTAGAGAAATGCGATCTTCACTTATAACTAAAGCAAACATGACCAAAGATACAAACTGTGATGTATAAGCTTTTGTAGAAGCGACACCAATCTCAGGTCCTGCGTTAATATGTACTCCACAGTGTGACTCTCGACAAATAGAACTGCCCACGGTATTTGTGATTCCAACAATAAGAGCGCCGTGTCGTTTGCAGTAACGGAGGGCCATCAATGTATCTGCAGTTTCCCCAGATTGAGAAATAAAGAAGCAAACGTCATCCCGAAAGACAGGTGTGGCTCTATCTAGAAGGTCAGATGCCAACTCAACCATTACTGGGAGCTCAGTGAGTTCCTCCAACAATTGACGTGTAGCAACTGCACTGTGGTAGCTTGTGCCACAACCAATCAACATCAATCTTCTACACCTTTTTATTTCAGGAATATAATCTTTAATACCACCCAGAGTAACAGTACCATTTTCAAAATTGAGACGGCCTCTCATAGTGTTAACAATAGATTCAGATTGCTCAAAAATTTCTTTTTGCATGAAGTAATCATAATTACCTTTCATAATTTGCTGAATTTCTAGTTTAAGTGTTAAAATTTCTCTTTGATGTGAGTCTGTACTATTTCCAGATAGACGATGAATGCTGAGAACTCCATCTTTGATATGGGCAACATCATCATCTTCAAAATACAGGACTTTATTAGTATGTTCAATAACTGCTGAAGCATCAGATGCAAAGAAATATTCTACATCTTTATCCTCTTCTGGTTCAAAGTGAGCATGACTATTTACACGAGGTACTGGTGGTACTATACCTCTGGTAGCTTTATTGTTAGTATACATAATTGGTATATGGTCACTAGAGAGGCGTCTCTTTGTCTTGATCCCTACAAGCAGGGGACTACCCCGCCTGGTGGCCACACATTCATTAGGAAAATAACGAGATTTAAAACATAAGGCAAAGGCTCCCTCAAGTTGCTGGATTACCTGTTCAACAAGCTCTTGGAAGCTAGCGCCCTTGTGCTGATGGTGGAGGTGGTGGATGAGTTTGGCAATAACTTCAGTGTCAGTTTGAGATTCAAAAGTATAACCTTTGTTCTCTAAAAATTGCTTGATTTCTTTATAGTTTGTGATAATACCATTGTGAATAATAACAAATGCATTGTCTTCACCAGAGCGTTGAGGATGTGAGTTCAAGGCGCTAGGTTCACCGTGAGTAGCCCAACGAGTATGGGCAATGCCACAATGGGATTCCACTGTCTCCTCCACAGCTAATTCGGGGCTACGCTCTTGCAACAATTCCTCAAGAGCTGCCACTTTCCCCCTTTTTTTCAAAACAGCAATATCCTTTTGATCTGCAGCGTCCACAGCGATTCCCGCTGAATCATAACCACGGTATTCCAGTCGTTTTAATCCATTAACGAGCAATTCCAATATCTCTCGTCTTGTCTTCGGCGTCAAATGATTAATATATGCAAAAATTCCACACATCGTAAGCGAAGCGAAACGTTCACGTTAAACCGAGTGCACGAAACCACAACTAACGAGAGACTGAGCCTCAAAACAATATACAACTGATATTGAAGGCCTTCGTTTATAACTCCTACCACTAATAAGTTACTTTCACTTTAGGCAAAGCACACGTCATCATGTTTCGTTATCGTAGATACAACTTGCAACGTATCGTAAATATACAAGCACAACAACAACCAGTTTCGCCGAATCAACTGGCCGGTGCCGGTCTACAAATTGAAGTTTAGTTTGTCAGTGTCAATGTCATATATTTCATAGATTAAGTATTATAAAATGTTAGTGTAAAAACTAACAATAAAATAAAGAAATGACTTTTTCAATATCAAAATACATGTTAAAAAAGCTGTATGAAGAACATAAAAAGTATATTATTTGTTGTTAAGTATATTAATATCATTATATGACTGTGTAGACTCAGAGTACCTCTCTAAATAAACTGATACAATTTTTTTACTTTTAATAAAAATAATTATTTGCTTATTGTTTGTTATGATTTGTTACAAATTTATTGTTTAATATAAACATTGTTAAAAACGTAGATTGTAAATATGCACAGCACAGTACGTGATATTTGTAAATTAGATGCTTACTTTTAAAAGAGACTATAATGAATTATTCCAACCCCTAAAACACTAATAAAACAAAACGAGTACAAGTATTTTTATTATTTTAAAATATTTAAGTAACATTTGCAACAATGAATAAATATCCTTTAACTTCGTTTTCTAAGTTTAATATTCTATATTTTTTCACTATATTAAGGAGTTATAGGTTAAAATAAAACTATAAATTACCAGTAGCTTCTTTATTGGTTTATCAGGGTCAAGGTCTTTACAAAATTATTGAAAAAATTACAAAGATACATTTAGCTTAATAAGATTGAGTTTTCATCGTATCTACGTAAATCTTAAATGATTTGGAAATTTAAATTGAATTTTTAAACCTTTGCGTTAGTTATCTTTTATAGGCAAATAAATGTTAAAAAAATGTTAATATAAGAGTATAGTTTAAACTAGGAACAAAAATCACATTACATTCTACAAAATTCCTCAAATTTCTATCAAAACGTTCTTAACGCTTTAAACGTATGGCTAAATTCAACTATGGAGAGCCGATTCACAACCGACTGCCCTCATATTCTACACTCTGATGTTTATCTCTTACTTACATACACGTGTTCAATCTTAAGAAAATAACTTATTTTTACCTACTGAAGTAAGAAGTTACACAATAATAAATCAGTTACAGTCACAACATCAGATAAAAATGGAGGTATAAGAAGTTATCAACTTCTTCGTTTCATCACAAATCACACTCCATGAAACTATATCACTTGTATCTTAGGAAGCTACATGCGTTACATTGCATTATATATCATGTCAAATAATAATTTAATTAACCAAAAGGCGAGAATGAATACACCGCGAGTCACAATAAACTTAAGGGCTTTCAGGATGAAACAATGAATTGCTACAAATGTAAATATCAACGCGCCGCGTGAAACGGGGATTAAAGATTCAATTTCAATTTCGCCTTTCCTCCTGAACTCCTTACGATGGAAAAACGAAACGCAACGAGAGTACGAAAACTCAAACTTGGCCCTATGTCTAAAAAAAATGGAGAGACAAAAACTTAACACATAAACGTAACTAAGACGAATTAGTTTGAATATCTTGTTCCGATAAATGCACGAGTTTGGACAGGGATCGATATCGTCACTGAAGAAGCTCCGGCTAGGGGAGAACACGAGAGGCTCGGAGGGTGGGTCCAGGAGCCGCTGAAGCCCTGGGATGAAAGCGAGGGGTTCATCTACCAACGGGTCGGGGGAGCGGTGACCGGAGCTGGAGCTGGAGCTGGGATGCGGGCGGGGGAAGAAATGGGAGAACGAGCTGGAGCGAGGGCGGGAGCAGGAAGGTAACGGGGAGGCGGATCGGAATAGGGATGAGGAGGGGATGGGCATGGGGTGGTCGCAGCGCTGTGGAAGACAGCCGGCTGCGAAGTGTTCGCTGAGGTGCCCCATAGTTATTTTTTCTTCTGGGCCTTCTCAGCGGCCTTGGTGATTTTACCCGTGGTAACCTCCTTGAAGGTTACACTCTGAAACAAAAGAAACCGTATACATATATTAAAATAAGACTCAGAATTTCCATATGTAAAGATTCTATCTAAGAGAAATCTATTTCATGGTCATTAGTATATATAATTAGTATAATCCTAATTTTAAGTTCCTTTTCAAAATAAGGAAACTGAGGTAAAAATCTCAAAATCGCTAAGTATTTTTTTTCAACCAACGTAACGCACACATACACACGCTACACACACTAGCACGCACACACCTTGATAACGCCGACGGCGACGGTCTGGCGCATGTCGCGCACGGCGAAGCGTCCCAGCGGCGGGAACTCCTGGAACGACTCCACGCACAGCGCCTTGGTGGGCACCAGGGTCACGATGGCCGCGTCGCCCGACTTGATCGACTTCGGCTCCACCTCGGTGGTCTTACCTGCCGTTCACATTTACCATTTAAAAATACTTATTATATACTACATTATTTCACATTCTAGAGTTTGATTTATTTTAAAAGTGTTGTGATTATCTATTTTATCAGATAAAGTACGCTCTGATCAATAATAGATAAAATAGTGTGAAACAATACATGTTATTTTTTAAATATATGCATTTATACTTAATAAACTAAAAAAACACTTACAATAACTTCTTAACTTCTTCAAAATATCTTACGCATGTCGGCATATGTATTTTTTTTAAAATCGATGACACAAGGAATACACAAAATTATTCGATACACATACTACCTCCCTGGCTCCATTGACATACGAATCAGATCACACAGTAAATTGTTAATCTTATAAAATAATATAAGCTAAAAAAAACAATGTTTACCAGTACGGCGATCGCACTTCTCCTTGATCTCCGCGAACTTGCACGCAATGTGCGCGGTGTGACAGTCCAGCACCGGCGTGTAGCCGTTGCTGATCTGCCCCGGGTGGTTCAGCACGATCACCTGTGGTACACCATCTTCTTGTATACATTATTCTATAACTGTTATTTTATTCTAAATAGTTGGGCAGACATCATTTCTACCCTTCGTTGTACATCAGAGCGAAGAAATCAATTAATTTATTAATAAATTTATCTCGAGTGACTATCGATGGCTTCAAATTAATATTTACCTTTTGTAACTTTGTGGCAAATAGGTATGTATGAGTAAAAGAAAGGTAAACATCATACAGAAAAACCTGGAGTTGGAGTTGTTGAAATATTTCCTGTATGGATTATGTATAATATTATAATTACTTTTCTACAAACGGCTTCTTATAGTAAATATATCCAACGTTCAATCCTCAGTGCATCATACAACCTGAACCATGAGCACAAACCATCCGGCTCTGTATTTAAAGTCAAAAACTTAACAACTTCAAAATAAATTTGTAACAAGTAAAATTATCAAGAGATGTAAAATGTGTAACAATAATTCGTGTAGCATATGGCATTCTGGAATGTTAGCAATTTTTAAGCTTACAGTATTTATTAAACATGTTTAATCTGAGTTGAATTAAGATTTGATAATAAATATTTTATAGAGACATACTGTAAGTTTGCTGTTTTCTTGTTACAAGGATATTAATTTAGATTGAACTCACATTAAATGAATCAACATAATATTTGCATTGGCGTTTTTCATGTAGTTACATAAGACATATAGTTTATGGGTAAGGAATCCATATTAGAGCAAAAAACTGAACGTACTGTCCAAATTGCTTTTAATGTTTAATATATCGAGTTTCGTTGTTCGTTATTTGATATTTAAGCTAAGGCCTAAAATATTAACCTACCTATCGACTTTAAACTTTCGATTAAGCAAGAATGTATGTTAAATCGGTTCAAGGCCTTAATACCTATTACTTTTCCATTCTATTGGACAATTTAACATTCATATTACTGTATATTATCTATATTTGTTTATATTCTGTATAATTACTAATATATTAAAGAAAATGTAATTTTAGAAAATAATTTTACTTTTTTAAAGTTTAATTATATCATTACTTTAATCGAATACGATGAAATCATTTTTTGAAATACACTAATATGTATGAAATACACTAATAAACAAATATGAAATACACTAATAACCAAAACGATTTCGTCATAATACTTTAGTAATCGTTATGAATTAAATAAATACCTAATTAGTCAAATTATTATAATTATAGCCAACAATCGTTAGTTTACGTAACATTATTTATTTATTACTTACGTAAAATGTGTAGGTATCGCCTGCATTAAAAAACTAGTTCTTAATTTGATTTTCTTACTCAACCTGAATTATAAACCACCTTATCGCAGTCGCTGTTAGCGGTTTAGTAATGATTTCCAGAATATCAAAATTATTTCCTAATATAACATTATACTTCATTACTGAATTCAGCTAAAATATTTGCGGAATTTAGACATTCTAATTTTAAAATTACTTAACAAATAAGTCATTATTTTATCGTAGTATATTATGAACTAGCTACCCGCCCCGGCTTCGCACTTGTACATTGTAAATACTAACTAAATGTACTACAAAAAAGTCTTTAGATACAATGTTAACAGGTTCATTATCATTCATTACACAATATAGTCATATTTTATTTAGAAGTTACTTTTGAAAGAGCAACATATCATCGGTCATGTGAAAGATAACACAATAGAAATTAAGTATGAGCAGTGTTCCTTTACTATATTGTGCCTGTGTTATAAGTACATTAACCTTCCTCTTGAATCAATTTATTTAAAAAAAAACGTATCAAAATCTCTTATAAAGTTTCAAAGATTTAAGCAAACACATTGGGGACAGACAGTGGGTAGCCACTTTGTTTATAAAATAAGTACACACTAACGTTCGTAAGTTCATAAACCTAAAATTAGTCTCCGAAATACGTAATATTTATGCTAATACAATATCCCGCTATTTATACATTACACTACGTGCAATAACCATGCATTGAAACTGAAATAGTTAGTGCAAACAACGGGAAAAATAATAATATCAAAATATTTTTTTACCTGAGCAGTAAAATCCGAAGCGCCTTTTGGGGGGCAGTTCTTAGAGTCCCCGGCCACGTAACCACGGCGCAACTCCTTCACCGACACGTTCTATTGCACAAAAACGCTCAAGTGAGAGTGAGATAAACATATATCGTGTATGATTTTGCTAACATTTTTAAAAATATTAATATTGAAAATCTTACTAGAAAAATGTTTAAGGTTCAAGTCATGAACTTCTTATTCATAAGTATAGCTTATGAGCTATACTCTTAAATGGCTATCTACATATAGTAATAATTTAGGAATTTCTGAAAGTTACAATATTATAATAAACAAATAAAATAAAACATTAACTTTTCAGTTTGCTTATTTCACAAAACCGACTGTTTATTTGTATCTAAATCATATTTACCTTGACGTTAAAGCCCACGTTGTCCCCGGGCATCGCTTCTTGCAAAGCCTCATGGTGCATCTCAACGGATTTCACCTCAGTGGTGATAGCAGCCGGGGCGAACACCACCACCATGCCTATTGCACCCATCACCAAAATTATTTTTGCGTATAGATATTAAGAGAAGACCATAAAAAACATTACTAGTCCCACCACCCAACTTATCCTGGGTTAAAAATGTCCCAATTAAAAATTGAAACTAAAGTTATACATTTGTGTTTATTTATTTATTTTGAACTGTTATATATGAGTAAACCGACCTGGCTTAAGGATGCCGGTCTCAACTCGGCCGACGGGCACGGTGCCGATGCCGCCGATCTTGTACACGTCCTGCAGCGGCAGGCGCAGCGGCTTCTCGGTGGGCCGCGACGGGGGCTGGATGGCGTCCAGAGCCTGTGCCATAAATACATATCATTTGAAACAGTAAAGGGTTAATTGTTACGTAAAAGCCCGGCTGCAAAAGCAACTTACTCAAGCACCTGATAATAGTTCTGTAAAGACAGCATAAAGCATTATCTCGCACCTAATTGCTATTTTCAAATAAAACCTATCTTCTTGAAGTTTTGTTATATTTGTGTTCAATATTTTAAGCGATATTAATATTCGTCTCTCAATCTCTCAATATTGATATCATAATGTGTACCTCAATAAGGGTCTTGCCCTCCACCTTGCCGTCCTTGCGGTCGATGGTCCATCCCTTGAACCAGGGCATCTTGTCGGATTGCTCGAGCATGTTATCACCGTGCCAGCCGGAGATGGGCACGAATGCCACCGTCGCCGGGTTGTATCCTGCATACGGATGACTCAGTTACTACGTGATGTGAATTCGTATGCCAGATGAAATAACCAATTTATAATTATAATCCAGTAAAACTTAATAATTCGAAAAAGTTTTTCGATTTATTGCTCCTATTTAAAAGAAAACATTATTTCAATGTAATAAATTTTAATTTTAATTATTTTCTTCAATTTGTTCTGAAACCGAAAGATTTTAAAATAAACAAATAATTTTAAAAAGCCTTTTATCTCGTCTGCGTAATTTAACTCGCGTTATAAATAACATTTGAATGATTATATACCGATTTTTTTAATGTATGAGGAGACTTCCTTCTTGATTTCTTCATAACGCGCCTCATGGTATGGGGGCTCAGTGGAATCCATTTTGTTGACACCCACAATTAGTTGCTTGACACCAAGAGTAAAAGCAAGAAGAGCATGCTCGCGAGTCTGCCCATTCTTGCTTATACCAGCTTCAAACTCACCAGTACCAGCCGCCACGATAAGTACAGCGCAATCAGCCTATACCAGAGATTAAATGTTGAGAAAAATCAAATTAGCAGGGTATTATAAAATAAATAAATAAAAATTAATAACCTGAGATGTTCCAGTGATCATATTCTTAATGAAATCTCTGTGTCCAGGTGCATCAATGATAGTCACATAGTACTTAGCGGTTTCAAACTTCCATAGGGCGATATCAATTGTAATACCTCGTTCACGCTCAGCCTTTAGCTTGTCCAATACCTGCAAACAAAAAGCAAAGCAGCGACAAATAAATATATTGTAGGATTTTAAGTACATATAAGTAAACTGTTTCAGCTAGGATAAGACATACCCAAGCATATTTAAAGGATCCCTTGCCCATTTCCTGGGCTTCCTTCTCGAATTTCTCAATGGTACGCTTATCAATTCCACCGCACTTATAAATCAGATGGCCAGTAGTAGTGGACTTGCCAGAGTCGACATGGCCGATGACGACGATGTTGATATGTGTCTTTTCCTTACCCATTTTGGTATAGATTAGTTGATTCGAGTTAATTCAGACCTGATAAACAAACACTCTATGTTTATAATCTCACTTTAAATGAAAGGACGATAGACATGAAATTTTATGTTATATGTTGCTATAAATTGTTTGCATGTACACCAAAGTAGCACATAGGTACAATGTATTTTAAAATATAATTGTAGTTTCAGTTGAGGTTCACACAAAAGAATGTTTATACTGTGAATATGTAGGTAGATTTTCACATCTCATTAAACAAAAACCCTTTTGTTTACTGATATCGTTAATTCTGCCACCTGGCACGGTATTTTATTTAATGATAAGAATGATGACATTTTGACTAGTTAAGAATAAAAGTTTTTAAAGATTATAATTTTTCATTTTGCCAAATATTGTTTAATAATTCGAAGGTTATGCTGTAGCTGTAACTGATCAGTTAAAACAAACTTTGAATTAAAGTTTACAAAATCTATAAAAACGCAATGTATATATTATTAAATATATCAAACATTCTTATAAAATGTGCTATAGTAAATTTAATTGTAATTTAATTGTATATTATTTTAATTTAAACTCATGCGATATTTTTTATCACATTCCGCATTGCTCAAATCTACTAATATATTTTTGCCTTAAAAAGAATAAGGTTGTCTGTTTCTGCTTCTAATGCCTATGTTATACAACACTTCGCTTGCGTGCTGACCTTTCTACGATTTTCTTATGCGCAGATACGTAAGAAGTTTAAAGTATAAAATATGTTATTATTATGAGGGAATAGATATAAAAAATAGATATTGAAAATGAATACACACAAAGCGGCTAAGCCGGAAGTGATAAATTGTATAATATTTTAATTACTTTGTCCACCTATACATGATTGAGACTATGTTATCTATATTAAATTAGCAACCGGAACAGGTAGTTAAAAATCAGTATGACCTTAAGCCTTTATTCTTACAGTACATAATCGGAGGAGCCTTGATAACTTAGGAATATATGTTTTAATTCCTTTTCATTTATTTATTAGGTATAAATTAAATAAACAACTTTCAATTTTAATCAATTAAAGAAATACTTGTGAGACGAAACGATCTCTTTATGTGCCTACGTAAGTAGACACTATCTACTATATCTGCTTCAATGTATAATTAATGTTCATATCTTATAAAATGCACTGTTACCTTTAGGATTTCAATTGAATAAATTCAGATTCTGGACTGTTCGACTTAATAAGTGAATTGAAAAACTATACTATAAAATTATGAATGCACCGCCCAGTCTAGAATGCACTAAGTGGGAGGCTTCGATTGAACTGGCAGCAAATCTCCGGGCCGAGCAATACCGGGCGTGCGCAGGACGTCCGGGACATCGATACAGCCAGCCTTTTACCCAGATATAGAACACATCGCAGACTCTCTACACACCTACATACACCTCTTGCAATAACGCATTATTGATTTTGCATCTCATAAAACACTCATATATGGCAAAACAAAAGTCAAGAGATTACATTGAAATGAACAGATATCGCTCGTAACTCTTCACCGTTGTTTTACAAATTACTACACGACACTATATCAAACATTTTAAAAGTTAACTTTTATAATTTAAACTTAAACGATAAAAGTTACAGCTCATTGTGATCACAATCGATTATTATCACGGGAGTGCATACTATCTAAATTTAGAAAACTATTCTATATGCATTTAAATAGACGTATTTGCAAATGACATGCTCCGACTTGCAAAATTAGAATTTGCTTTTCGCCTCTTAGTATATGTAGCATGTGTAGCAGAGTATAATCTACTCGCACATGGTCTTGCCGCCGAATTTTGTGCCTCCATTTTGTGCGTAAAATGCATCAATAAGTCTAGGCGTTATATGAAATGTTATTTCATAAATTTTATATGAAAATTAACTAAATGACAATGACAGAATGACAATACAAAAAGAAAAAGAATTAGATTAACATAATATCATCTTATACCAATAAAATATACAATTGTAATTAATAGTTATTGTAAAATAATGGGCTGCAATTTTTTTTGTGATCATATATCTAATATATCATTTAGCTATATGACTATGTCTGAGTATGTCTAAACCTAATCAGCAAAAATAAGCGTGCACTTATTTTATTATAAAAATAGTGTTACTTTAATTAAAAATTAATATTTTTTAATAGATTTTACGTATTGTTGTTATAAAAAACATGAAATTGCGTAATTATATTAACATGCCGGTAAATCTACTTAAATATATATATTGACGAAAGCAATCATCTAAACAAATAGCTTTTTAAGTAAATTCTTTGTCATAAATAACATTTGGAATTGATTTCTAATTAACTAAAATATAGAAAAACAATAAATATAGCAATAAAAAAGAAATTTATGAAATAAGACTCACCCTTCGCAACCGCAGTGACGAATTTTCTTACTGATTTTCAAGCATGCGCTCTGAAACTTCACCCGGGAAATGCAATCAATAAAGTCAAAAGAGAATCGTTTTAATATTTGCGTCAATTAAGGTGCAATATATTATGAGAAATCATAGTAAATAAATATGAAGTATATAAACACCGACGTAATTTATATTTAAAAGCCATTTTATATAGTTTATGAATAGTTTTTTGAGAAAAGCGGATATGGTTCATATTTTCTTTTATTGTCCTCATAGATAATAAAAACGCTATATCCCATTTTGAAATATATTTTTTATAAATGTTCATATTTTTTGTGAAAATTGGTAATAATTAAATACAAACACCTATTTTTTTTCGTTGTTGTATATAAATAGTATTTTAAAAAAATCATAATATGTTGAGACACGTGTGTTTATTTTTTTTATTATCATATCGTTTCATAAATAAAGAATTTTAGAATAGGTTCAGGATTTTTTTATTTTCGTATATCTATAAAAAATTTAAACTGGGAAGTCCTCCTTTCTGGCTTAAGTTTACCAAAGGCTAAATAAGAAATTTTTATAAAAATAAAGTTGGTGTCGAAGTGATAATAAATATATATATTCGATCAGGTATAATATTAAACTGAACTCATAAAAGCTTATAAGTTTACTCGGCCAGCAAATAAACAGTATTATATGTATTGTATGAAATAAAATTGATTCATAGTGAGAGCTTTAGTACTCAATTATTAGTATTGTTATTTAATATTATTAAGATTTACAAAAAGTAACCCGATACTGATTTTTACAACC
This sequence comes from Dione vanillae, assembly GCA_037178615.1. Taxonomy (NCBI): domain Eukaryota; kingdom Metazoa; phylum Arthropoda; class Insecta; order Lepidoptera; family Nymphalidae; genus Dione; species Dione vanillae. Next base: position 714,287 of record JAZFAU010000029.1, read on the forward strand.
ACATATTTTGTTTTGATATGAACATATGTATGTGTAAGGCAGGAAAAATGGTAATTGACTTTTTTGTACTGTACGCTTTTATGTCATATATTATAAGAGTAAAAAATTGCATCTGTTTATTGATTATTTTTACAAAAAATGATAATGCAATAAAAAATTAAGTAACATAAATCTATATTATTTATAACTTCAGTCTGTGTGTTTGACGTGCATATCTTAGGTTTAGTTCTCTTCGTATGTTGGCAAAGATCATTAGGTACCCGACAATATATTTGCTATATGTACACCTATGAATGTAATATAAACCATGATTTTTATTTTGTTTATTGATGAATATGCGTACCATTTGCAATCCTATTTCTGAACTTTACAGGAAAATAGTTTCAGTACCGCGTGACAGTGTTGAACCATTTGCATAAATTTAAAATGCCTATTCACTCTTTTAATGATATGACAATGTGTTAAGAAATAAAACTATCATGATAAATTTTACTTAATTTATTGATATAATTACATAAATAATATGAAGTTTTCATTACTATTAACTAACTATTATATATATATATATATATATATATATATATATATATATATATATATATATATATATATATATATATATATATATATATATATATATATATATATATATATATATATATATATATATATATATATATATATATATATATATATATATATATATATATATATATATATATATTAAGAATTAATAAAAAAAATACCTTTAGAATAAGTAAAATCAATAATTATGTTGATTCCCACTCATTGTTTAAATGGAGTGCTAGCTCTAATCAATGTCAAGAAGTACGTACAAAATCGTTTGCAATTTCTGATAAAATTCCATATAATATATATAACAAATAAAAAAAGGTTGAACTGTTGCTACTTTTGAACACTTTATGTTTGAATAATTATTATTTAAATATTATAAAAATCATACTCTGGAATGGAATGTGTACAGATCCGAGATTCCATTATGCATATCAAAAATTAACACAGATAAAAATAAATCGATACTTGGGAGTATGTTTCTCATTACAGGCAGAACTACTTGTAAAAAGCATTAATATGACTATCTAATAAATATCTTATCTTGATTACATATTAATCAATTGTATATAAATAATAGTTTCAGTGCATACTTAGGAATGACTGATTGAAATAATATATAATTGCTATAATGTTATACATGTTTGCAAACGTTGTAGAATAGATAAGAAGTTAAAAAAATAATTTTCACACAATAATCACAGACATTTCTGATTGCAGCCAATCATGTATTATTTAATATTTATTATATAGAGCTATTTTTACTTGCTTCCTGGCCATGGTAAATAACTACCCCAGCCCTTACTTGGATTGGGATCTTGACCTGAAACAAAACAAATATTACTTAAATATTTTTACTATGACTTATATTGCTATATATATTTACATTTAGTAAATGACAATAGAGTTTACATTACATATAATTAAAAGTATTACCTTTTGCAATCGCCTGTATTTTGTGACTTTCATCTGACGAAAGAGTCAGAATTTTTTGAAGTACCGGTACCAAACGGCTGCGCTCATCTCCCGGCGGTAGCGTAAGGAACTGTATAAAATATATATTATAAATATATATTAATATTTTATACTTATTTTGTCTAATACTTTTTTAAATACATACTTCTTAATATCGGGATAATTCAGTTTACTTAGTAAAAAGTAAAAGAACATCTTAAATATAAATTAAAAGGCTAGTGTCATTGCTTATAGCATGTTTGTAGGTTGGAATATTATTATATATATATGGAGGAATATTTAAATATAATAGCATTATTAATTTCCTTTGGTATTACAAACCATATACATGCAGCATGAGCATCTGCTCCTCATAACGCGCCGCCATAATGGGCCAAAAATTGTGTAATGGGGTTTTTGACAAATTAAAAATAATATAGTAATAGTGATAAATTAAAATAAAACTATTTGACTTTGACTTTGTTTTAATCTTGGCACCAAGCTCTCTATATCTAATAGGAAAGTGTGACTAAAATAACCTTAAGCGTAACATTCTTCATGTACTCGGTGTTGTGCGCGTTGGCGGAAGAGGCGCGCACTCGACGCAACTCGCCCTTTAGCAGCTCGCTGAGTTGGCCGAGACGTGCGCACTCGCGCTCCGACTCCGCAAGCAGAACTGTTACGTGCTTCACTCTTTATGATTCAAAAATCAAATGTTAGACATGTTTTCAACAAAAAATATGAACTGAAAAGATAGTTTTTTTGTTTCAACGATTTAGCGATCTTTTAATTATATTGTAGGTTACTCAATTGTTGAAATTAAGCCATGTAAAGTAGAAAAAAAATAAAGTAATTATATTAAAAAAAAACTTAACCCTTTTATAGCGTATATTATTATCACTTATAGCATTAAAATGAAGGATTCAAATATGTAGATATATCTTCAGAAATTAAAATTATAATTTAAGATGCAATATATTTGTAACATAGTTTGTTAAAATACTAAAAAATATACATATATATTTAAGTAGATTCTTTTCCAGTTTCCCACATCATCTAACAATCAAATCAAACACCTAAACAACTATACCGCCTATATAGGTATTTGTATACCTTTGTTGCTGCGCCTGAACCTTTCTTCTCAAATCAGCTATCTCTTGTTCAGATGTCAGCGAAAGAGAAGACGTGTCGAGAAGGTCATTATCTGGAACACCTTCTTCTAGGAGTCTTTCTAAAGGTATAGGAGACCGTCTACCACTACTTGACAGAAATGATTTAGACAGTGGAGGCGATGGAGCTGCTTCGGATCCCTAAAAATTAAGTTTATGTTCAAATATTTTTATAGACCCTTGCTATAAATTAAATAAAAAGAAAAGACTTATTAGTGTATATACATATATATATATTGTTTTAAAATCATTACGATTATAATCGTAAAGTGCTTCAGCGTAATAAATTAGCTCAAGAGTTCCTAGGTGGGATATAGGCTCCACTTGTACTAGTACTTGTAATAATCCCCATATTACGCGTCAAACATACATAAGCCTTTGTTAGCATCAGTATGTGAAACGTGCCATATGGCATGTATGACATTTTCAATGCACAATATGGATATTCATATAATGCTATTATTAACTATAAGTAGTTACGGTACGTGAGATAGGCAAATGGTAGAAAATGTATGAAAATTGCAAATTAACGACCTACTTTATGCATAGCAAATTGTAGAATCATTATAGAAGGATGAATTCAAACTAATTATACTTCTAAAAAAATTGTAGAAGTATACTTAGTTTGAAGAAAATTCGTTACGTTGAATTATTTTATATTGAATGACACAGCTTATATTCTATAAATTTATTCGAAAGGAGAAATTTTTTTTATTTTTTTTTAGCTTCACGCTTTATCCCGCACATGGCAGGGTAGGCAGAGGGAACTGCAGGGACCGTGGAAAACTAGTGTTAAGACACTCCGTTGCTTAGTCCCTGCTTTTTCCGTCCCCAAGGAGATATTTGTGGCTATCTATTAAGTATAAACGTAATTTAAACGTTTAGATAGAGATCTAATATATATATACAATAATGCATCTTTCTACTAATAGACATGATATCTAATCTAATGATATACAGAATATGATACCATATTACGATTAACTAAATGGTTTTAAAATATATTTTTTATATATTACGAGGAAAAATTAATGCTTTGTTATTAATATCATTTTAATCCGTTTAACTGTAATAATATACTCTTATAAAGCAGATAAATCTGTATATTGAAATTAAGGTATTTTGTATTCAAGTCTTTTCTTTGCTTGCTCAACCAAAAATGTTATGTGAAGTGTGTGTAACATAATAAAATTGGAAACCGATAAATCACAATTAATCACAAATAAACAATTATCATAGATATACTTCTATAAAATGTTATTAACCAAACATAAGTAAGCGCATCAAACGAGCTGTCGATATGCGACTAGAATGGATCAATTTCGTTCAATAAAAGTTAATAAATCAAATATTTGAAAAATAAAACATATACTTATTTATAACTTTCTTGAGTTTAATTATTGTAATATTTTAAATTAAAAAAGATTACCTCTCCTTCCTCTCTCGGTATGAGTGATACATTTATGTCCAATTCGGTATCGCTACCCTCCTCTCGCGGTATTACCGGAATAGTGTACTTATCACGGTTCGCATCCTCATTTGACTTTCCAGCTTGTACATTTTCTTTAAGCGACGCGAGCTGCTTGTTAAAATGTTCCGTTTCCTTTTGTAGCTTTATTTCTAGTTCGCTTATTTGTGACTTGTAACACTGGGTTAAAGTTGAAACCTAGTGAAACGATTAAATTAAATAAATAAACAGATAGAATTTTTTCTTTAAAAATCAGATATTATGTTGGATATTATTTTTTATAACACTAAGCACTACAAAAAAATTATTTCATGACAATTAATAACGTCACTCTCAAAAATGATTAGTAAGTATACTTTTTGCTTATTGTTTAGTTTAGCTTATTATTACTTAAGAATAATTATTATTAAAGCATAAATGACTTTTATTAAAGCCATATTTCCACACTTTAGCTGTCCAGCATATCATTCTGCAGCTATATCTGTTGCTATTGCTGTATTCTAATTGCTGTTTGCAGCCATACACATGCAATTGAATATAACAATATCAAACTGTATTATAACCGCTTAATACCTATATAGCGTGTCCGAGAGGGAATTGAATCCACAAATAGTTGCGTTAACAAGCACACTGAATCTCTGCGCCACGGCGGTCCTCTAAAGATAAAAATGTAAAATATATATTATAATTAAAAGAACTCAATAATTAACCTGTAACTTCTGCTGTGATCGTTCCAGATCAAGCTGCTGCGACAGGCGCGTGAGGTCCGCTTGCAGGCGCGCCGTGCGTTGGTTGGCGCGCGTCGTCTCCGCGCTCGCTTCAGCCAGCCTCTTTCTTCCTGCTTCCAATTCAATGTTCAAGTCTGAATATTGCTCTCTGTTGTAAATGGAAAAAATATAGTGAATACATACTTATATAAAATACTTTGATAAATAATGTCCATTTAAATATCATGTAATGCTCAATCGTATTTGAATAAAAATAATATGATTATATCTGATTGATGATCAATATTTGATTTATATTATATATTGATTATATTATTTTCGGAAATAAATATAAAATTGTTTCGTTCTTAGTTCCAGTACATTTGTCATTATACTTTTTTCATTTTTTTATTATATTTGAATCATTTGACTCTACTCTGGTAAGGCCAAATTCATGAACTTACTGAATTGCGGAGAGTTTTTGATTTAATGTCTCCACTTGAGCCCTTAAAGCTGCTGTTTCTTCCTTTAATTGTTCTTCCTGACTGTGGTCAACTGTTTGATTTTGGCGCAATACTGCTTGAGCTCTTACCTACGATACAGAAGACAAAAACACGAAAATTACTTAACATGTAACATAAAAAAGAAAACAATATTCAATAACGTACTTTATAACTAGTGTATTCCGTTTTCAAATCTGCTAATTCTATATTTGAAATGCGCAATTTTTCATTTAATTCTGCACATTTAAACTCCAGTTTCTTCATTTTGTTGTTCAACTCTACTTTCTCTTCACCAATGCTCATTATAATTTTCTCCTTTTCACTAAGAACTGCGGTCATATCAAGCTCAGACTCTTCATTTTTACGCTTCTCGTCTTCAAGATCCTGCATGAGTTTTGTTATAATATCCTTTTTGGCATTGACCATGTTGTCTTTCTCTTTACCATCTTCTAAGGCCTGCTGTAATTCTTCTTTCAATAACCTATTTTGTGTTTCTTCCGTCCTTATCTGTTCCTCCAGAAGTTTTATTTGAGTTTTCATAGCAGTTATAGTTCCTTCTTGAGTGTCGATAGTAGATTCCATCTGTAATTGAATACAAGTAGGAATTAATAATAACATGTATGAAAATACCGTCGTGGCGCAGAGGCGTAACGTTTGCATGTAACGCGACGGTTTCTGGGTTCGACTCCCAGTCGGGGAAGATGGATTTTTCTATTTCCATTTTCTTCGCTCTGGCACCCAGGCAAAGCGCGGCGTTGAGTTCCGCCACTCAACACGCAATGCCTCGAAAAAGGCGAAAAGCGGGGACGGAGAAAGCAGGGACTAAGCAACGGAGTGTCTTAACACTAGGTTCCAATAGTTCCTGCAGTTCCCTCTGCCTACCCTGCCATGTGCGGGATAAAGCGTGAAGCTAAGAAAAAAAAGAAATGTATGAAAATATGATAAACTAATGTGGTTGTAATAAAATTGGCAATAATTGACAGTACTTGTGGATTAATCCTATTATTTTTTGTGTAAAAGACAAGACTGCTATATTTTATAGCAGTCTTGTCTTTTACACAAAAAATATCAAACGCCAAGACATGGCTTTTTTTGCGTAAAAGTTACCAGAAACATGTAGATAATGTTATAGCAACAAAAAGATATGAAATTGTTTACCTGTATAATTTTTTTCTTATTTTCTTCCATTTTGGTAGTTAAATCTTTCATTGATCTTTCATAATCTTCCATTTCAAGACTTAAAACATTTTTTTTCTTCACATCTTTCAAAGCCTTTTCTAACTGTTCTTTTGTTGTTTTATGTGCCTCTATTTCCGAGTTCAATTGTTGGGTCTTCTTCAAAATATTTGCTAAAATAAATATTAATTTTAATAAATGTTTGAATATAATATAGTTGTTTAATTGATATATGCTATACCTTCTAATTCAGCTACTCTTGCAGAAGCATGTTTAACAGCTTCTAAGTCAGCTGTCAAGCTTTTTACTTTCGACTCCAAATCAGTAACATTAGTTTTATTTATTTCTTCTACATTATTATTAGGACCATCTGAGTTTGTTATTTTTTGTTTGTTATCCAACTCCTTATCAGCTAGAAGTTTCTTTAGTTTTGTTTGTTCTTGTTCAGAGGATTGTAACTGACTTGCTGTTTCATTTAATTTCCTTTTTAATTTCAAAGCAAACATCCTTAGCTTTGTATACCTGCAATATAAGATGCATACATAAAATGTGTACACAATCACACTTCAAGAATTATAAGTTTTTAAAATCTCCGGAGTATTTTAAGCATACAGGTAATCATAAATGAAGTTGTTATTGTTTATTAAAATGAGGTGAAATGTTAGAAAAAATATATATTTAGTTATATTTAATAATTATAAAGTTATATTTAGTTATTCTCATTCCATACATTTTTCTCACTTCATACTATATTTGGACACAGTGAACATAGTGTCAAGGCACTCTGTTTTTACTTTCCCCCCAAAATTTGAAATAAAATTGTAACATCTGATCATTTTTGTCTTAATTCATAGTGTCCAGAGTACAGATTGCTTGACACAATTAATAGTCAGATGCTGTAGCAGTGCGCCACGATGACCTCAATAATCACAATATATTTAATAAAAACTTACTTATCTTCAAATGTTTCATCTAAATCTCTCATACGAGTATTGTCCTCAGCCCTTGATATTGTTGATGTAGACATGTCTTCATTAGGCAATTCAACTAAAACTAAAATACATATAATATACAAATATGTAAAAGATATTAGCAGTAGTTAGAAATATGTAAAATATATTCAAATACTACTCAATATGATTGAAAAAAAAATTTTACATTACCTGAAGAATTTTGTTGTTTCAATTTTTCTACTTCTTCTCTTAAGCTTAAAATTAAAGCATCCTTTTCCTTCACAAGGTTCATTGCAGCATCTTTTTCTGATAGAACAGTTTCAATAGTTGTATTGTTTTGTATGGCATTTTTCAAATCACCCTGTAAATTTTCTATTTGTTTTAAAAGATTATCTTTTTCTTCTTTTATAGTGTCCCTATCTTTTTCTAATGTTTCAATGAGCTTTTCCATTTCTGAAATAGCTTTTTGAAGTTTTGATATAGCTTCTCCTCTCTCTTTAAGTACTTGATTTATTTCTTTCATTTCATTTAATAACTCGGCATTTTCAGTTTTATAGCCAAGAAGCTTAGATTTCATATCTTCATATTCTACCGATAAACTATCAATATCCTTAATTTTGCTTCTTAACTCTTTAACTTCTATTAAAAGAGAGGCATTTTCTTGTTTATATGCAGCTAATTTTGTTTCTAATTTTACAATATCTGCTTGTAATGAAACATTCAAATCTGACAAATTATCTGTATCATCTTTTGGTTGTTCTAAAGAAAGTTTTAATGTTTCTACTTCTTCTTGCAACAAGCTATTTAAATCCTGTAAATTATCGAACTCTACCTTCAATTTATTATACTGCTCTTTTGATGACATTACCTGTGTTTTAAGGTCTGCAATTAGCTCATCTTTTTCTATTTGGTAGTTATTTTTTAATTTTTCATTTTCTTTTTCTATACAACTAATACAATTTTTCAAGTCATTTAATTCATGTTTCATTTTAATGGATTCACCCTCAAGTATTTTATTTTTATTTTCCAATTCTATTATAGCATCCTTAGCATTTTGTTTTTCCTTGACCAATATGGATTTTTCAGTTTCTAAGGCTTTTATAAGTAGAGTCATCTTTTGATGAGTCACATCATCTTCATTTTTGGATTGTAATATTTCATTTAATTTTGAATTCTCATCACTTAATTTTTTTACTTTTTCTTTATATTTTATTAAGCTGGCAGATGCATTGTCCACTTCAGTTTGAATTTCTGTTATCTTTTCTTTTAACTTGGCATTTTCTTCAATACTCTGTTGTAATAACTCGGAATCAATTTTGTTACATTTTAGCATATTAATTTCATCTTTTAGAGTGATGTTACATTCATTTGAATTTAGAAGTTCTTGTTTTAAGTTTTGTATCTGAACATTTAGAAAATTAGCATGTTCCTTCAGACTTTTTACTTCAGTAATTAATTCATTACTTTGGGCAGAAGAAGCTTCAAGGATTTCATTTTCTTTTTGTTTTAATTTTTGTTTTAAAACATCATTTTCATTGTTTAAATCTTTCATTTGATCTTCAAGAACCTTTGATGCCCTAATAATTTCATTTTGCCACTTAGGTATATTTTCAGAATATTCTTTTACAGTTTTTGTTAAGATAAACCTTGAATTCTTCAATTGATTTATACAATTTGCACACTTTAAAATTTTATCTTTATAACTTCTTAACTTAATGTTAGCCTTTTCTTTTTTCAATTTTTCAGATTCATATAATTTAGTCAATTCTTCCAATTTGATTTCATAATCTTGTGTTTGAATCTTGCAGTGTTCTCCTACTTTAGATTCTACCATTGCTTCTAATTCTTTAATTTTTTTATTTAGTGTTTCAACTTCAGTTTGATATTTTTCATCTGAAATTTAATAAAAATATATATTGTTTAGGAATATTAAGTAACATATATAATAAAATAGTAATAAATTGTTGAACGAAATTTGTGTCAATAATTTGTGTCTTAAAATTACAAATAAAATTACACCTTTTTGTATTTTTTCTTCTAATATTTTTAGTTGTTCTCTTTGTTGCAAGCCAATAGTATTAAACTCCTCAGTTTTTGTTTCTAGTTCTGAAAGTTGTGTTATAAGTTGCTCATTTTCCTCCAGTAGTCTATTGTTTTGTCTTTTCAGAGAAATAACTTCACTATCTAGATCAGATAATTTTTGTGACATACTAATAATATTTTGATTCTTCTGTAAAATATCAGCATTTTGTTTGCTAACTTCCTCCTCATAATTCTTACATTGGACTACTAGTGTTCTTAATTTACTTTGTGTTGTATCAATCTCTGTGATGAATGTAAGTTTTTGTTCTGTTAAGGAATCTACTAACTCCTGCAGTGTTTGAACATTTTCTTCCTTGGTTTTGTTTTGTAACTTGTAAATTTCAAGTTGTTCCTTGTATTTGGATACTTCATTCTGAAGCTCTGAATAAGTTAAGATTTCTATTAATTTACTTGAAGAGTGTTTTATCAAATTATTATAAATTACATAATAAATAACTATAAATTCTTAAAGAAAATAAGAGAAACATTACCAGATTTTGCTTGTTTTGCCTTTTGAGCTATTGTAAGGAGGCCCTTACACTTTATAATCAATTCTTCCTTGCTTAAGTCATCAAAAGCATACTTTTTATTTGTCGAATCTTGTGCCTATAAAACAAATATAAGAATAAATTCCACTAATATACTTTTTTTTTTAAAAAAAAAAAAGATATTCTGCCTCAATAATTAATACCTTTACTTCGTCCATAATTACTAATTGTGGTATAGCATTTTACGTGAAAACATGTAATGACAAAGTATCTAGTACAACACATAAATTATTGATGATAAATAAATCTACAATATTGAAAACTTATGATACATCTCGAATGTCTAGTGTAGTTTTTAATGATACATTTTGTCAATAAAAATGTGTAATCGTATTATATGTCAATGAAATATGACAGTGATAAAATGATGTTAAGTTTTATAATCTGTATTGACAATATATAAAAACTATGTTACATATAATCTTCATTAATATTGTTTTTGGAAAAGTATAACATTTAAAGAATTTTGTTATGATTTTTAGTAAATCAACAACAAAAATAGTCAGTCTGTCAAAATAAAAAAGTCTTTATTATAATATTAAAAACATGATATTTGTTTTTTTCACTATTGTTTAAATATTATCTTTTCAGATGTACTTCTTTTATTACAGTACATCAACATTCAACACTATTTGATTTTTTTTTTAAATGACAGAATATGTAACCACAGAGTCTGTAACGCTAAAAGTTTTAATGGCGGCTCAGTCAATGCTATGTCGTATTGTGTTGAATTATAAAGTTACTTTAATTTTTTTCTAAAAGATTAAACTTTTAATGTACAACAATATTGAGATGTAAATATTTATATGAAAAATACGTACAACGTATAACTGAATCGTATTAACTCATTGGTAAGAAAATGTTGAGATGATTTTTTCGTAGTTACAAACCTTGCGGGGCGCGTCCATGAGTAATATCCTAAGATATTGTTGTGGTTTTTTTACTATAAACTTAGCTGCTGTGGTCTAAAAATATCTATTTATCAATAGCATACAACAAATTTGAATGTGGACATACAAAGCAATTTTATGGCGATATTGAAGTGTCTTTATACAAAAATATTTAAACATTTGTAGGACGTGTAATACCTATCAGAATGTCGAGCGATGAAGACAAACCACCTGCACCTCCAGTGCGCTTAACGAGCAACAGAGCCACTGACCGGGTAGATTCTGTTGCTTCAGTTGACATGAGGCCCCTACCAAAAGGTAATCATATAGGATAATAATTATAATGATTATTTTGATATGATAATTAATATTTCTTGATGAGGTGAACATTAACTATAGCATTGTCTACTTTAAATGTAAATACTTGTCACACAATGGAGTAGATATTATTATGATAGTTTTAGTATTATTATTATGATAGTTTATTTTTAATTTTGTACTTATAATTATTTTTTGCAGAACCTGATGACAGTGGAGATAGAAAAAAGAAAACTTTAAAAGCTAAAATAAAAGGCTCGAAGAGCACTGCTCACAATGATAGTAAACCAAATATTAGTTATCCAACTAACTTTGAACATACTGTGCATGTGGGTTTTGATGCAGTAACTGGAGAGTTCACAGTAAGTATTTTTTTATTTGTAATATTTATATAGCTCAAATTAGTTACCTTTTTAAGATTGAGGGTTCCTTTTCTTTTATTAATAATGTTTATATTATAATAACAAGTAGTTGATTAAAACTTCACTTAAATCCAATATTCATGCTTTATTATTAGCACAAATAAAAAACACAATATATTAATTTTAACGTTGCACAAAAGTATGTTAATATTTATGAAATCTTATTTATTTATATAAATCCACTTATGCAGTGTTTTGTGAAATTAATTAAGCTATTTGCTTTTTATTCAGCATATGTAAGCTTTGCTTTCTTGTATTGCAACACATACTAAAATTACAAGTTTCTCATCTTAAAATAAATTTTAAATTAATTTAAAAATAGCAGCTTATGATTAAGCACAAAATATCTGTAATATACAGATACATTTTTATAAAATTTAACATCATCAAAAAGTATTTAATAAAATATTAACAACATAGTTAGATGCATGCTGTACTTACTGTCTTGTGAATGATATTACTAAATAGAGGCATATATTGTATAATGTCTATACTGAAAGAGTAGAAGTACAGAATCTAGAATTATTTAGATATATTTTGTAAAATATTAGATGTCTATTTTATATTATATACAAGTATTTTGGTTTTAATATGAAAATGGATCCAACAACCATGTAATTGAGTTCCCTGTATTGCCTGCTTTTGTTTCAAGCTGCCTATAACAGTAAGTACCCAATAGCTCAGGTTGTATATGTGCATTAATCGCTATAGTTATTCTCAATTTCTCTCTTCAAAATCTAACTTTAGTAGGTAATCATAATTTTTTTGCCATAATATTTCTTATTTTGCTGCTACAAATTATTTGTGATTCGTGAGTCATTAAAAATAAATAATTATTAATTTGATACCTGGAAATGTTCAAATTTAAATATACATAAATACAGAATTTATTATAATAAATTATATATGTTACAATTCTGTTATATATTGTTTTCTTTTATATAGTTGCTTGTAGTATCTTGATTTTCATATTTTGTTCAGAGCACTTGCACAAAATATTATGTACATTTCCTTTTTCAAGCATGCAAAATTAAATGTAACATTAAACATGACACTAAAATATTTCATGAGGAAAGCATTGCTGTATCTAACTATTGATATCACATAGGATACCACATTATTACTTATGTTACATTCTTACCAAATGTATTGTTAATTATCTAACACTTTTATTTCATCATCAAAAAGCATGATAATTTGTTCTTAAACTTTCAAACTCTTTTTTATGAGAATGCTAAATTTATTTTCTTTTATAAATATTATATTTAAATAAAATTTGTTTAAAGGGTATGCCGGAGGCATGGGCACGGTTACTGATGGCTTCTAATATTAGTAAACAAGAGCAGAAAAGTAACCCACAAGCAGTTCTTGATGTTCTTAAATGGTATGATGCATCTGCCACACAACCACCTCCATCCAAATATATGACCTCGGCACAGATGCATACTACCCATTCAGGTAAATATTATTATTTATTAAAACAAATTAAACATCTTATAACACTTTTCTGAGAGGTTAATGTACGTTTTATGAATAACGTCGTTATTGCCTATTTATTTATATATATTTATTATTAGAATGAGTCTAAAACAATATTGATGTCTAAAAAAGCATCTTTACATTATTTGTCATACTTTTTATTAAACTTGTTTTTCCCTGGTAAATCCCTTTTACCCTGTGTGGTATCATGGGATTCATTGGTACAGTACCGGTTTTAAAATTACCCACAAAAACCCAACAAAACATTCTTCACTTATACAGATGTTATATTTGTTTATTTAATTAAGCAACAATATTTGAATAATGATATAATTTGACAAATCTTAACTATTATTACTAATTATTATAAGTAACCTATTCTATGAGCATGAAATACATCATTTAATTTCCATTGCAGGTTCCTCAGTATCAAGAGTGTCATCTAGTAGTCCATCTTCCTCTACCCCAACGGATACAGAGCATCCTGAGCCTCCACCCCCTCCTCCATCACGACCGGATCGCACTAAGAGCATTGTAAGTGTGCAACAATCATGATATTTTTATTTTCATTTAACACAGTTCAGTACGTCGAAAATTTGCCCACCATGCAATTTTCAATATCTACAGCAAGGAAACAACAATATATTTTCTCGCTAAATTTTCTTTGTCTGCTTGTTATGTGCAGGGTGAAGGAAAAAAAATGAAATAAGTGCTTATTATGGAGCATTTTTAAATTGATTTCATTGTGATGATTAACGTGACGTGACGTCAGCGATGTCCGTTTATATTATTTGAGCAGCAGTAATGACGAACGATCGACTTATATAGAAAGTATTGACAAGCCATGATTGGAATATAATATTTGATTATGATACAATGGTAAATTATCTTATGGTAAATTTATATGCGAGAATACTTTTTACTTAAAAACATTTTTTAATATTTTCTAAAGTACACGAAGCCAATAGAAGAAGAAGAAGCACCTCCTCCACGTACTGCGCCAGCTTCACCACCGCACGTGCCGCATCCTGCTCTTACTACGCATTCCGTAAATATAAAATTTAATATAAAATTCACCGAAGCCATTGTGGTAACCATGGGAGCATGGTTCATAATGGTTTCGTAGAATTGATGCATATACAAAAAAGAATGTTACGTTCGTAGTTAAACAACAAATACGCGAATGATGAAATATACCTAGTTTGTTTTTTCCTGCTAAATTCCAGATATTCTTGAAGTAAAAAAAAGTAAGGTCGATTCCCACTTGGCATGAATTGTATTATTTCCTCACTCTGGTAACAAGACAAAGGGGGCTTTCGAGTTCCATTACTGAAATAAGAATTGTAAGGAAAGAATATATATTAAATATTTTTGTGATTTTTAAAGAGTTAATCCACACTGAGGACAGAAAAAAACTTAAAGAAAACATATAAAAAGGACAGAAAAAAACTTAAAGAAAACATATAAAAATTTGAACGCAGCGGGACTCGAACCCGCGCCCTCTTGCACGGTTCGCAAGAGGTCGCGGGTTCGAGTCCCGCTGCGTTCAAATATTTATATGTTTTCTTTAAGAATATATATTACCTTTACAGAAATATATTACCTTGCTTCTAGGTAATATAAATAAATAGAAAGAAGCTGTTATTTTTAAAAAAATAGTTAACTATATATATGTTTATTCATAATTAAACCATTTTTATCCTTTATCATTTTGTATGCACAGATATGCAGTCGAGGGGAGACAGGAGCAGCATTAGACCGCAATAAGAACCCGGCGGGGGCGCATACGCCGCCCGCGGCCGCGCCGCACCCTGTTCTCCCCGCGCTCCCCTCGCACCCGCAGCCCACGCCTCCGCCCGCTAACGGAGCGCCGCCTGCCGATACCGGGTAAGCGAACAATGAATTTGTATGCGCTAATTATAAAACGTGGAAAAAATTACTGAACATGTTATTAACTATTATTTATTATTCAGATATTATATTAGATTATAGTATCAATGATAAAAACATGTACACCTCTGCAATGCAGACTATCTCTAGCTCACCGAGATGGATATGGATACAGACATATACAAATATATCCTTTTATCTTCCTAACTGTTACTTATTTATATACTAATTTGCTATTTATTTAGTTTTATTTGTTCTTCTCCACTTGCATAATTGCACTTTTTCTGTATATGCTTATTGAATCTCAGATGAGATAAATTTTTTCATTGACCACATTACTTCTTGTCTCTATTAAACTGCCAAATACTACTTCAAACTTGGCTGTAAATAGCTTGGAAGATATTGGTTTACCTTATCGTACATCTCTTTGTAGCTTAATTTGACATTTTCCCACTTTCCTTCTCAAATTTGATCTTCGATATGCTGTTCTTGTAGATATTTTTGAGTATCCGTACATACGTTACGTCAACTCTTTGATTCTCGCTCCAAGTGATCGACGATGCTCTTGTGGAATAGTGAATCAATCTAATAATCGCAAAAGACAAAACTGGGTACTGTATTCCTTATTTTTTCAGAAACTTGTTTGACGGTTTGAATTTGATCTAGCTTTGAACAGCTACTTGTGAACCTGGCATTCTCCTTCAGTTGACAGTTTGTATGTTTGATATTATTATAATATTATACTTGTAGATATGTAAATACTTGTAGATCTGTAAATATTTTCTCGCTTTTTGTAATGGTACAATATTAAGATTACACCTTCTTTCCACATTTCATTGAACATGTTGGTAAGGACACAGATGTATTAATAGAATATTTTCCATTTGTTTGATTTTTTTTTGTTCGCCATATTCGATAATTCTTTTCTTGTCAATTAAATACATATTTTCAGTGTTTCTAATGTATGGTTTTTCCTGTCTGTTCTTATGCTATGGAGTATCTGATAATTTGAACTTGCGATGTCATTTTTAATTTTCTTTGTATTGTTAACAGGATTTATTATTAAGAGAAAATCCAATGAGATTTGAGTGTTACATAGTACGGTATCCATTTTATTTTGCCCTATTTTATAGTATTGTTTACTAGACGTTTTTGCTTATTAGTTTATTGCCAGTCTTCCAGTTTGCCTTGTTTTCCAGTAAACATTTGAAAGCGCTCCTATAAGTTCCACGATACTTGCATTAGTTCTCAATATAAGGATATATGTTGCTATGTATAAGTAAATATTATTTTATATAAGGATATATGTTGCTATGTATAAGTAAATATTATTTTTTCGAAGATTTTTTGACTGGATGTTGAAGTTGTTTACGCACTACTTCGTACTCTATGTCTTTTCTGACATTGGATAATCTTCATACGAGTCAAGAAAATTTTTGGTAGATGCTGTTCCAATTCAATACACATTATCACATTCTTGACAATGTATTTCTCTGACTCTATTATTGTGGCTGTTATATATTCTACCAGCTGGCTTTCCCTTTTCCTTTTTCTTCAAGTACAAAAAAAGCTAAATTACTTCTTCTGCTCGTAATGACATCTTTGTTGAGCGTCCTCTTCAACTATCCTTTTACTGACTTTAATTTTTCATAACAATTGTAACTTGTTATTTAATTTTTCGTCTAATTTTTCAACTAGTTTGCATAATGGCAGCTTTATATATTTCTACATGTTTTTGTTACAATTTTAGCGCCTTTATGAGCAACACTGGATACTGTTACTGACAGTGACAGTTAATGTTCATCTTCGTAAGTGGGTAGAATGATATTTCAATGATGGAAAAGTCATTATTTTTAGATTAACGTGATTTATGGAATATGATATCGTTTTGTACATTTTAGTTCGTATTTTTATTAGTTGTTGGAGGTTGCTTTTTGATTGCAAGTTGGTTGTTATCACTGCCTATTATGTGGGCAATACCGAAACTGTAATCTGATTATCAGAACTGGAACCGAACCAAATACCAGAAATATATGTACAAATGTATATTATACTAAATGGGATAGAAATTGAAGGTCTTTTAACAGTTGCAGTCATCTAAAAAAATATATAATATATAAATATATAAACGATGTAATTTATTAATAGGTCGTATGTTATATACAATTATTAGTAATTAAGTATAATAATATATCTGATTTTAAGATTTCATTTTTTAATAAGTTGTAATAAATGTATGGTGAATGATTAAACAATTAATTTTTAAAATATTTTTCTTTAAACAGAAGAGCAACAGGACAGCAACAAAGGAAAAAGAAAATGACAGATGAGGAAATTTTAGAAAAATTACGAACTATTGTTAGTGTTGGAGATCCTAATAGAAAGTACACCAAAATGGAAAAAATTGGTCAAGGGTAAGAAATATCATTTAATTTGATTTAAATTTGTTCATCATGTTTTACATAATTTGAAATAGAACATTGGGTCTACTTAATTCAAGCAATTTTACTATTATATATATATATATATATATATATATATATATATATATATATATATATATATATATACATATATATATATATGTGTGTGTGTATGTATGTATATATATACATATATATACATACATATACTAATATTATTCAATTGTCTAATAATGTTTTTTACTATATTTTATATTATTACTATTGTAGTGCGTCAGGTACAGTTTATACAGCAATTGAAACATCAACGGGTATGGAAGTAGCTATTAAGCAAATGAACTTAAGCCAGCAGCCTAAGAAAGAACTGATTATAAATGAAATCCTAGTGATGCGGGAGAACAAGCATAACAATGTAGTCAATTACTTGGACAGCTACTTAGTTAATGAGGTACCGTACATACTACATTATTTTTTAGCTTTACATTTTATTAGAGTAGTGAAAGTAAATGTGGCGTCAGCATAGTATCATCTGCGTATTTAGACAAAATGTTCTGAAAAGTTACATACAAGGTAATAATTTCTTACCTTTAATTTCCTTTTTAATTTTTTCACCATATCTCTCAATATCCAAGCTACCTTAAGCGAATTTACATTCATATATACATATATAATTATATACATATATATTTATACATATATATATATATAAATTTGATCTTAACTTTTTAAGTTTTAGAAGAATCGTTGTCAGTCAGTTGTTTTTGCTTAATTTAGGAACTCTGGGTAGTAATGGAGTATTTAGCAGGCGGTTCGCTTACCGACGTAGTAACGGAGACGTGCATGGATGAAGGACAGATAGCGGCGGTTTGTCGCGAAGTCCTGCAAGCTTTGCACTTTCTCCACACAAACCATGTCATACACCGTGATATCAAATCTGATAACATTTTATTGGGATTAGATGGCCAGGTTAAACTCAGTGAGTATTATTTAAAGACTTAATAGATAAGTATTCTAAATTTTAACATATTATCTTCTGTTTTATTTGGTGTTTGGATTATTTTATTTCATTGAAAATTGAACGACAATAATTTATTACCGAGATTCTCGAAACAGTATAACCGCATCCGTAACCAGTTGTGAAATGCTGATAAACTGAGAACTACGGTTGATACGCAGTGTCTCAAACTCGTGTGACAGTAGAAAAAACATTATTTTGATACTAAGTTTTCTGTCCATCTTATAAACGGAAAAAAATCTGAAGCTACTTATTATAATACAATAAAATAGACTATTTAATAATTGCTATAATTAAAAAAATGTTCATTAATTTAAACTTTTTATTTGCAGCGGACTTTGGTTTCTGTGCTCAAATATCTCCTGAGCAAAATAAAAGAACAACCATGGTTGGGACACCGTATTGGATGGCGCCCGAAGTTGTTACTAGAAAGCAATATGGCCCTAAGGTATCTATTTATGCATATTTATTCTTTTAAAATGTTGCAGAGGTTAATTGAGAACTAAAACAAAAAAATATTTGAAGAAATTTCTAAGTAATAATCGAACTCAATATAATTAAGAATGAAAAGTTATATATATACTTATGGTACGACAATAATTCTCTCATTCATATACAGGTAGATGTATGGTCACTGGGTATAATGGCTATTGAAATGATCGAGGGAGAGCCGCCGTATCTTAATGAGAATCCATTACGAGCTCTTTACTTGATCGCAACCAACGGAAAGCCTGACATCAAAGATAAGGAGAAGCTCAGCACAGTCTTCCAGGACTTCCTCGACCAATGCCTGGAGGTGGATGTGGAGAGCCGAGCTACTGCTCTAGACCTTCTAAAGGTATGTTGTCTATTGTACAAAAAATATCCTGATTAGATATTTTAGTTTTGACATTCATATGATGAGCAACAGATTGATTGATTACATAACTGTAGTTAGTTATGTAGGTGTAATGATACTTATTTAAATTAATTTTTATTTTGTAATATTTATTCTTATAGTAATTATGTAAAGTTTTGACATGATACTATATTGTAATAGCATGATGAATAATATCTAAATGTATTTTGTAGCATCCATTCCTAAAAATGGCACGACCGTTAGCGTCACTGACGCCGCTGATCATGGCGGCGAAGGAGGCGGCCAAGGGGCATTAGCGCAGGCCCGCGGCGCCCGCCGCCCCCGCGCCCTTCTAGCGCACCCCAGTGCCTACCCAGCGTTGTCTATGGTTACTAGTGAGTATGTTCACAAACGAAGTTTTAACCATCTAATTACAGAGCGATATTTTACCTTTATAAATGGCTGCACGCAAATGACGTGATCATATTTTTACAAACCGAAGATTGAATATGAATAGTAGCAGTCCAGTAGCCGTAGTGAGACGTAGGTGTCGAATAGGAAAGTTATTTATTGTGATTAGAGTCGCGCCCCGGCCGCCGCCGAGCCCCCTCGCCCCTCGTTGCGGGCGGGCGATAGCGTTTTGTAGATATAGTGTTTAGAAACAAATTTTGAAATACGATATGTCTGCGACCGAAGACTGGCAGTTAACTCTTAGACGTAAAGTAATTATCGTAGAGTATCGTAGTAGGTATGTGGTGATGTGGTGATACCGTTGCGAACAGCTTGTATTCTCTGTGATGGTAGCGGCGACGGCGGCGGCGGGCCGCGGCCACCGCGACTGTGTGAAAGGGAGTGCTTGAGAGAAATAATCTGTATTAGTACTAAGACGATGTGTATTTTCCTACGCCATTGGTTTTAGAAACGAGATTCTGATTACATATTATTATATGATTAGCTTAAAATGCACGCATTTTTATTAATATTGTACGTTGAGCGATATTTGCGTATTTAATACTTACTTCGTATTATTTTGACTGAGGTTACTTGCTAGTGAAACAATACTTATGCTATGGCCGTGTGATGCTTTTACTAGCTAGCTAGTTTTATTTTTATTACTAATGACCGAATGATTATTTATTATATTGCGTTTTAGTTTTTCATTTACTTGAAATTAAACTTATTTTTTCATTATTATAAATAATATTTGATTGTAATGTTTTAACAGTGTTAAGTTCTGATCCCATAAGTGGACGGTTAACAACTTGATGTTATAAAGTTGATAATTTAATTACGAATGTATTATGAAAATATTATTTTATTTTTGAATGGTATCATTGTTAGTCATGAAGTGAAGCATTTACCTAGTATTAAGTTTATATAGTTTATTGTACTGATTGTATATGAAATTAGACAGAAATTGGTGATTAATCTTTTCTGGCACAAAAGTTTGCATTGAAATAATTAAAAAAAATAGGAATGATGTTCATAGAAATGAATAAATAAGACAATAGTAGGCGGTAGTTAGTGATTGGGGAAACAATTAACTTTTCTATACTGTAAGAGATCATATAACGAATAATTTAATTATAATAACGACTCTCTGCTTTTATAAATAGGTTGTGCCGAAAGATGCTGTTAAATTTTTCTTTTTATTATGTATTTTTTGCTATTTTATTATTTTTGCGATTGAATGCGAGGTGATGGGTGAATGGTTTTCATATATCTGCTGAAAATGAGCTTCTCAAGTCGCATCAACTGGACATTTAAAATAAAATATGAATCAAAGTAATTGACAATATCAATGACCAATTACACTGTTAAACATTTTGTTATATTTTTTAGCGGTTGGTGCATTCATATTTTTATTTTTTATTTTTGTTTTAAAGATGGAATGTTATTATACACATGCACTAACTATAAATATATTTCAACTACTGATTGCACCTTAATGGCCTATGAATAACTGTAACAAAACCACTCTATACGGCCTATATATGTTGATGCCTCTCTGTCACCAACACGATAATGAAACAATCAGCACCAACCAATACCAAAATAGTGTGCAATAAAGTAGATTGTAAAACTATATAGCCAAATTTTCAAGAGAGCTTGAACAAAAGTTATTCAGAATAGTATGTATCAGAAAGATTAGTGTGAAATATTATTATTATGTGATCCTGGAAATGAATTTGACGTATGCACTATGTAAGATGAGAAACTAACTGTAATTATGTACGTACATATATAAGTTGAAAATGTATTAATAAATGTAATATGATTATTATTATGAGACTATAAAGCGGTTTTTCATGATTTTTGACAGTTGTAAACACCAGTGCCATGTATGAGCAACTTGTGCATATAAATTACAACCATACTATGAATAAAAGACTCAACTGTATCTTTTGTAGTTTTATTGCAGCGAAATTACGTACGTCAGAACAGACACATGAACACAATGCGAATCTCATGAATACGGTAAAAATCAGTTATATGATCATGGCTACACATATGGATACATGTATACATACACTGGCAAAAAATTGAAAATGTGACAAAAGTCGTGCCCATATTGTATTGTAATAGGTGTAGTATCAAAGATACATAATTAGCCCAAAAGTAATAATTATTGTTCTGAGAAGAAAGTACTAGTCAATTAATGAATTCACCATGGCCATTGCAGTTGTTATCTTTACAAACTACTGATTGTTTTTTGTTTCTTTTATATCTGTGCTCTTGAAAAACTATATAACTATAAAAAGCAGCTATTTCTAATAAATAGTTGTATTTTATTCTTTAAAATCACATTATTCGTTTATTTATAGGAAATGAGGATGGGATAGTATTAATAAAAATCTGTGTATACAGAAATAATATTTATATTCCAGAAGCCAAAAATTTGTACTTCTAATTCTTACAATTACAAATAAACAGGAAAACCTTAGTACGTTACGTAAGTACAAGAAAAAAACTAATATATAATCAACAAATTATAAAAATTGACTCGATGTGGTAACTAGCGTGATTTTATTTAATATTTATACAATAACTGCCATTTCAAATTTATTCTTTGGCTCTACTATTTGCTATAAATATCGTTAATATATGAATCGTAAACATATACATAAAAATACAGTGAATAAAGCGTTCTTTTTTAAAAGGTTAGCAAAATATCTATTCAATATAATGAAATTCAACATTCAATTATATAAGTATACATTTTTTACTTATTTATTATTACATGTATCAAGCATTAATAAAAATATATCTAGTAGTCTGGTAATTATAAATTTAATTACAAACCTTGATATTAGTAAAGACAAAGAAAACAAAAGTGTTAGTCCGTTCGTTCTTCAGCTGGTATGAAGTCAATTGCAGCTGAGTTAATACAAAATCGTTTCTTGGTTGGTGCCGGGCCATCATTGAACACGTGGCCGAGGTGAGCCGAGCATTTGGAGCATCTCACCTCAGTTCGCACCATACCTGGTCGCGTTAAAACCAGTAATATATTTGCCCCAACTTTAATTCCACCCCCGGTCCATTCACCACAAAGCCATTTATTTACACATCACATTAAACAAAGTTGACGTCATATAAATCCGTTATATAAATTCCGTTGTATTCGTGTCGTGAGATGGTGGCAGATATATTCGGCGCAGTGACAAGAGCAGCGGTCGTCGTCCAGTCGGCAGCCATCCGTGAATGTAAGGGAGAGCGGGACATATAGGACGTGATGAGGAATGGAAGGTAAATGATTATTAATAACATGCACATTCCATGTGTTATGGGTAAGGTATGAGGTGAATAGTATTTAGAGATAAGTGATAATCAATCAAAATGTCGAAGGTGTTAAAAGATTAATTAATGAGCTTATTTTAATAGGGGATGATATGATTGAATGTCAAAGATAATGCATAAGATAAAAAAAGTGCCAATGGTCAACAGAGCAAACAAAAAGGAATAGTCACAGCAGTTTATAAAATACATAAATATGTAAATATTATAACATTAATAAAT
This sequence comes from Dione vanillae, assembly GCA_037178615.1. NCBI lineage: Eukaryota > Metazoa > Arthropoda > Insecta > Lepidoptera > Nymphalidae > Dione > Dione vanillae. The sequence goes on from JAZFAU010000029.1 coordinate 737,712, forward strand.
AAAATATAGATTAAATTGCCAACTTACATTAATTGTGGAGGACAGGACAGTTTGAAGGGTGGTCAAAGGATTGGAAAGACAGAAAAAAATATTATAATATATTAGCACCAAAATCAATTGCCAACACCATTTAAGATTTCATTAATAAACAGTGAAGTTGTCAATATTAAAGGATAAATAATAAATTGTTGTCTTTACATACAAAAAAAATAATTTTGTAATATTTTAATTGTAATAATCAGTATTGATATATAACCTAACATATTTAATTTACAAAACTCATAATTAGAAGACAATACAACTTAAAATGGTTACTTATATTAGTATAAAAGTGAGAGAATAAAACAGTGATTTATAAAAATAAATGGATTAGTCTCAAGTTGAAGGTTAATTGTGCTACAGATGGCAAGTCTAAACATGGGAGTCATTGTGCAGCCATGTATGTCAGTAACAAGGGCAGGTAAAGGATAATGCAGTATATGTATACATTCAGATATGAGTGTAGATAATAATGTATTTAATAATTTCATTTGAACAATATATTAATTTCTATTAAAAATTTTAATTGTACATATTAGCAATTAAAATAATGATATTCTTAAATTTGTGATATATGTACTCTATAGGGACAAATATCTGTTATTTACATAAAATTAATAGGTAAGTAACATTATTGAAACAAATGGCAACCTTTTTATACCTTAACCATATTAAAAGTAAGCAACATAAAAATGAGTGAACATGCAATTCCCAAAATATCCATTAATAACCAGTAATGATAATAATAACAAATATCTCATATTTTTTCTATGCTTTTATTGAGTGTATAATACATGTAGTATTTTACCTTGAACAAATCATAAATTTACTTTATATATAAATAGCCTATTGTATATTGACATTGAACCTGTTCTGCATGAATTGACATGGTATAAATAGTAACCTGATTCAGAGTATTTTTCTAATATTGTTATAATTTTTTATCTATTATTGGTAATATTTTTAATGAATACAATATACAAAAGGCTTAGGTAATTAGTAGGTTAAATTTGTTACTTTAGTTTAACTAAAATAGCAACTACAAAAAAATTATGTACCTGCACTTGTGTCCTGATGTAAAGTAACTTTATCTGTAGATAGAACATCATTGAATGCTGGCCAGCCACATCCAGAATCATATTTAGTTTTAGAGCTAAAGAGGCCTTGTCTACAAACTATACATACATATAAACCTTCTTCATAAAATTTATTATAAGCACCTAAAATATGAAACTTGTATATTATTTGTATCATTAATTAAGATAAAATATACAAGAAGTAGACCAGTACACTATTTTTCTTTAGTATTTACCTGTAAAAGGTCTTTCTGTACCAGCTTCTTGAGTAACATGGTACTGAAGTGGAGTTAAACGTTTTTTCAATGCCTCTTTATCTTCCATGGCTCTCCAAACTAATGCTAAAATTCAGTTTATATTGATATCACATACCACAAAACTAGTACACGATGAACTACTATAAGAAAAAATTACCTGTCGTAAATGTATTTTTTAAGTGTACCACTCTATTCGTCTGTACTGCCTGCCTAAATATAGTTACTGGTCTTAGTAGTACACGCATCACTCACATACCCAAATGATATTATATAATTTAATTTTCAATTGTGGTAACTACGAGATAAGATAAAATAAGTTGCCTTTCTATAAATTATATTAAATGTATGTGTTCTCTAGATAACTTTTATTTAATAACTATTGACGTAGATTATTTTACTACACGAGATTATTGACTTGTTGACGACTGACGTTAATTTGACAGTGACAGCCTTAAACGTCTAAATTCCATTCGCAAGGATGAGATGACGTTCGAGCCACAGAAAACGTTTACACAAATTATATTGGCTCTAACGTGACATTGGCGAAGTGAATTGTGCTCAACAGAGCACGCTCAAAACGAGCGTAGATACAGAGATGAAGAAGAATACGTTCTTATACGAGATATAATGATATTTATTCATGTGTTATTTATTTTAATTTAGTTCTTTTGTTGATGATGTGCCGAGCATGCCAATCGATCCATTTTGACTTACTGCAACATACTTGCGCGCTTATTAAAGTAGTAGAAGTGGGATAAGATAGTATAATAGAATGTTACAGTTACGTATTGGAAGTTCGTGTACATACATACATACATATCTTCACGCTCTATCTCTAGCGGGGTAGTCAGAACGGAGCGCCAAACGCTGCGGTCTCTGCATATCTCTTTTGCCTCATCCACTGTTTAACTCCTAACTAAAACTCCTCGTTTATTAACCTTTTCATACATACTCTGCATTAAAAGGTATACGATGCAAAGTGAGTGGTAAGAGAGGTAAGGGGAGACCTCGGTAGACTTTCGAAAACACAGTATTGAAGATACTGGAGGAAGGTCACGTAAAAAGCATGAGGACTCCCCGGGGAGCATGTATGAAAAGGAAGTTTATGTACTAATACTTATCCAGTTTTTGCTTACGTAGTAACTGCAAAAAAGCAAAATAGCATACAATGATAAATTTACAAATTTAACACTGTCAGTCACCTAATCTGATTAAACATGTTCCCTACAGAAGTCAGGGGCTAGATCTATTATCTAAAGTAAGACATTCCATTCGTACATAACATATTTATAACTGAGATATGATAGTAAACGAGTGAGTCACAAAATTGCAGAATTAAATGGGTAACGGTATGGGTATGGGTATTTTGAACTATTTCACCATATTAGAATTTGAAACTTTAAATACCTACTTTATAAGCTTAAATAATTTCATTTATGTAGATTAAATCATTTATGAATTGAGATTCAAATCAATATTTATTTGAGTTCAATTGTTTATTATTAATTATTTATTATTATTATTAATTTTATTTAATTATATTATAATAATACTATTAATTATTTATTATTATTATTTAAAGCCAAATTAATAAAATTAAAGACATACAATATTTTCTTTTTCAGGAATATGTTAGTTTAACCAAATGGGTGGCCCCATTCGCCCTTTTAGGAAAATATCTGTACCGAAGCCCCATCGGGGCTTATACATATAAATGATATGAAATAAAAACATCGTAGTAAGTGACAATAAGGATCTCGTTCAACAAAGTTTATTAGTTAAAGTTAACTAATCTAAGTAATCATTAAGCTAATATAATAATAATTCAAAAAATAGTATGAATATATGTATATTTTTCATTGCACTCTGTTGTCCACTGGTGTTCTATGGCTTTTTGTTTCATATTTTCTTTGACTTCTCTGTAAAATAGAACTATGAATAGATAATAATATTTTTTTTTCTTATTTAAAGTGCAGTCTTTGCACTGCAATGACGCTTGAAAGGCAATTGACTGTAGAAAATACAGCTGAATGCTAAAAAGACAGCCGAGGGCAAAGGCTTAGTAAGCCCAGCAATGGCAACTTTACAGATCGGAAAAAAAAATTGCCCTGGGTAAGTCAGAGATCGAATTAAAAATAAATAACGGGCCTTTCAGAGCCCCCACACTCGAAGCAATAATGAAAAACATGAAAATAGAAACTTTCGAAAATATTATTTATGAATATATACTCCAATTTATGACACTCATAAAAAGCGTTTTCGTTGAAATTTAGAAGGAAAAAAAGAGATAAAAATGACTTCGTGCAGTAGCTTTAAGCAGACTTTCCACCAAAATTTGCATTATAGTCATACTACTTAAAACTATAACCACGGAAGACGACCACTACAAACTTAAATTATAATATAGGCCTTTTTCAGGGATACTATTTACCCCCATAATATATTTTAAATTATTATTAGCATTCTAATAAATAAACTAACAAATCATAAGTAACAATTGGATTTCTTGATACTGTAACATAATCCAAAGCGATTTCGGCTATTAAATGAAATAAAGTAATTTTGTACGTGGACTTAATGAATAAAGATAAAACCTAGTGAGTGTCACTGCCTATGTCATGGAAGGTGAAATATTTCTTGTTTCATCATTCTTGTTTCATATGCTTACCGCTAAGGATTCTCTACTCATCTTTATCTGCATCAGAACATAGTCAGTGTCATCTTGTTCAGAATCCACATGTGATATCTTGTCAGTCTCATGATGTTGTTTTTCTTGCAGAAGAGGTTGATTCTATAAATAGTATTTATAGAATCATATACATATACATTTTTAATTCACATAAAAAATACACAAGTTTCGTTAGTCTTTTTATATATAGAATATACGTATTACTTATACTTATTATGAGATCAATAAAATTTTAGTGATTGTGCATGTGAAATAATACTACAGTAAAAACTCGATTATGCGACCCTCAGATGACGATACCTCAAATGACTTTTAATAAATATTTCAAATTTCTAAGTAAATATTGAGTTTCGTTAATAGTAGTTACATTAGAGTGCCCAAAATACGATATCCCGAGTTTATTCACACATATGTACTTTCGATTATCTCTATTTACAATATTTAGTTCGTTTAATCGAGATTGTACCGTATGTTTAACATCAAACTTAGTATTAAATGCTTACACAACCATCAGGTGTAAGTCCTTTATGTAGAATGTTATTAGTAAGCTCTTCAGCCTGTGGTGTCATCCATTTACGTAGGCCTCTCTGTCTGTTGCTTTGAAGGGGTTCAAAATTCTAAAAAATGACTATTCTTTGTATATTATAGACGTATATACCTGCATGTGTCACTGTAACATATACATTCTGCGATATGACTAGATTGACCGCGTAATATTTCACCGCAAGCCTTGTCAAGGTTGTTAATGGGAATAAATTGCATTTTCTTCCGTGGAAAACCGACAATCATGAAATATAGCAAACGTACTCACTGGGATGACCATATCATAAAAAAAGATTACCTGAGCATCGTGTGAACTAAAACATTTTTTGTGTTCATTTCTATATGTTGTTTCGGTTTTCTTATCAGAAACTTTACAGCGTAAGACAAGTTTTCTCACAGCATCCCAAATTATAACACAAGGTAAAATTATAAATATTATAATATTTAATATGAATTCCATTGATCTAAAAATGATACGTTTTGTATTTAAATTATTTTGACAATCGTGAATATTTTTATCTCCACACATTGTGCTATAAGTATAGCAATTTACTACACAACAATATGCCCAATCACTGGATGATAGAGACTTTAAAAGATTTGATAGCCTTAACAGAATTATTTTGCTGATCTGATTTTTTAATGTTAATATTTTTATTTATAAATAATAGAGCACAGTACTTGCTAATGAGACGAACTTTACGTTGTTTAGTATCGGGGTGTACGGGCCATCCTTCTTTGTCATATACCACCAGTCTGTCACGCAGTGACCATTCATAATATCGCTCTAGTTTCCGTGGGGTTTGCAAAATTAAATGAAGTCCCCATGACCCCACACATTGCAATATTAGCCCAAGACATGCTTTTATGATACCTAAAACATATGTTTGTACGTTAATAAAGGAACTTTTTTCAACTCCTCATTTTTTAAAAGTTATAAATTTATTTTACTTATGATAATACGATTTAAAAAATGGCTATAATAATTATTAAAAGTTTCGTGTCTCAACAATTAATCTATTGAAGCAAGATAGTTAACTAAATAAAAATGTTATAAAAGTAACAAGTAGTCTGAGGCACCCGCCTGTTATTTTTTAGCACCTGTATATTTTTGCAAATATTTTCAAAATTCAATGGCTAACAATTATTTTGTACCAGAATCAAATTTGGCATAAATTAAACGGTTTTTTCGATACTAAACAAAAGGATAGATATTTTGTTATAAATAATTAAACGGTACTATTTGTTAATTATTGTCTTAGGTACAATTTTGCGAAATGCCACGTCGTTACGCCATTTCTCAACATTAGCAGTTTTTAGCGTATGATAGTAATCGGAGCTCGCTTTAATCGGATTTTAGTCAGGACTTGCCTTGTTAAGGGTTGAATACGAACTTCACTTAAGTAATTGGTGACAACTGTCGTAGTGTGGCGCTCAGGCATTGTCGTGCATTAATTCAAATTTTTTACCGTCAAATGGTGCAAACGAAATCACATGTGGTTTGAGAATTTCTGACAAATATCTGTGAGCATTAACGTTGTACCTATCAAAGAGAGAAACTCTGTAAAAGGACGCCCTTGATGTTCCGAGGGTAACATATGCCATCCCATTCCCCATCACTGAGCTCCCATTGTAGCTTCCTGTTTCTACCACAGCACTTTTAGCAAACCTTTCACTGTGGCGCCGACGTGTCTGTACGTCGTTGCCCTTTAGTACAACTTGGTAGCAATTCTCGATTCACCACAGATAAGAACAGCCTTCAATTGTTCCCAAGTCCAATTTGAATGTTCTCGAGCAAATCTAAGTTTAGCTCTTCTATAATTTACTGTTCGTTATGGAACTCGGAACTGATCGAAACACACTGGTTCTTACTGCTAAACTTCTTTTATTTTGGAGACTCGCGCTTAAATTTTGTTTGGCTATCTGAAGGCTATCATTATAAAACGATGTCGTAAAACATTCAAGATGACGATCCTTTATCTGAACTACGACTTTGCTCTTGCCTCATTGTATAGTAAACAGTTTCTCCGTCTCACTGGATATCATCGCATATAGTAGTTCGTGGATATCCAAACATTTAGCCAATGCTCCGCTCCCTCAGACCAGCCTCTGCTAGTGCATCGGTATTTTCTGGTATATGAAGTCATGGCACCTCTATCTCTTTGTATCAATCGAAGAAATCGTATTGTTTGTACATATGAAAACAAATGTATCACAGATGTTCGTCTGCAAATTTTGTAATTTTATGAGAGTTTGTTAAAATCAATTCGTTTAACCTTGAAATGAGGACTTGACTCAAGCACTTCAAATATTCTTTATTGCATTAAAAAATATATGATAGACAGAAACACAGGAATATCGTTGACAAAGGTGGACTTATGTCTATAAGAGATTTCTTCCAGCCAACCGGTGAAAGTGAGTGAAAGCAGAATATACGAGAAGACAGAAAAATGCAATATAAGGTTTCAAAATAATAATAATAATAAAAATCAATACATAGAAAATATACATGCCTACACACAGACACAGAAGTAAATAGACATTTACTTTTATTAATATATTCATATATAAATACATATATGAACATAGGAAGAGGAGACATTGCGCTAGACCCAAATTGTTAACTTTATCGTAATATGGAACTTGAGTTCCAGAATATATAATCGCGGGTGTTGCATTCCAATTGATTTTACTTGCAAGTCGGCTACTGCTGATTATAATTGCTTGCGATTTTTCCAAGTTTACTAAGAGACAGAAAGATTCAGCCCAACGTTGTATAGCAGCTAGATCGCTATGTAAAATATTGATAACATCAGACAGTTCATGTATATAGCCATGTCGATACAACTGCAAATTATCCGCTTACAGCTGGTAACGAGAAGAAATGACTTTGGAAATATTGTTTATAAAAGTAGAATACAGAAGAAGAGAAAGAATGCCACCCTGTGGAACGCCAGCAGTGAGATCTAGCCAAGATGGCGTATGGTCATTTACTTTCACGCATTGTTGGCATCCGAAGAGATAAGAATAAAACCAGTTTATGGCAGAAGAAGAAACATTTACTGCGCGAAGAGAAGCAAGAAGTATGTCGAAATGTGCTGTGGAAAGGACGAAAACCAAACTGGTAGGGATATAGGAGATTGTTTGAGGAGAGAAAGGTATACAATTAGTTATAAACAATGGATTCAAGTACTACACTTTCAACAGACATGAGTGTTCGAATATCATTATATTGTGTTAAATATCATTATATTGTGTAAATTGCGTTCTACCGTAACGAATGAGCTTTACTTTCTTCCATTCTATCATTTCCTGGGCTTTTAGAGAGTGAAATATTTTCTACTTTGATCATATAATACTTTATGTATGATAATTTTAATATTGTATTATTTAAGGTATTCTATCAAGATATAGAGCAGCCTAAGATGGTTTTCATTTATCTGTCTCAGGTTCTAAACAAACTTACCAAGGAGTAAGAGCGCCAGTAAAACTCCCGTTATTGTTACAACAATATTGATAGTAGTAATGTCAGAGTAACAGACAGATCGCACATGGCGCGAAATGTCTTGCACTGGCAAACCTGCAACCGCAAGTTGAGCTTCTGATAAACCACGACATAGTAATTTGGGATCTTCACCTGAAAAGTCAAAACATTTTAAGTGTGGCGTTCATGGTAGAATAATTCGTTTCATTCTTTATATAATTTGATTGTACGCGTAATATGTTTTTAAAGCACATAATCCGTAACTATGTCCGTAACTATTGATAGTCAGTCAAAAGACTCACATATTTTACATAAACATATAGATATATACATAACTGAAGACGAACCAAGGCTCTGTTTCCTTATTGAGGTACAGAGCCCTATAAAAGTAGAAAAAAAATAGCTACCACAGATTAATAATTATTTTTTATCTAAGATGGCAGAAATAGTGTATTAAATTAAAATTATTTTCTTTTATTATACGATTTGCATTCTTGGATTCAATTATATTACATTCTGTCCATGTCGATTAATTATTAAGCATCAAAACATTTAGTTATAAAATTTCAATAATTACGAGTATGTAAAAAATAGATAATTAATACTAATAATTACCAAATACCTGAAAACTAAGCTATCTATACTATTTTTTATAGTCAGTAATATAAAGCTTACTTAAACATACGCAGTCACAGTACCATACGCAGAAACATTGGTCATTTCTTTTAATTCTGGCATCTCGAACAGCAACAGACTCGCCACGTTCATTCATTAGTGTCACTGAAAGCAGTTTATATTTTATAATTAATAAGATATTTGCTTTCGCGATTTATACACATTATATTTCGCAATACCAAAAAATATATATAGGATTTTCGTACTTAATGCAAAAATATATTCAGTATAAAAAAATTACATTAATCTATATTAAAGCAGATATCTACTACCTGCACGAAGGAACAGGGAAACGATAATATTTTAAAATTTAATAGTTCAATAGTTTTTATATTACAAATGTTAGTGATAATACTTTACCGGCACATCGAACTAACTCTATGGGAATGTCGAAAGGGATATCGATGTAATAACTTTTAGTGTGTCTTGGTGGCAACAGTGAAGGACCTACTATAGCATCTTTATATTTTTCAGCGTTCATATCCACTGCCTGAGGGGAGCAATCCCGAACTAATACACTACAATGCAAATCAAATTTAAAGTAAATTTACATTATAGATCATGATTATATATTTACTAAAAATGCAAAAAGATAGTAGACCTAAAGTTACTTGAGGCTAAGCCGGTGTTTGTAGCTTGTACAGTTAGCACTGATCGAGTTCCGCGCGTATCCGACACAATTGTCATTAGCCGTCCAAATGCTCTGCCAAAAAAATTACGTCATGAGCAATTTTATTGTAAATTCGTTCTTGTTCTCAGTTCCTACTTACACTTACTAACCCTACAAGTACCAATTCATTGTCATCTGCTCTCGCTTCTATATCCAGTTGTGCGCCATGTGGTCTTAAATAAGGCATCCTAAGATATTTTTCAGATCCATGAGAATAAATATTCAAATTGCTGTAATCATTCATTATCGTCCTCCTCATCCTCAAAGCCACGCGACGGTATTGCTATAATAATAATAGACTTGAACATGTATATCAAATAATAACATAAAATAAAAATTTATTTTTGTTATTACCTGGTGAAAATCTGTATTATTATCGAAGGATGTATCAATGTAACAATTTTTTGGGCTTGTATCACCAATTTCAGTCAAATTTATGATATCTTCCGATGGTAGTATAAAAAAATCGCGCAACATACCTAGGAACATAAGAGAATTAAAAGTATCAATAATGTAAAACGTAAATACGAATAAATGTGTAAAAATACTCACGACCATCCTGAGAAATATCATATTTTGTAATCTCCAAAGGAATAACCAAACATAAATTGTGAAGAGGAAGACTAAAACTGTTGCCAAGTTGGTAGTCCATTGGTTTATATTGAATGCTGATATCTCCGTTTGACCATTTAGAGTTCTTTGTGTTAACTCTTAAAATATAAATACAATTAGTGAGGTGTGTGAGTCAAATTGTTTTACTGTTTCTAACGTACTTCGATAAAGGACGGTCGAAAGTGAAGCATTATAAATACGAAACGGGTATATACATATGTAAGTATAAAAAATATAATTTTTTTATGATTTTTAAAGTGTTAAACCACACTGAGGAAAAAAAATAGTTAAAGAAAACATATAAAAATTTGAACGCAGTGGGACTCCAACCGCGCCCTCTGGCGAACCGTGTAAGTGCTCTCACCACTGAGCCATGCGTTCTACATCACGCCGCGTTCAAATTCTTATATGCATTATACAACTTATTTCGTTGTTAATATCTCTGTAGGGAGATTTTTACAAATTTCCGCTACCCAAAGATCATTACAAAGAACATTCGTTTGGCGAGAGAGAATGCTATTTTTAATATATATTTTTTATAGTGTTAATCCACAGTGAGGATATAATATTTAAAGAAAACATATAAAAATTTGAAAAGAAAACGTATAAAAAGTTTGTTATCTTGATTTTTATTTATTCTACTCTAATTTTGCTTATGATTAAATTTGTTTTTTTTTTTATTATGATGTTAATCCTGTTAGCCCTATTGATCTTGACAGCGACTCCAGTTGGAAAGAAAAAGGTACTCTGCCGACGATTCCTCTCAAACAGACACTTCTCAGTAGAAGTGCTTGAGAGGAATCCTCGGCGGCAAGAGCGTCGTCTGCAGGGCACAAATTAATTCTATACATATAGCTGTGTATAGTTTTACAAAAAGTATACCTTGCTATTTCTTCTTTAGTTAAATCATTCCACAAATATTTTCCCTGAGGTGTAATGGTTTTTTCAAATAATTGCAAATGTACACCGCAGCGTATTTCTGGGTGATCAATTTCATATAATGCAAACTTGCGTTCTTTATTATTTGTTCTATAAAATAATTGTGTGTCAAACAATTCATTAATTTTTAAATCTCCCCTGGCTTTTTTATTATTATAACTTGCATTTGAACTTTGATATTTTAAAGTAATTGGCGTCGTATCCAAATAGGAAGCCGATTCATATTCATTACCTGACAAGTAAGAACTAACATAAAATTTTATTAATAAACTAAAATTTTATTATATTTATACAATGTTTTGTCACTCACAACTTGTGTAAGTAATATACGAGCAAACTTTAAAAGTTAATTTGAACAGTTTTATTCGCATAATTCTGTTACCTTGCCTAGATTCTTTGTGAAAAGCTTCTTCATCCACTACATAGTCGTCGTACAAAGGCACTGAATGTATTTGCTGGTGTATGGCTGCATTTGAAGTTTTCCTTTTCTTTTCATTATTATCTACAACATTCAAATAGCTTAAATTATTATATGTACATCTTTAATTAATTAATATATCTATCATATCAGATCATATATACATATATGTAAGCGAAAGCGATGCAATTATTGTTTCTGATTATAAATGTAACTAAATCGACTCATTACGAAATATTACGCAGATCATCTGAAGAGATATTTAGAGATATTTTAGAGACTTCACCTTGACTGTACTTGATCTAACGTAATATCTGCCATCATTCACACTTAAGACTTATTTTAATTATGATAGATGTAATTGATGTAAATATGTAAATGTACGTAATTACAAATAAATGTTTGACCAATATCAGAACCAGAGGTCTCATATGTGATTACTCAAGATAAACATATAATATACAGTGCACAAGAGGCAGCTGATTGAATACTGATTGTGTATTTCATACTTATACGTACTTTCCAATTACGTTCTACAAAGGAACAGGTTTTCAGAGCGGCGGCGGCACGGCGCGGGGAGAGAACGAACACGCGCGAGCCAGAGCGAGGCGATGCGAGGCCGGTCACCCTAGCCAGTCACAAGTGAATGCCAGTGAACGCGGCCGGGTCCATATATCGACACGTTTACTTCCAATAAGTAATACACATTTAATGCTTTGTATGTAACTACCATGGAAACGTTTATAGAAGGCGTTCGGCTACAGCCTTGCTTGTGGAACCCTCTACATCCAGACTACCGCGAGATGCATGTTAAAGATGAGGCATGGCAGTGTGTCGTCGATCATTATAAGAACAGTTCTATTCCAAATAGTGAGTTAACAATTGAAATATTGACAATTTTTTGATATTGGAAGAATTATTGTTATAACAAAACGACTATATTTTCATTTTATTTTTAGCAGTGCACTTTTTTTATTTAACAATGATTATTATTAATACTGTTTGTTACTTTATTTTCAAAAGCGAAATATATAATATACAAATTTTCATATAAATTTACCTACTTTGAACTAGTATGATGGGATTCGAACTCACTCACTATATGATCACGAAATTTTGTATAAATTAAAAATATATTAATCTTATATAATATGTACCTATACGGTGCACATTGCTTAAATAAATTAAATGTATGTATATTTTTGTTATAATAATTTAAATGATGTTAAATCATATTTTAACAAACATTATCTTAATTATATGAATAAAGAGACAACCAATCCTTTGATCACCTTCACAAAACTTCCATGTCATACCGAACGTATGAGCTTACTTACAATTATATATGTATATAAATTTACAAACAATTATATATATATGTTTATTTACAATTATATATATATATATATATATATATATATATATATATATATATATATATATATATATATATATATATATATATATATATATATATATATATATATATATATATATATATATATATATATATATATATATATATATATATATATATATATATATATATATATATATATATATATATATATAAATTAGGACGTAAACGTGTTTGTGGGTTCTATTCCCACTCGAGGAAGATGGATTTCTTATTCCCATTTTCTTCGCTCTGGTAACTAGGCAAAGAGTGGCGTTAAGTTCCACCACTCAATAAGCAATACCTCGAAAAAGGCGAAAAGCATAAACAAAGAAAGCATAAACAAAGCAACAGAGTATCTTAACACTACGTTACTATAGTTTTTGTAGTTCCCTCTGTCTACTCTGCCGCATGCGGGATAAAGCATGAAGTTAAATAAAATGTATTTATACTTACATTGTTCATATTTTGGATTATTTAAGGAAATTACAAGAAAAAAATTAACTAACTGTGTGTTATATAAGAACCACTCTTATGTACAAAGAACTAGCGACAGGACATGTAGCAAAAAAGATAATATGTTGTACTTACTTGTGGCATTACGACCAATTCATTTCTCATCCACTTTATCTACATATGTACTCTACTTTCTTCCTATTTTAGATCATCGTCTGTTAGATGTAAATCAACTACTATATACTATACTCACGCTACATTGATGTTGACTGCCATATCTGATATATAGAGTCAGATGCTTCGAAACACTTCTACGCTTTAATAAAATGATTATTGTTAGTATCCGAATCCGTAATGGTGAGTAGGGAGGTCGGATAAAATTAGCGACGAACGTTACGTTGCCTCTATCCATTCTTCGCCTTGTTCAATATCATGAACATATTCATATATGCTCTCAGGGAGGTCCTCGTGCTGTTTACACTGGTGCTGCTTTTCTTGCATTCATTTTTTTCATGTAGCACACGTTTTGCTGACCGATAATAGAATCGTCTCATTAATACAGTCAAGCCATCGTTAATACTGATACCATCTGTAATATACATGGCTTTCCACATATATTTCATGCTTACCGACTCTACATATTATACTTTCTAAGGATTCTAAATTTAATTTTATAACTTTTAATCTGATTTAAAGTATTACGTAATAATTTTATATTTTTGCCTAAAAGATACTTACAATTGCCATTTTTTAGTACAGGTAGCAAAAATAGAATGGAAAAAGCTACGAGACAACCATCGCGACGCGCTGAAAAGAGCCAAGCTTGGCAAGAATAAACTATTACCTGCTCAAATCACAACGTGGAAATATGCCAAGGCAATGCAGTTCCTTGAACCTCATATGAAATACAGAATTACAGAGAACATTGAAATCGATCCGCCGCCGGGGGTAAATGGTGTCGTAAAGAATTCTGAACACGATGTCTCCACGACAGAGAACACTGACGAGCAGTTTGCGGCACCACAGTCAAAACGTCGATGTCTCGAATGCAAAACGGATAACCGCCAAGAAGCTGATGCACTCGAATCGTTCTTTAACTGTATATTGCAAAGCACAAAGACGATGCCCCACTGGATGCAAACACAAGTTAAGAAAAAAATATTTGCCGTTATAATTGACGCCGAGGAATATCTATCGAATCAATGCCAAACACAGCAGAGAGAGCTGTCCACCCCAGCACATGAGAAAAAAATTAAAATTGAAACTTTTACAGATGAAAGCTGCGATAATGAATACTCTTAATGTCATGTTAGGTAAAGTGAAATTGAATGCAATATTTTTAGAGTTCAATAATATAATTCTTTTTACAAATGAGTTGTCCACCAGGGCCGTAGCTAAGGGGAGGCATTGTGGGGCAATGCCTTACCTTAAAAATACCAAAACTAAGATAAAATAGATTATTTGTCTACGCATAGCTATTGAATGTACCTATATCACTTTAAGTGATCGACTTAGGGGCCCGTCCTTCGAGGGCAGATCAATTATAATATTTTTTTTACTTCCGCCCTACCTGTAACCAATGTTGCCCTACTTCAAATTTAACTCTAGCTACAGCCCTGCCACCAATCTATAGTATTTTTGAGATCTATAGGAGTCATCATATATGTATATATAAGTGAAAAGTACAGTAACCTCTTGCAATTATTATTTTATTCATTATGATAATTACGTCCATTTCATTTGATCACATGAATAGTAGTAAAATTGTTATAAAAATAATAAATACCTGAGTAGTGGTATACTGATTGAAATCTACCTTAGCTGAGCATTTTGCTGTGTTCTTCAGTCTTCAAAGTAATTCTTCATCAACATCTTTATTGTGATGATTTATTAAAATGTTGGAAGATAATGAAGCCGCCACATATTATTTACCTTTGCTTAGCGATTTAACATCACGCTGCGGAGCATCCTACACATAAATTATAAATAAATTTTATATTTTGCTTTTAATATAAGAGAAACAAATGATACTAAAAACAAGGTGCTATTGTATTTGCCAACTTAATATTATTATATTTGTCACTTATATTGATTAATTACTTTAAAAGTCCTCCGATGTTTATTTATGTCTTCAAAAGAATTGACCATAACTCCTCGTACTATCTAAAAAATAGAAATATTTATTATATATGTGTGGTAGTTTTAGTTAGTTTGTGGTCAATTTTATAGAATTGTGTTTAATTTTTCGCACTTTTGCCATTAGTATGAAAACTTGCATAATGAGAAAATTTTAAAGCATCCGCCGATCCGCCGAGGTTTTAATAAAGTGTTGTCAGAGTACTGGTCACAGCATGAAAATGGCATGAAGCATCAAAAAAAAACATCACAAAAATAGAGTTGAAAATCGCATACGTCCATTTTTTTTAATTTGTATGACTGGTAAGGTGATCTTCGTTGTAGTCGCAATACGTAAGGGTTGTAAAGCCTTATTCGTTTGTTATCAGCTCCCATGACATGTTCAATCGGAATAAATTGATCCCCAGAAAAATTCTGTCAAGTTCGAAATTATCTACTATTAAATTATTATTAAACACATCGAAAACCTACACATGCCATACGGAGGTACGGTACAGGGGGATTTTTGGTCAATACTAACTAGGGTCAATGAATCATCATTTCAGTTTTTGATAGACAAAGTGCGGCATTTAGTTCTTTCAGTACTCAGTGCTTAAAAGTTAAACCGAACACTGACAATCGGATCTTAACACGAATTACAGAAATATAGTGGGATAAAGTACGTAGCTATGAATTAAGTTGAACTAGTCTAATTGTTTATGTGTAACTGTTTAAATGTAACAAGATATCTACAACAAAAGTATTTAAAAAATACTAACATCACTTGAAATCTTGAGATTAACAGTTACAGCCACTTTTTGTTTACAGTCGTCTAAAGCACTATGTTTGAATAGTTCTTCACGCTGAAAGCGAATTTCTTCTCCATCTGCATAGTTCTTTAAATTTTCCTAAAGACATCAAATTACATAAAAGAATACGTTATTTAAAGTTTTGATATTTTAATTAATTTTAATTATAAAACAAAACTTCTAACATTTATGTCGCACATCACCATTACGGCTCTAATTTCTAAATGTGAATTATTATTTCGTATGAATTCTGAATTTAGCACACTCGATGATATTTTAATAAGCATTAAGACAGCAATATACATCCATATTTGATCTGTGAAAAAAGTTTAAAATAAACTGATTTAATGTTTTAATTATTATTCTAATATAAGAAAACAAACAATTACTATTATTGAATAGATTTTTAGCTCTCATATTATTTGTTATTAGAAACCGTTTTAGATGGTTATCATAGAACATCAAGTTATTCTATATTGAGCATGACACTTGTTCTTGTCATTTTTTAAACAGCAGTAAAAAGATTCTACTGAATTAAAATAAATAAAAACTTAATCTTGAAAAAATTAGGGAGAAAGAAAATAAAATATATTTATAGCTCTACTAATTATGTATTTAATTTTATAAGATAGTTCACTATGTCATACAAGGAGACATACACGTGAAGAGCTGAAAAATATTACTTCCAAAATGGTACGGGATTCATTTGTAACAATCATAAGCTTTACATTTAATGAAATTATTTAAATCTCTAACTATGGCTTTGCCTGTGTAAATGAATACTGTACCATTATAGTATGAAATGACATTTTAATTCGCAATGGAAAAAGACCTGATCAATTTCATAATATATAATAATAATAATAAATTTTACAATAATCATATTCAAAATTATACAACACACTAAGTTCCTTTTAAAGGAAAAACAAATATTGATCAGATCTCTTTATAACAATTATAGCAAAAATACTAAAAAATATTACAAAATGAGAGGTTGCAGAACAACATTCTGGATTGTTGTGAAATATAATATTAATAAAGTAACTCTTAATTTTACATTGATCATGAAAATATTTAATTCAAGTTAAAAGTATTAAAATAATAGCTTAGATTGTTTCATTATCTAATCTCTGCAACCTCTTAAAAATGTCTTAGAACAGTCTAATTCTGAAGATAATGTTGCGATATTAAATTATATTTAATAAATAAAATTAATGTTCTGATTTTTATATAAAAAATGTAACAGAAATATTTGTACAAAATAGCATTTTCCACTCAAAGACACTTGCTTACTTAAGAGGTCTAATAAAGTAATACAAGTAAAATTCCTAAAGCAAGCTTTATTGTAACAAGTAAATTATAAAAATTTTTAAGTACAGAATGAAATGTTACTGCCACAGAGTTCGCAAAATGTAAATATAAAATGTCTTCAACACCTACATCTGAATAATATGAAAGATGTGTGTTTTCAAGAAAAAATTAAAAAGTATTTTAATATAAAATTAATGGAATCCGGAATTACTAAGTGTGGCAAACATTTATAACATTTTTTAATTCAATAATTATTTTCCTACTTTGTAGAATTCATATTAGATTTTTACAACGACGGTATTATTTATCTAAGAAATTAGGAGAAAAAAGACAATCAATCTGCGATCTTCAACAAACCAATAAACAAAGGTGTCCAATTTAATCTTACTAAGATCTTATAGCAATTGTAAGGTAACAAAATCAAGTAAAAATATTTCTACGTCTATGACACTTATAGAAAAATAATTAAAACATACTTCACACATATTACTAAGTTAAAAACGAGTCACTTTAATTCATTCTACACTAAACATGCTTATGATTCTGGGTCCGTAGATGCGAATGTCGCAGCCTTGCTGGTCTATAACAAAAATAGTAAATATAAATATATAAATAGTTATTAAATATTAATCATAACATCAAATGCCATATAAAACAAACACTACAGGCATCACTTTACGCTGCATCCAATATAATACAGAGTAGACAGCGAGCCTACCTTGTGTTGTGAAAGATAAACTGAAAATAATTCTTTATTTTTTATAGAATTTATTTAGAAACTAGAGCATCTTTCGAGTTTTGAGGAAATCACATGAATCTCGTGAACTAAAAACAAGCTCTGGTGATTTAAATAAAAAATATTAGATCTAAATTATGTATAAAATATATAATGCTTAATCATATGGTATACCTTATTTATATCTCAAATATTAGCACACAATTCATTCAATATATATTTTCTACTTAGTGCACCAATTTATTACAATGATATGCAAGAAACCAATAAAAATTTTATAAAAATATTCAAATAATAAGACTATTTTATAGTATTTACCTCACAGTGGTCATAGAATTCTATAGCTGTTTGGCTGTCAGCAAATGTTACAGACAGTGTCTTTTCTACAGAAACATTGGTGGTAAAATCTGACCCGGACCAAGTGCATGTGTCTTCGGAAAGCTGAAATAAACAAACAATATTAAATTTTAAATAACATTAATAAATAATTTGATAAAGTATAAGTCGCATTATACTAAGAAGTAATGCAAAGTAGGCTAAATGAAACAACTGAGAAGTTCCATTCCCCATCTAGTCATCATTGTTCCACTATGCCAAATCTATTATTAAAAATTTGAAAAGAAAAATAAAATTGTAGTATAGTTATTGTATATATTTAGCATCCTTTGTAGTTACCTGAAATTCAGTGTCAGTGTGTATCAACATATCGGCAAGTATTTCCCCAGTGTTAGAATCAGTCACAAGTATTTTGGGTGAGTATATCTCTTGGTCGAAGGAAACGTGGACGTGCGTCGTCTCGCAGACCGTCTCATTGGAGCCTTGCTTTATCACGGCCCTGCAAGGGTAGTACACTGATGATTCTTCATCCTCCTGTACAAAAGAATACGTAATTATTATTAATATTTTTTTCATGAATATATATACGTAAACTAAAATATAATATAATTAAAAAAATCAGTTACTAAATAAATACTTACTTCATTATAATATCCATCAGAATCTTCATTATGGTCATAATCATGTTCATAGTCTTCTTCATAATCACCATGTTCTTCTGTCTCTTCAAAATGAACTTGTTTAGTTTCTTCACTTTGCGCCTTCTGTAGGCCATTTTGAATGTTATCATTACTTAACGCCGGCTGGGACGGTGCACCAAAACGAGAACTTTCATCTAAGTGTTTAGGTAACCGCAAAGGTGTTATTGTTTCAACCTGTGTTTCTTGAGCCTCTTTCTCTTTTCTAATTGCTTCCGCTGCGGCGACTTGTAATTTCTGTAAAATTACACAATTACTTTTCAGTTATATCTTAACTATACTTTTATACATAACAAAAAAAATTAAGATTTATGACAATAGCAGTATGTTTTGATATATGATTGATATTAAATTATCAAAATATTATTTTGTATCGTAACAAACTCGACTAACACTTGTAAAAAGGAAAATTTTTTCATACTCCAATAAATAATTTTAAATTATATAATTTGGAAAATAGCTACTGAATGAATATTTCCACATACCCTCACGCACTCCACTACTTTATCTCTGAACGCCGTCGCCAGGTCCACCGACTTGAAGCGCACCGCCAGCGTCTCCTGCTCGCCGGCGCTCTCCGCGTAGTTGCGTCCCGCCCACGACCACGCGCGATCCGAGTTCTTTAGCGGAAGCAACTCTAAGTCCATAAAGATTAGCATATTCAACACTGCTTTGTGGACCTGTGAATTAACAATGTATCATATTAAAAGTGTATTATGAAAAAATGTACGGAGAATTAAACGCTATTTCTAAAATAGTAATAAACGAAATCAAAATCATTATATAGTAAAAAAATATTAGTTGTAAAGAAGAATGAAAATTAAATATATATATTGTGTAATTTGTTTTACCTGTTCTCTTCGAAGAAGTAACCTATAACTTTTTCGCTCTGGGTGATATAATACTTTCATTTCTCCAACGCCACGTTCTTTCCACTCTCGAGTCTTCTCGTCGAAGCGGTACAATTTACAACGTTCTCCAAATAATTTTTCCTAAAAAATTATAAATCGTTTAAATGAATACTGGCCGCTGCAAGTAGAATAAACATGAATAGAAATAACTATTAAGTGATGATTAATATAACGAATCACTTAGATAATTAAAATATTTAAATAGACGTTTAATTAAGAATATTAATTTAAATATTAGTTACCTCATCTTCCTCGCCTGTCGTTACGACTATCTTATCAGGAAGGGGTACAATGGGTTCATAGTGGGGATCATATTCCTCTTCTACATTGGCTCCTGTACCTGACTCGTCACCTCCTTCAGTGTCATTCTTTGATTTATCAGCGCTGTCTTTAGAAGAAGTAAACAGTTGTTGTCCAGCACCTTCCCATTGGAAATTAGACTTTCCTAATAAACAAATTAACAACAGTTATTTAATAAATATGTAAATATAAAAATGAAGCATTTACATATATATAAAATGTTATTGTTTACTAACTTTGTATACCGAATCCAGGTACAGTCGACGACAAAGCTGCAAAAGTAAGTGCATTCTCCGCCGCGAAAAGAGTTTTCTCTTTTGCTGAGTTATCGGTTTCACCTACAATATCTGTATTTTTCTTTGGTTCTATGCTCTTATTTTCAGTTGTATCTTCGACTTTCGGTTTATCTGTCACTGCGTTATTCCAAGGGCTTCCATTGTTTGCTGGCTTTGACAGATTGCTAAAAAAATTTTTATTTACTTGTATTGAATCAGATTCGGGTTTATTTGATGCAGTTTCCGATTTATTTAACCCTGCATTATTTTCGTTTAATTTTGCTGGTGTTGTTCCAAACGTAAATGTTCCAGTAGTACCAAAAATACCTCCAGGTTGAGAATTTTTCAAAGAATTTGGACCAAACAGGCTTCCTTGAGAACTACCACTAAATAAGTTAACGGATGGTTTTCCATCAGCTGCAAATATAGACTTAATTTCTGTTGATTGTGTATCGACTTTACTTGTTTCAAGGTTAAAGCCTGTTGAGGGTTTAACCGATGATGAGCCAAATAAAGGTTTTGACTCTCCAAACAATGATTTGCTTTCGCCGAAAACTGGTTTGCTTTGCCCAAAAATAGATTTAGTTTCTGTCGATCCGAATATAGATTTTGTTTCTGACTGTCCAAATACAGATTCCGGAGCAGACGATCCATTGCTACTTGATATTACGTTGATGCTGGTTAACTTGGGTGGTGCAAGAACAGAGGATGTGCTGGACAGCTGACCTCCACTCACAAAAGATACTGGCTTGATAATATTATGTGAACTTTCTGTTAAGGTATTTTCCTTATCTGTTGAATCATCTACAGATATACTTATGTTTTCTGTAGTATTTGTAGAACTTTTAGTGTTAGAACCATTCGTACTCAGAGGAGTACGAAATATCGTAGTATCAACAGTGTTATTGTGGTTGTTAGGAGTACCATAGAAAGAATTATTAGGACTTTGGAAGTTAAACGTCGACGTTTTCAGTGGTGTAGTTAATGTACTTGATTTAGTCAGTGGCATCAAGTTTTGATTTTTAGACTCTTGATTGGACTCAGGTTTAACCTCTTCGTCTTTGTCGCAGCCTCTACACCCTTTACATGTTTCTTTATTTTTATAAGTAAAGAAATTTTCAGGAAGCATAAGTTCTTTTGCTTTTTCTTTTTCTTCGTTTGTTGCTTGTATTTCGGATATAAATATGACATCCTCCGAATCTTGGTCTTTACTTTCATTTATTTGGTTACTGACTACACCAAATTTTTCTGTTAATGCTTTGTCTATGGCGTCTTTAAATTGTGTAGCAATTTCTTTATTAGCAAATCTGATGCAAAATTGTTGAAGTACTACTTCTCCTTCACTAAAATCATTAGCGACAAAGAACCAAGTTCTTTCGTCTTTTGGTTTGTACATATTGTCGGGTACCAAAGCGTGATTAAGGCATATCTTTAGAACTTGTTCTCTGCGCATGACCACCCTAAAAAAATAATATATTTGTTAAATTATGCTCTAGCTTATATGCAAGTATAAGGAGTTAAATAAATATAAAGCTTAGTAATTACCTCAGCTTTCCAGATTCCCTGTGCTTCAGTATTTTAATAACGCCGGTGCCACGCTCTTTCCATTCACCATTTGAATATCTGAATAGCCTTGCTCTGTGACCATAAAGTTCGTCTTCGTTTTCTTCTCCAGTAACAACTTCAATCTAAAAATTAATAGGCATATTTTTTACTAAATATAAAATTACAGTGTTTTTCAATATAAAATTTATCACAATGACTCTAATTTATTTTACTTATTCTTTTAATCCCTCTATATATGACCTACTAATAATAACATAATATAAATTAAAACATTATACCTTGTCTGGCATAGGAATCACAGGGCTAAAATGAATATGATGACCTTCGTCTTCTGATGCATACTCGTTGTCATCACTCTCATCACCTTTTTTATCTTTCGGTGATTTTACTGGACTTTTTCCTTTAGTCAGAGTTTTAGGCTTAAAAGAAAACTCAAAAGTACCACTTTCATTTCCGAATGGTGTTACATTATTTTTTGTAGGAGTAGGCAGTAGCGCAGGCTTAACCGGCGTCAGTGTAATATTTTCTTCGTCTTTCTTCTTCATAACAAAATTTAAAGGTGCCTCGCTATCAGTCGTTTTTGCAACATTTATATTTGAAACTGTAGATGTAGGAACACCAAAGGTAACAGATTTATTTTGAGGAATTCCGAAGCTAAATTTCTGTGGAGCGTTTGAGTTGACCAGCGACGAAGAAACGACAGGCTCACTTACATTATTGGTTGTGTTTTGAGGAATACCAAAAGTGAATTTGGCATCAGAAGCACCTGAAGTTTTAAAGACACTGTCAGCTGTTCCACTTGTACTTGATGGAATACCAAAATTGAATTTTGGTACATTTTCAGTAGCAGGTTTTGTCTCGGCCTTTTTAGCATTTGGATCTTTGGGACTATTGCAGGCAACACAGATTTCGACATTTGCTTCATTCCGAATAAAACATTCTTTACATTCCCAAGATCCAGGCTTAGGTTTAAATTTAGCACCCCAATCAGATGAGCTAGTTGATGAACTCGTTACTTTACTGTCATTCGTTTTAACAAGACCGGGTTTTTCAGTTTCACAGCAAGCGCATTTTTCGAAACTTTCTAAATTGTTAGTGTAACAAGCTTCACAGTACCAAGAACCAGCTTTAGGCTTAAACACATCTCCAAATCCGGATTGATTGTTTTGTTTAGCGGCATTTTGTTCTTCTTTCGCGGCTTTAGTATCGTCTCCTATTTTGAATTGTGCATTTTTTATAGCCTCCATGAAATCATTACATGCCTGCACAGTTTTAAATCGTAAACAAAATGTTTCTGTAACCAATTCACCTTCAGAGAAATCTTGAGCACACCATGTTACAGCTTTGTCCATTTTAGGCATTTTTTGGAATATCATTTCTTTTGTTACAGTATGATTGCAACACACTTTCATAATTTGCTCTCGTCTCATAAGTAATCGTAATTTCTGACTATTTTCTTTATGAGCTAAAAGTTTAATATTACCCAGGCCTCTTTCTTTCCATTCTTTTGCTGTAGCGTCAAATCTTAATAATTTTGCTCTGTGCTCAAAAAGAACTACTTCATCTTCTTCGCCAGTTTTTTGATCGACGAGAGCCGGCAATGGCACAACCGGCTTAAATTCAGCAGTAGGGACAAATTCATCAACAACATCGGAATTATTCAATTTATTAGTGGCCGATAGTGACTCTGATTGTGTTTCTGAAGTTTTCGACAAATTGCTACTTAAGCTGTTGGTGACGTTCGCTAACGTGCTAAATGATGAAGACGTTGCTGTTTTAAACGTTAGACCACTAAACACGCTAACTTTGCTAACCTGAGGCACTTCAGGTACAGTTTTAACATCTTTATCACTAGTGGTTGCAATCTTAAATGTAGGCTTCATAGAGAATGTAAATCCCCCAACCACCGTTTTCCCACTTTGAGGCTCTGTATTGTCTTTAACAAGTTGAGTAGTACTAGTAGTATTACTCTTTTCAGTTACATTTATTGCCTTCATTGGTCCGTTCGTTGGAAGTGATTCTACGTTTTGATTACTTGCCTCTAGACGAGCTTTTTCAAAGGTATCGTAAAACTCTTTAGCTATATCAGCAGTTTTAAACCTTATACAGAATTTTTCTAAAATAACAGTTTCTTCAGCAAAGTCATTGGCAACCCAAAAGTACGCTTTATTTTCATTTTTCATTGGTTTTATTTCCATTTCAGGTAAAATAATATGATTTGCGCAAATTTTGTGTACTTGCTCTCTACGCATAAGTACCCTGACTTTCCCTGTCACTTTATGTTTAAGCAGTTTCATCTCACCAATTCCTCTTTCTTTCCATTGTTTGTCGACAAATCTGAATAATTTGGCTCTTGAACTAAATATAACAGCTTCATCTTCTTCACCCGTTGTAACTTTAACTTCATCTGGTAATGGCACAATAGGTTTAAAATCTGGACATGGGTCATAATTTTCGATAGAGGTATTACTCCTTTCTGAAAGAGTTCGTGATTTATTTAGACTTGTATTAGGTGAACTTCCTGATAAAATTCCATCGACAACATTTTTAGAATCGTCATTATCTTTTGTTAAAGTTGAACCAAATATGGCTGGCTGTTGAGCTGTCATAAATATTGATTTGGCATTCCAGCTTGACGAGCTTGAAGTACTCGATGTCACCACTTTACTATTTGGTGGAGGAAAACTAAATACAGGTGGTGTTCCTTTATTCTCACTTGTGACTGGCATTTGTATTTGGTAATTATGGGGACTACCTTTAATGTGCTTTTGGGGTATTGTTACGCTTAGTACAGGTGCTGGGGTCGTAGTACATGTAGGCAATGGATCCGAAGATGTAATAACAACATTAACTGGTAATGGTTTAGGAGTTTCCTTTGTCTCGATAGCAGCTTTAGGTGCAGGAACGGAAACTGGTGTCTGAACAGTTGATACTGCAGGCACATGTATATTTGGGACAGAGGGCCCTGCCGGAACTGATGTGGGTACAAGTTGTGCTGTTTCAAGGTACATTTGTTCTGGTGTAGGGAACATTCCCGGGTAATTCATGGGTGCCCTCGATGAATCAAATATTGGCGGTGCTCCGGCAACAGCTGGCGGCTGTGCGAACTGTGAATATTGGTTGTACAGATTATAAAAGTTTTGACCATATAATTGATATGGATTTGATGGCATAGAGAAAGGAGGCATTAAACGTTGTGCGAAAGGTGGCAAAACTTGTGGTGCCGTAAAAGGGAGTTGTGCTCCAAACGTAGAAGCATTGTCATTTGACCTGTAATCTTCATCTAAATTATATAAGTCATGCTCATCAATTGTTTGCTCGGACGACGTCTTTTTAAGTTTATTTACTTCTTTTTTTAAATCTGCAATTTGTTTTTTTAGTTCCGCAACATCTTTATATTCATTCTTATATTCATCTATCTGTTCCTTAACTTGGTCTAAAGATATTTTAATGAGTTTAAATTGCTCTGTTGTATTTTCAATATTAGAATTGATAGTACTAATTATTTGACTTCCCAATTTCCGGTTTTCTTCAAACCAGTCTTTAGTTTGCTCCTTGAATTCACTAAAGGAAGCATCTCGCTTCTGCAGGCTTTTTATTTGTTTTTCAATTCTTTCTAAATACATGGAATCTACCTGTGTGCTATCTAGGACTTGTGTATCAGAGGCGGTACGATATGCAGTTGAATTAACATTCAAATTTTGTTTTCCTGCATGTTTAGGTGTAGAACTAACATTGCGGTAGAGAGCTTTGTTAGAACGTATTGATACAAATCCACTAACGGAATTACTTTCATCAGAAGACTCCTCATTATGTGCATTAGGTGATAAATCAGGATCGGTTTTGTGCAAATGTAAATCTATTTCTTCAATGAGGGTTTGTATTTCAGAGTATAGTGATTTACTTTTATACATTTCTGTCTCTTTTAACTTGTCTAGTGCTTTATATGCATGTTTTTTAGCTTTTTCCATCAATATTATGAACTTATTTTCACTGTCAATATTTCCCGCTTCCTTTTTTTCTTCCAAGGCAGCTCTTTTGTAGGTATCACTCAAGTGATATAAAGCTTGAGGAGATTTCAGTGATGAAAGTAGATTTATAACTTTCTCATATTCACCATCATTTAAGTGACACAATGCCACATAAAGTTTACTTTCTTCCAACAGATTGTTTAATTCTTTTGTACTAAATTCCTCATGTACATAATCAAACATTCTCTTTTCAGACACTTTGAGGACAACTTTATTTCTTAATTTTTCTAAAAGTGGTATAGCAGATGAATAATAAAGGCTAGCTCTAAGGTCATAGTTCGTCTTTTCTTCAGTTGTTGCATTTTTAGCATGATCACCAAAAATGCGACCTAAAATTGTGAGTAGTTCAGGATCCATGCCATGGTTGTCTACACACCTTACAATTTCAATACCTCTACTCAAAGTTGAACGAATATCAGTATATTCAGTACCTAATTCATTTTGGCTAAGCTTATAAGCACAATCCCACCATTTCATTTGTGGCAGTGTACACAACAAGTTTGAAATATTTGCAGGAAGTATTATTTTTTCTGTTGAACTGTAATTAAAATTTTTATTTCTTTGTTTTTGGGTTGTTAAGGTTGTGCTATAAAGAAAAGCTAAAACATCAAGTTTATTCAATGTTTCAGGCCCACAACTTATCATGGATTGTGTGAGCATGTCAAATAAGTTTAACTTAAAATCTGCATAATTTTTATAGTTAATAAGGATCCAAACAAAGTGATGAAGAGAATTTGGATATTCTCTTTGCGCATCATTATCATATGTTTGTATTTCTGTTTTTTTTGGTAATTTTAAAACTGGATTCTTAAGCGCATTTGAAGCCAAATGTGATGATTTAATTTTGCTCAATTGATCTGGTGCTGTAAAAATTTTTTCATAAAGTTTGTCTTTCCAATGAGAATCTGCACAAGTTTGTGAAATTTGATCTAAGAGGATTTGACTTTTATCTTGAGATACTGCTAGTAAATAATGACCAGCTTGAGAACATCTATATGAACCTTCTATGTACCATCGATGTACTGCATTTTTTTGTTTTTCAGAAGTATGTATTAACCAATTAACTTTTAGATCTACTGGCATTGTCTGCGAACATAGTAACATCAAAGGTGTTGAAAATTTTCTAGCATCTCTCCAACTGAGTTGATCTTTTTTGGCCTTCTTTAATAAGAAAGTAGCAGAGTGGAATGCTAACTGACCCTGATGGTGTTGTAATAAACTAGTATGGAATTCACCACATCCAGAAGGCGGTCCATGTTGAGCCACACCTTGAATTGCCTGGTCGTACGCATGAAGATATTCACAGCATTCAACTAAACTCTTTCCAGACCCAGTAGGTGCCTCAGTTAAGCTCAATACACAGAGTTTTTCTCTAACAGTTAATTCAAGTAACTGGGTTAACCAATCATTTAGTTTTGAGGGATTGTATCTAAGTATCTCAGAGAGTGTCTCATACCATGCAAAGTTGTTGGAAAATATATTTTTGTCAAATTCAATGTCACAACTGTGTTCAAAAGCCTCTTTCTGTTTATTATTCTGCAAATAATGCTTTAGCAGTCGTACATGAAGCACTGCATCATTTGGCCTTGAGTCTAATTCACTTTTTAACAAAGTGACTAATGCTTCTGGATTTGGATCAGTAACGGCGAGAAGTCTTTCTCGAAGACGATATGTTATAGGATGGTTAGGAAAAGAAGCTTGGGCTTTCTCACACCAATATTTCGCTCGTCCAGATTCTACAGCTACCTCTTCATCAGCCAATAGATCACAAACTAAAAAAAATATATAAATCACTGAATGCATATAAGTATTTGAGAACTATGTTATTCATTCAAATAATGAACATATAAAAAAGCCACACTATTTTTAGTACGATTGTAAATTTACTTACTGTCAAGGATTATACTTGATTGGTTAGGGTTGATATCAAATGAAGTTTTATATTGCTCAAGAGCTTTTTCTTTTTCGCCTAACTTATGAAACGCCTGTCCAAGTAGTTTATACGCGGCTGCATGATCAGATTTTTGAGAGATAAACTGTTCGACATATTTTTGGCAACTTTTGTAGTCTCCCACTTCATAATACAAGTGTGCTATTGAATACGCTCTTGCTTTAAACTGTAATAAAGCATGGCTGTTTAAAATATGTGAAAAGAATAACAGAAAAATAATAAGTAAATAAAAGATCACTCACATCTTTAGGTGTCAGTTTATACATAAGACTTTCCACGTGTTTATCAACATCTTTTTTGCTTCTATACATCTTCATAAATGATCACTGGTAACTATTTTATTGAAATATTTTACATAAAAAACTCAAACTCGTGGGATACAAACGCAACGAACAGTAATGGACTCGTCATTATTTTTGATCAAAGGAGAGTAGTAGCAAAAATTTTGACTTATAGAAAGGGTTGACGACTCACGACAGAGTTATTGCTCATTTATATAAATATTAAAAGATAAAATATATGTATATAAGAAAAATTGAAGAAATCAAATTTAACTTTAAAATAAAATTCGAATAATTTTTGCTAGGTGCTTTACACTATTATTAAATAGTATTAGAAAATATAACCATATTGTTACTGGAATATCAAAAATAGAAAAATAAAGTGTTAAATATTTTTATATAGGATGTTTTTGAAGAAAATTCACTTACAAAGTTATAAATATTATTAGAAAGTAACTAGAATGTACAGAATTATAAATTTCCTTAAATTTATTACCTGAAAAATAGGGAAGTTTCTTTACTTTGGCAAGAATCACACATTGATTGTATAAGTTGGTAGAACGTTATCATGTCTATGGTTAAATATCTTGAAGCATTATTCATTTGAATATAAAAACGTTATTTTTTTTTTTTCAAAAATTTAATAATTCAAGCTACCGCTCCATCGAAACATGTGACTTAATAGGAAATATAAAAATAAAATTCTTCTAAAGTGAATTTTAAATTTTGAAATAATTAAAATAAGGATTAAATACAAGAAATTATCTCAAATATAGTGTTTACGATGTAGTGTGTATTAATGAGCAGCTTCCCTTGTATAATTATAATATACTATAAGAAGCTCGAGCACTTTAATTTGACTTAGTCACATATTGGTTGAACATATTGGTTTATTATTTAGAAATTCTAAGATCTTGATCCAGCTAAGCTATTAAGCTATTTCTTGGTACAATGCAGTATGTTGGTACTTAACTATATTTATGAGGTTTTTCTGATCCTTTATTTTTTATAGTATTAGATTTTTTATAGTATAGATTAATTTACACGTTCATTTATTTTTATTATGGCAGCATTTCATTTTTATTTTATTGAGATTTTGTATTTCAATAAATATTGAGTTGTCTTTTGGAAAACCTCAGTTCATTTGATAATTATAGTTGAAGTTGAGAATGCTAATAATTTATTTTAGCTTCACTGTTTATTCCGCTCATAACAGGGTAGATTGAGGAAACCGTAGGAACAATAGAATTCTAGAGTTAACATACTTATATAACATACATACTAAATCGTCTAATTCAAGTAGTTATTATAATCTATTTCATTTTTTACCCAGTTCGTGATATAAGAGTCCATATACTACTTGTTTTCTTGCTGAGTAATTCGTGGGGTGGATGTTTATTGGAGTTACAAGAAAGTGGCTTTATTTATAGTTACAAAAATTTTATTTGAAATATATGGTGAATTATAAAGTATTCTAAAATTATGTAATGGATTATTACAAAATTTTTTTTGAAGTTCTTTGGTGATCAAATCAATCAATCCTTGAATACCCCATGGGTTAGTGCTATCACTCACGCTGCTTATTTATCATACATTCAGGTTGCAATAACGACACAGGCAATGCCTATTATATGCCTATATTATTAAGATATTGAGTTCTCCTTGGAATAGGACTTTGGAATAGGAATCACTATAAATAATTACTATAAATAAGCCTAGTGCAAAGAATACTTCTTTTACCTTAGCTACTAAAATATTAGTTTATCTCATAGCAAACATTAAGAGGTCTTTACACTGGAAAAGAATATTGAGATTTTTAAGGGATTATAATAAAATCCATTTTGAGTTCATTTGCAGAGCAAAGTCAAAATGGCAGCGAAACGGCGAACTAGTGTTACATAAGGACAAAATTTGTAGGTGTATCCTCAACTGCAGTGCTGTTCGGATTGATGGTTTGCATCTATTACAAATCTTGAAGATTCTTAAAAACGTGAACTATGGTCAAATAATTAATACTACACATACATACAATACAGATGAGATAAAAATAAAAAAAAACATAATTATTAATTACTACCTACAAAACGATCAGCAAGTAATTTATTGAATTTTTGACTCTAATTTTACAATGGTATATCAACAAATACAAGAGGATAGATATTCAAGAAAAACGTCTACTACACTATGCACATTATTTGTATCTGTGGTACAGGTAAACTATAAAATCTAAAGTATTAGTGTATCATCTATGGTGCATATTATGTTGTCAATACGAGTCATCTTATAATTGTCACTTTACATTCCCATTTTCCAAAGATTTCGTGTCTGATACTATTTATCGCTAACACATAATATATAAATGATAATAAACTAACTTCGAACTTCATAATAACCGATTTGCCTTCTATAAAACATTAAAAGACAGTTTATATATAAGTAAATTTATTTTATATTTTGAGTGGCTACTATAGTTATAAGTTATTTCTAATGATGATAATAATGTTGTAAAAAATATTCAAATTTGGTGGTCAAGATTTATAATATACAAAAAACTAAAAATGAGTGATTCAGATTCAGCATATGGATCATCATTTACTTTAGATTCGATGAAAGTTATAGCGGAAAGTGTTGGTATTGGCAGCCTCGGTGACGATGCTGCGAAAGAACTTGCTGATGATGTTACTTATCGCCTTAAAGTAATAGTACAAGATGCTATGAAATTTATGCACCATTCGAAACGACAAAAGCTTTCTATAACTGATATTGATCATGCATTAAAGATAAAAAACATAGAGGTATATTACATTTTATAGTATATACTAGTCATATATTGAGAAATGTCAAAAATGTTGAATATAAAATTTCTTTTAGGCTCAATATGGATTTATTCAACCTGACTCATTACCATTTAGATTCGCTTCTGGTGGTGGAAGAGAATTACATTTCATTGAAGAAAAAGAAATTGATTTATCTGAAATTTTAACTGCACCACCACCTAAGGTCCCGCTAGATGTATCTCTCAGGGCACATTGGTTGAGTGTAGATGGAGTACAGCCTGCAGTCCCAGAAAACCCACCACCACTATCAAAAGAGTCCCAAAAACTTGAATCTGTGGATCCTATTACAAAGTTAAGCAAACCTGCTACTAAAGATGCTGCTGGTGTGTATTTTACTATTTATGTTAATATTTATATTTGTAACAGGTGAAGTATTACATATTCACTGTCATAATTAATATGATGTTTTGTAAATGAAATGGTTACTAACATAATTAAAATTATATTCAAATATATTTAAGACCAATTCAATCATCCTCTTTTATACCCAGGTAAACCAGTCTGTGGGAAAGCAGCACGTTTGAAGGCATCAGAATCTGTTCATGTTAAACAATTAGCTACTCATGAACTGAGTGTAGAACAACAATTATATTATAAGGAAATCACAGAAGCTTGTGTTGGAAGTGATGAAGGAAGGCGAGCAGTGAGTAAATTTGTGACTAAATATAAAGAAATCATAAGTTGTTTGTTATTGTTCTTGTTAATATTAATATCTGTAAATTACAACAAATAATATACTGTCAGTTAATAAGAAATATTATATATTATTTTTTTATAATTTTTAGATTACTTAAAATTATAAAATTGATAAATCTTTCAAAAGTTAAAGGTACATCCCATGTGGACATCCCACACCATCCCATATGTCCCAATTCTTATTTTATTTAACTTTAATTATTATTAGATTGTAGATATTTTTAAAAAATATGATAAATTTTTCATTTTTTTATTTTTTCTTATAATTCTTATATTTAGCTTAGAGAAACCTCTACTTGATTAACTTTAATTTTTATAATTTTAGGAAGCATTACAATCACTTGCTTGTGATCCTGGCTTGCATGAAATGCTCCCAAGGATGTGTACTTTTATATCTGAAGGTGTAAAAGTAAATGTTGTGCAAAACAATTTAGCACTCCTCATATATTTAATGAGAATGGTAAAAGCAATTCTTGATAACCAGTCATTATATTTGGAGAAATATGTAAGTATTAATAAGATAATATTATTTCCTTTTCATTATAAAAAGGTAAAAAAAAAACTAAAAACAGTGTTTTAAATACATGAATGCAATAGATAGTATTAAAGAATGCAAAACAATAAAAAAAAAAGATAAATAATTTGCTTTTTAGCTTCATGAATTGATACCATCAGTATCAACATGTATTGTGTCGAGACAGCTTTGTGTGCGACCTGAGGTGGATAACCACTGGGCGTTGCGTGACTTTGCCGCCCGTCTCATGGCTCAAATATGCAAGACATTCAATACATCTACTAACAACTTACAGACTAGAGTAACAAGGTATGTATTAATCTTAAAATATTATAAAAAAACTATTTGTTTACTATAACTATGGAAATATGTTACTAATATAACAAGAAATATACAACCTCAAATAAATGCTTGTGATAATTAAAGATTCCTATTGTTTTGTTTAAAGCAGCATCTAATAAACCACCATAATTTTCCTGTACAGTAAAATAAAAAAAAACATTACATTCATTTTATATTTTTGATAAACTATTTATAAATTATGATTCAATAAAAATTATTACAGGCTTTTTGCAAAAGCATTACAATGTCCATCTCAAACAAATAATGAGAGTGGTCCATCAATGGTTCCTTCAATGAAAGAATCTGAAAAGACCCCATTGGCCTCTTTATATGGTGCAGTACAGGGCCTTGCTGAGCTTGGACCAGAAGTTGTGAAGGTAAATTACTGTATAAGTAAATAAAATTTGTATTTTTAGAGTACTGATAGCCTGTAAGTTTCACTTTTTAGTGTGACATATTATTATTGTTTTAATTTATAATATAAGTTATTAATGTCACATTATGTTAGATGGTAGGGAACAGGCAATTTATTTACAGCAGTATATTTATAATCAGCTAGAGGTTTGGAAAGCTGTAATCTAAGTAATTTGTAAACCTTCACAAATACTAAAATACCATTTCCACATTTTACTTTTCTGAATCTGGCCTGAGTTGGCAACAAGCTTTCGCAAGTCAAGCCAAACACCCTTTTCACTCTTATGTTTGTGCATGCTAAAGTAAATAATTGAAGTAAGTAAATTAACATTATCTAATAAATGAACCATTACTAATAATCACTAATTACCAACTGAAATGATGTCATATGGAGACATGATCTGCAACATGAGTTGACAAAACTAGACTTTTTACCAAAAATCTTGTGATTTACTTCAAAACAGATTTCTAATCAGAGATCAGAAAAAAATCACTAATCAATTATTTAAAATATAGTTTAAATTTTTGCTAAAAATTTAAAGTATTCATTCGCGATTCTGGTAATATAATACATATTAGGTATCTTACTATCACCGGTTTCTCCCTTAAAATTTCGTTGTTTCAAGGTGTTCATACTACCGCGCGTGCGGTGGCTGGGCGAGCGCGTGGAGGGCGCGCTGAGCGGGCTGGGCGGCGCCGACCGCCTCGCCGCCGGCAACCTCAAGCACCAGCTCCTCAAAGTGTTGGCCCCCGTTGTGAGACAGCTGCGGCCGCCGCCTGATTTACCCGACGATTATAAGTATGTATTTTATGTCTGTGTTTTGTATATAACAATTTTTTTTTCTTTCCCTTGGTTGTGTTGTTAGGAGAGTAGGAGTAATACTTCGTGTCAAGGCAAAAGTCTGGTGACTGGTTTTGAAAACTAATAATTTTAATATTTTTAATAAGATTATTCGTAAAAAATATTTATGTTTTTTAAATAAGATAATACATTTTTTAACACGTTATCCAAGTCCACGTTGTCCCGTGGCGCCTGCTTGCGAGTTCAATAACATTACTTGTCGAAGAGGCCGAAAAATAAATAAATATAATAGAATTTCGAAGATCTTTGCTGAGATCTTCAAAACTTGTTGCGTAATTTGTGACAGTTCTAGAACTAGTGCTAGAATAGTGACGTAATAATTTCTAAGTAAATGAACATGACGGACTCGTACATTTTAGTTTTATTTTTTGAAATATATAATAATCTCGAGTGATAAATGAAAATATTTTTTAATAAAACGCTTTGGTGGCTTGTAATTAACTGAACTGTTTTATTTAAATATCTTTGTATATGGCATGTATGAATGACAACAGGTGGCGCTAGTTGTATTTTGTTACACAGATCTAACACCCTAACTTAACAAAATAATTATATTTTCATAACAAAAAAAATAAATAAGTTTTCCAGTTATCAAATTACACACATACATATTCATACTTTTGAAATGCCCATTAAACTTAAGAATTTATAATGTTTCTCTTTACATAAGCTTTTTGTAAGTATGTCTGCTGGCATATCATTTGTAGAAACATATTCAAGTTTAATTTTATTCTGTAACACACATTCTCTAACAAAGTGATGTTTAACGTCAATGTGTTTGGTTCGCTTATTATGAAACAAAGGATTAGAAGCTAATTTAATGGAACTTTGGTTATCGCTATATAAACACAGTGACATAAGCTCATTAGGTACTAGCTCACATAACAAACTATTTAAATATATTCCTTCTTTACATGATTCAGATAAGGCCATATACTCTGCTTCAGTACTGGATAATGCTACAGTTTTTTGTTTTTTGGATTCATAAGAAATTATTGAATTTGACAATATAAAACAATATCCAGTATATGACCTCCTGTCTAAGGAACATGAAGCCCAATCAGCATCTACATAACCATGCAAATTATCATTAGTTTTCTTATACAAAATACCATACTCTTTAGTCTTCTTTAAGTATTTTAATAAACGTTTCAAATGCTTCCAGTGTGTCTCATTAAAACAATTATTAAACTGGCTTAAGTAGCTTACACTAAATGAAATATCAGGTCTAGTTAACACTGATAAGTACATTAAACTGCCAATTAATTGCTGATATGGAATTTTCAATGACTTATTATTAACATCTTTTAGCAACTTTAAATTAATTTCCATAGGAGTATCACATCCTAAACAATCTGACATATTGAATCTCTTTAGAATAGTTTCTATAAATTGCTTCTGGTCTACAGTTATACAGTCTTTACATATATTTATATTCATGCCTAGACACTGTTTTATCTGACCTAAATTTTTAATTCTAAATTTCACAACTAGTTCATTAATTAATTCTTCACAAGTACTTTGACAGTTGAAAAATACAAAAAAATCATCCACAAACAAAGCAATATAAACTTTAATATTATTAACACTTTTAATAAAAAGACAAGGTTCATTTACAGATTTCTTATAACCTAATTTTAACAAACAATCTTCAACTTTTATATACCAAGCTCTAGCTGACTGTTTAAGACCATAAATTGCTTTTTTTAGTTTCAATACCTTATTAGCACAATTCCTAAATTCTGAACATTCTGGTACTTCCATATACACAGTTTCATTAAGAGATCCATTAAGAAAAGCTGTTGGTACATCTAGGTGACAAGTTTTTAAATTAAGGTGAACACTTAAGGCTAGTAATAATCTAAAAGTAGAATATCTTAAAACTGGTGAGAATGTCTCATTGAAGTCTATACCTCTTTTTTGTGTAAACCCCTTGGCCACAAGTCTAGCTCTGTAACGCACTTCACTTTCACTGTTAACTTTCTTTTTAAACACCCACTTGGTTTTAACCACTGTTTTGTCTTTTGGCCTATCCACTAACTCCCAAGTGTCATTTTCCCTAAAAGAATTTAACTCTTCTTTAATGGCGCACTGCCATTCTTCTTTTTCAGGACTATTTAATACATCACTTACAGTAAGCTGCTCATCTGACATTTCCATGCACATGTTTCCAATACCATAGTAGTCTGGTTTACGTCTCATACGTTTCTCAGGAACATTGCACTGCTCAGAGAGGAGATCCATGTCTTCTGGTGATAAGGTATCTGAGTAGCTGTAATCAGTAGTGTTCGATGAATCATCTGGAATGAATGTGTCATCCTTCTGGCTATCACAGCTGTCTTGCTCGTCACTCACAGGAGCTTCTTCTTCTTCTACAACTTTAGATGGTCTATCTTCATTAATAGTGATGCTTGTTGTTGATCTGTCATTTATGTTTTCCATGACAACAACATCTCTGGCTATAATTACATCTCGCGTTATAGGATTGTATAAGCGATAGCCCTTGGTATTTTCAGAATATCCAACAAGAAACATTTTCTTTGCTTTCTTGTCCCATTTTCTTCGTTTTTCTTTTGGGACATGCACCATAACTGGACTGCCAAATATTCTTAAGTGATCCAACTTTGGCTTTCTGTCCATCCATAACTCATATGGAGTAGTACATCCATTAATACCTGCAGCTGGTGAACGGTTTTTAATGTACACAGCTGTATTTACTGCCTCAGCCCATAAACATTTCTCAAACTGAGCATCAAATAGGAGACAACGTGCTTTCTCAACTATTGTTCTATTGTACCTTTCACATACTCCATTCTGTTCAGGTGTGTAACTGTTTGTTTTCTGATGAACTATACCATGTTTCTGTAAGTAGCTCTCCATTTCCACTGAACAAAACTCACCTCCATTGTCAGATCTTAGAGCTTTAATTCTTTTTGACTTTTGTGTCTCTACAAGTTCTTTATACTGTCTAAAATATTTGAAAGTTTCATTCTTCTCTCGCAGAAAATACACAGTGCACATTCTACTGTAGTCATCTACAAACAATAGGTAATATCTGGCTTTACCTAGTGATAAATTCTCCATTGGTCCACATAAGTCCATGTGAATCAGTTCTAGGACTCCATGACTTGTGCTTACACTGTGAGGGAATGGTAGTCTTGTTTGTTTCCCTTCGCAACAAACTGTACAATTAATTTTACTGATGTCACATTTGTCATCAAAGTTAACACCTTCAACGGCTCCATTTTTTAATTTATTTAGATCACTTGCATTAATATGGCCAAGACGCCTATGCCAAGTTGCACTTGATACTTTGACTGCTGCTGCCAACACTTGTTCAGATTTCACAACATTCAGTCTGTATACACCATTCTCTAATTTAGCCTCACCAATGCAATCATTCTGTGAATTATAAATAAAACAACCATGTTGTCCAAATTCAACTCTGTTTCCGTTGGCTATTATTCTACTCACTGATAGCAAGTTGGTAGTGAGGTTAGGCACATACAAAACATTGTTTACAGATATCTTGAAATTCTTACTACCGACGCGTGTCATAATTTGCAAATCTCCTGAGCATTTAACAGGCACTATCGTTTTATTTGCCACGATAATCTCCTTGGTCTTGGGTTGATTACACACATTTGACAACAAATTCTTATTGGAAACCAAATGAGTACTTGCGCCGGAATCCAAGTGCCAGTCGGTTTGACTGAATTCTCTTGTGAGAAAAACGGCACTAAATGCATTCTTTTTCGCTTTATCACTCTGTGTCTGTGGACAATGATTTTTAAAATGTCCACTCTGTTTACACTTATAACAACGAATTACTTTCGATGTGTTGTTACCGCTTCCACTGACAGTGACAGTTGACGGGTTCGTTCGACTCCCGCTCATTCCACTGCTACCGCCATTTTGTAATTGATTTTTACCGCCATATTTATGACTATGAAATCTTTTTCCCGCGATAAATGCACCTTCCGACTTAACTTCAAAACTCATATCCAATAGTTTTGTTTTTATAGCGTCCGCGTTTATGTTGATACCTGAGTGTTCGATAGCCATTATCATCGGCTCGAACTTATCCGGTAATCCCGCCAACATGAGTGATCCAATCCACTGGTCGTTTATTTCAAAACCAGTTCCTCCAAGTTTCTGTGCAGTCTCGATAATCTGGCTAACATAGCTCGTCATTGAATCGCAGGTCTCTAGACGTATATTTATGAGATTTCTAAGCAAACTAATTTTACGTGAATATCCAGAATCGTCAAACATATTCTTCAACGTTTTCCACAAATCGTATGTCGTAACACACTGTTTTATGTGAACATACAAAGAAGCGTCGATCGTTAAAATTAATTTTGCTTTTGCCTTCATATCTTCAGCTTTTTGAGCCGACGTAGAGGTATCTGTTAATGGCTGCTTGAGAGTGTCCGCCATGCCTTCTAATACTAGAACATTTTCCGCCGCAAAACACCAGTCGTCGTAGTTTTCCCGACCTTTCAGTTTTGGCACGTTCACTAAATAATTAGTAGACATTTTTTCGATCCGATTGCACTAATTATTAATTACTAACTTGAAGTTCGGGACTGGGCCCATAACCTAATAAAACGCTTTGGTGGCTTGTAATTAACTGAACTGTTTTATTTAAATATCTTTGTATATAGCATGTATGAATGACAACAGGTGGCGCTAGTTGTATTTTGTTACACAGATCTAACATTTTTGACATTATAAATGAATATGTTTTTCTGAATATATTTATTACTTTTCAGTAGACTAAAACTTTATTTTTGGAACTCTGACTTACAATCTTCCATTTTTATTCGTTCTAAGTTTATCGCCCGATTTCGAGTTCATACATATCGCCTCTTAAATGTATTTCTTTGGCACTGCACAAATTGTTTTCAACAACTCAAAATTGAAAGCCAAAAAAAAATAAT
Source organism: Dione vanillae (assembly GCA_037178615.1). Taxonomy (NCBI): domain Eukaryota; kingdom Metazoa; phylum Arthropoda; class Insecta; order Lepidoptera; family Nymphalidae; genus Dione; species Dione vanillae. The sequence continues at coordinate 776,894 of JAZFAU010000029.1, forward strand.
ATTTCTTTAGAATATCAAATAGCATACATTCCAGTTAAGGTATAAAAACAGTGTTGTATTTAAATTTGAATTTCATGGCTTTAGCCTTCAGGTTATTGACTGATATTTTATTTGATTCAGACGCGATTACGGATACCTAGGCCCAAGTCTCCAACAGCAAGTGAGCAAGCAGCGCGCGTCCCCCGCGGCGGGTGGCGGCGGCGGCGCGGTGGCGGTAGTGGCGTGCACCCCGCCCCTGCTGCCGTCCCCCTCCCCCGCGCCGCCCTCGCCCGCGCCCGTCGCCTCGCTGTCCGGACAGGCCAAGTCTATAGGTAGATGGAATTCTTTTTTTTAGATTCACGCGTTATCCTGCACACGGCAGGGTAGGCAGAGACAACTGCTGGAACCATACGAACTTAGTGTTAAGACACTCCGTTACTTAGTCCCTGCTTTCTCCGTCTCCGCTTTCAGGATTTTACGCTCTATGGTTCAAATAACAAGTTGTCTAAATTTTACTGTCTTCATTTTTATTAGAAAAGAAATAATTTTCTTTCTAGTATTTATTTGAAGCTTTAATATATTATTATTATATTAAAGAATTTTGACGTCGATGGTGGTGATGGTTCATACTATATGGCGAAATTAATAATGAATCTTCTTATTTTAAAATCATAGAAATCTTACAATAAAAAAATATTTATATAATTGCAGACTCGGTAGCATCTCGCAATGTGGTAATAACGGCGTCCCCTACGCCGCAGTCGCCAGCGCCCTCAACGCCGCCGCCGCAGAAGTTCGTTATAGTTTCACAACAAAAATCTCAACAGGTGAAGTATTGTATTATAATTGCATTTTTAGTATACTTTAACATGTGTAACAAATATTCTTTAATATTTGTAACATAACGTTTACGTTTAGTCAATCTTTTGCCTTTATAGACAAGTAAATTAATTTCTCCCTTCAACTATAGTTAAAGGATAAATAGTTGAGATACTAATATCTTAAATTTTAAATGCATTTCATGCAGAATGGTAAGTATTGATTGTATATTTGATTTTTTTCGTCAGCACCACCTTTGAGAAGATGGTAGCTTTGTATTCTGTCGATGATTATTATGTGCTTGAAAATCTATTTGTATTTTGACTTTCAATTTTCTCACTAATTTTTGCTCGTAACTTTATTTGAAAGTTATATGTTTTATGAACCCTGTAATAATTTAATACTATGGTTAAAGATCTTTATTCTCATAAGAACATACATGGGTTCACTTTCATGAGATTAAATAATGTTAAACACATACATTGGATATTTGATACATGGAATGGCTAGTGCTACTTAATATTATCTAATATATATTTTTTAAGTTTATTTTTAAAAGCATTTAAACATTCACATTCTTTTATGTTGTTCGGCAAATCATTGTATAGTTGTACTCCATCAAAACGTATATTTTTTTGTCCATAATTTAAGGTTCTGACTTTAGGTAATTCGAGTTTATGTCTATTTCTTAAGTTATGCCTGTTTGAATTTTGTGTAAATGTTATGTTTGAATGTATACTCTTAGATAGTATCTTTTTAATTAAAATACATGTGTTATAAATATATGTTTGATTTAGGTTGAATAATTTTGATTTTTTGTATAGTTCTATCGACGGTGTGAAAAAGTCATAGTGAAAAAGTACTTTTATAATTTTGTTCTGGGTAGTTTGTAAGATTTTAAGGTTTGACTTAGAAGCCGACCCCCATATTTCAATCAAGTAGTCAATGCGTGACTTTATCAAGGAATTGTAGATAACATTTCGCACTTTTTTTGGTATACAATTATTAGATTTTCGGAGTGCTCCTACAAGGGATGAGAGTTTTGATCTGATATGCTCAATGTGTGGTTTCCATGTCAGTTTATCATCCAACCATAATCCTAAATATTTCTCTAAGTTTGATCGTTGTATTCGAATATTGTTTATTGTAAGGGCCGGAAAATTTTGTATTTTTTTATTTTTTGCAGTGAAAATCATATATGATGTTTTTGACGTATTTATTGTTAAAAGATTGCATTGAAACCAGTCATTGAGCAGATCAAGATCTCTTTGAGCCTCCCTAACTATGTCACACACTGAGTGGCCATAGTAGAAAAGGCAAGTATCGTCCGCATACATTGTTAGGTGTCCATTTAGTCCAATATTCTTAATATTGTTAACATATATAAGAAATAGTAAAGGCCCGAGAATAGAACCTTGTGGAACGCCATATGTTATTTCTTGTGGTTTACTTGTGTAATCTCCAATTTTTACTACTTGATATCTATTCTTTAGATATGAAGCAAAAATACGATGTGCTGTATTTTTTATACCTATATTGCTTAATTTATGAAGTAGTTTAACATGACTTACAGTGTCGAATGCCTTCTTTAAGTCAATGAAAATGCCTAATGCAATATGTTTGCGGTCAATATTTGTTTTTATTTCAGTAACTAAGTTAACAACTGCCGAAAGGGTACTTGAGTGAGGTCTAAAGCCAAACTGTTCGCTTATTAAGAGATGTTTGCCTTCGATGTATTTTTGAAGTCTAGTGTATAATATTCGTTCGAAAATTTTTGACAATACCGGAAGCACTGAGACGGGTCTGTAATTATTAGGGTGACTTTTACAACCTGACTTAAATATAGGAGTGACTTTAGCAAGTTTTAGGGTATCTGGAAAGACACCTTCCCTTAAACATTTATTTATACAGTTAGTTAAGCTACCTACTATTAGATTTTTCAAACATTTTATAGCTTTAGTACTTATTCCATCTACACCCGTACTAGTATTACTATCCAGGCTATCTATGACATTTTTGACCTCCTTGATCGTGCATGGTTTAAATTCAGTAAGCGTTATGTCGTGTGTGTAATTTTCGGAGTACATGAGAGTATTTGTTAAATTTGAATGGTACTTACTTGGAATTAAATTAGCCAAATTAGAACCGATACTTGAAAAAAAGTTATTAAATACCTCACAAATATCAGTGCCATCAGTAATGGTGCAGGATTCTAATATCAGTTTCGGTGGAGCACAACTATTTACAATTTTATTCCTACCTAAATTATTTATCACATCCCACATTTTTCTTGAGTTATTGCCACATTTTTTAAACAATGAATAATAATAATTATGTTTTGCGTTTTTGATTAATGACATAACTTTACTTTTTTCTTTCGAAAATTTATCCTCAATTTCTTCGTTGTTTCTATTTCCATTTAGTAGTTGCCACAGTACATTTCGTCTATGTATTGATTGGATAATGTTTCCATTTATCCAATCACTTTGGGGAAGATTCAGTACCTTAATTTTATTGACTTTATTTTGCAGTATGTGAGTAGAAATAAAATTTTCAAAAATAATGTAGTCATTTTGATAATTCTTATAGTTAGCCATAGATACACTTTTGTAAAGACCTTCATAATCTAGAGCTTTATAATTTATTTTTGGATTAGTCACTATTTTGGTTTTTAAGCTTTCGAAAAATATTTGCTTATGATCAGATAATGACGATTCGATTAGAGAAAGTTTGAATTCCTTATTACTGATATTTGTAGACACATGATCGAGAATAGTCTTTGTTCTTGAAGTTTCACGAGTACAAAATTTTTCATCAATTTCATTCAGTATCTCATATCCCGCTTCATGTAGATTAGTTACGTATTGTCCGATATTTTTGTCTGTGCTTAATAGATCTAAATTAAAATCGCCAAAGACAATTGACCTCTTCCTTCTTTCAATTTGCATTGTATACACCTCCAAAAAATTCGTAAAATTAGTGTCACCTGGTTTGTAAACACCTCCTACATTTAAAGACATTTTTGGTATATATATCCATAAATAGTGATTATAGTTTTCGCGTAAATTTTCAGTTACGTCGTATTGAATACTGTTATGAATAAACATCGAAACACCGCCACCTTTGCAATTCTGTCTAGAATTGTAGATATGTGTATACGTTTCTAATTGGTATTGTGTCGCATCGTCTGCAGAAGTAATCCATGTTTCCGTGGACATGCTAATGTGGACTGTCGGAATGCTGTTAAGAATGCATTTAATCTCATCAAACTTTCCGGGTTTACGAATACTTCGTAGGTTAGCGTAAAAGAATTTCAAAGATAATTTATTTGCGATAATATCCTTATAATTATTTGTTACGTAGTGTTGAGGGTGAGTTGTTTTATTTATGTTTTTTGTCTGTAAATTTGATTGTACGAGTTTTTTGGAGCATTTTTAACCTTGACTATTTTAGGTATACCGTTTATATATTTTAGAGCCAGGTCAGATTCACCAGATTCTTCCCTTCGCCTTAGTTCAGTACGAAGATACTGTATATAGTTTTTTTGAGCCACTGTTTGATCGGAATAAATTTGTATATTTTGTGGTAATTTAGATTTATTACGTAATAGGTATTTAGGTGTATCAACATTTGCAAAGCATACCTTTATCGGCCGGTTTTTATCTGGAATATATTTGCCAAGTCTCATACATTTTACAGGAGCAGGACAATTTTCATACAATGTAATAATTTTTAATATTTCTTCATTATCGTATTTCTGTCTGATGGTATAGTTTCTATTATTTATTTCAGAAATACCCACTATAATAACATTTTTTTCTCGGTCGCAGCGGTCTTTAAACTCCAGTATGAGGTTTTCGTGGAGAGGAGTTGGCGGTTCGGCAACATGATTATTAATTTTATTATTTTTGATGTCTGTAATTTCGTTCTCAATATGTTTAATTTTTTCTTGGTTTAATTTATTTTCCTTTTTTATTATTTGTAAATCTTTATTTATGTTTTTATATTGCATAGTTAAATCTTCCGAAGCAGACTTGATATTTTTAATTTCATTGTTTATTTCCACCATTTCCCGGCGAATTTGAGCCATGTTTTCATTTTGAGTTTTTGCAAATCCTTCTAATAATTTCATTATATCAGCACGAAAATCAGCAAAATCTTTTTTAAAGTCATATTCGTGACCCCGTTCTTTCCGCTTTCGTGGGTATATGTTCACATTTAATTCGTCTTCATCGTAATTAGATAAATTCGATGTGGAACCTTCACCGCTTCCGCTGCCTCTTATAAGCTTTCCGCTAGACGGTGACGCTTGCGCACTCATCCTAATGCTAGCTTATCAGTCGAAAGCCGAGAGACAAAGACAAAAAATAGCAACGATTCTCTTCTCGCGGGAGTGAGGCACTGCGCTCGGGATGAGGGCAGTTAAACACACGTTTAAACTTTGATAGTATTGTTTTGCACTTTATTAGTCAGCTAATTAGCACTAAAATCACTTGACACTTTTTATTTTATTTTGCGAAAATATTAGTAGATGTTAAGAGTTTTGTTGTACACGTCCACGCACTTCCATGTATCGAAGCATACATCATAATACTATATTTAATTATGTCATAATACTATATTTAATTATGTCAACAAGTAATAATTTCATATAATGTAGGTATATCTAAAAACAACCGACCTTTATAAAGGTTGCAAAACTTAAAGTCAATTATAATTTCATATGCCATTGATATTTTTCTATGTATTTATGTATTTATTTTTTTATTTAGAATCAATCAGTGAGTGGCGCTGGACACATCATGGTGCACAGCTCCCAACCGACCATCGTCCGCAGCCAAAATGTACAAGTGATATTCTTAAACTTAAATAGTTGGCATGAAGTAAATAGAGCATGGATTTTGAATTGAACACCTTAGAATGCGGTAGATTGTGATTTTGCATAAAGTAGAAATTATATAGAGAACTAGACATTGGTTAAAAATGTATGAATGGGCTTGTGGTCTTATATTATATGAAGTAAAGCTAAAGTATAGTATTTTTTGATTGCACCCAAAAACAGCAATATGAGCGATAGATTAAATGATATTTCAATGTGTTATGCATACATTAAGGTGTAGAATGTCAAATGCCTTAATCAACTGAAGTGTTAAGCACTTCAGTTCAGTTTGTTGCTACTTTCAGATTTTAAAAAATATAATTTAGATTATTTATTTATATCTCACTGTCTTTTTATTTGCACCAGACCCAAGTAGAGCATCCGTTTACGTATGTATTTTACAATATCAGTGGGTTTTCTCGGTTTGTGTTGTAGTCGATGGTGGTGACGAGCGGGCCGGCGGGCGCGCAGCCCCCTCAGAAGGTGGTGGTGGTCGGCGTGCACCCCAACAACCCCGCCGCAGGAGTCAGCCAGGTTATTTTATCACTTGCTGTAGATATCGGTGGAATTATCAATATTGGTTTTATGTATTGCGAAATGCATATTATACGCTATATTTTTGTATTTTTGATTCGCTTGAGTAGAAAATTAGTAAAGCATAGGTGCACGATTTTGTTTTTTTTTATTAGGTTTTGGTGTAAATTGCGTTGTGTATTAAAATAACTGTTTAGATTTTGTATTTGAAACTCATTATATATGCATTAAATTGAGGTTATTAATGCATTAAATTGAGGTTATTAAATTTTATATTAAAGTTTTTACCCATTATATTACTTCACACTACATATTTAATCAAAATTGTTATGATATCCCAATTTATTTAATGTTAATCGTTATTTTCAAATGTACTGAATTAAAACGCTGAATAGTATAGAATTGTATAAAATAAAAAAGAAGAATTTTATGTTCAATGAAAAAAAAATGTATTTGTAAAAGTATGATATTTTACTTCCAGGCACCCGTGTCAGTAGTGGCGAAGCCGGTGTTCTCGCGCGGTGGCTCCCAGCAGCCGCAGCCGCCGCCCGAGCTCGATGACCTGTCGCATCTTGCCTGACGGCCGCGGACCATTAGCTTCGTCATTAAGGAATATCGCAAGCGGACCCCTTGACCTTGTATCTTTCTAATGCCTTCTTCTTCAGCATCATCAATCCCTCGTTTACCCTCGTCTCGCACCACTTCGGCTATTTCTATATTAAAACGTACCCCCCCTCCTTCCACTTCCCCTTGTACGCCTAATCCCAAGTCGATGCCCACGTCCGTTATAAGACCACCAGTAAATAAAAATTCTGATAGTGACGCTACATAGACATTTAGCTTTGTATGCTTAATATGTAACATTTTGATGAAATACACCAATTAAGTTGTGTTTAAACTAAAGCCTCATGTATAAATAGTATGAGTGGATATTTACACGCAAAACTCATTACTATTTAGTTTTATATAGATAGATTATCTTTCCCTTTCTTTTATTTATGTTGAATTTGTTCATCGGGACATGTAAAAAGATCCAATTTAAACGTACATAGCAATATCAAGTGAAAATAAGGAATGAAATATTTTGTACTGATACTATAAATAGTTTACGCATTCTCTAATATCTCTCAGTATGGTTTTGGATGACTTAGTGCCTGTTCGAATGGATACATTTGTTAAGACTTGCCTTTCAATACTTTTTTATTGTAATTAACAATTCCACAATAGCATTATAATAATATGAATAATTATATATTAAAGATTTATATTGCCAATAAACATGTAAATAATGACTTTATACGTTTGTATTGATGATTATATCTGGGTAGCTTGTGTATTTAAATGTCGAAAATATTCATTATATTACGTTTAATATATGAATGTATCCTTCAAAATCTGATTCTATCGAAAAAAAGCATTTGATAGTTTAGTAGATTATAGCAATATGAGTGTCTTGTACGTACTTTTATGTTAAGTTTAATATATTTGATGAATATTTGTACTTTTATTGACATATTGATAGCCGCACGCCGTATTAGCCTTGTAAGTGAATATTTTTATGAAATAAATAAAACTTTGTTGTTCTATCAAAATGTATGTTGTCATTTTTCCCTTAATTTAAGTTTTATGGTGGTAGTTTTAAAGTTTTAATTTTTTTTATTTTCTGTTTAAAATACAGTCATTCTAAAATTACACATAATAATAATTATTAAGGTAACTCACCATTAATTACTACATTACTATAGTAGTATGTAATATGAGTAATATTATTTAAAATATCAAATAGAATTTTAGAATTTTAAAGTTATAATGGACAACTTTTATCTCCAAATGCTTGTTATTCCTTACCAGAGCCCCTTCCTTGGAAGATACTTCCACTTTAATTCTGTAATAAAAGAGTCAGTATTTGAAGCCGAAATATACCAAAGGTAATTCCAAAGAGCATTCATTCACGGAATAAGTTGCTGGACCAATTTTATTTTCATCTAAATTGTAACATAAATAGAGAGGCATTTAAGTACGCCCTTAATTCAATACTAGTTAGTGTGATGTTACAGAGCGTGGATTTTGAATTATTTTCGTAAAAGTCAACATGTAAATTAGTTTTATTCTGTGTTTGCATTTAGGTTGATAGTTATTTTATTTATTATAACAATATTTCAACATACTTTGTTAAAAGAAAGTAAGTAAATTAAGCTCAAATAAGCATAATGGATGAGTGGAACAACGTCTTACTACATACTCGACGGATGTGGGTTCGATTCTCGCTCGGGGACTATTTATTTTCTTGGGCTCTAACTAGCTATATTTTATAGCAATGCGTTTAGTTCCCCTACTTAACATGCTATGCCGTCCTAACACTAAGTTCGTTTTGCATATCCTGCTTTACGCGAGATGCACTGTAAAACTAAAAACCCTATTTTATGTACAGAAAATATTATTTAATTATTATTTTTGAGTGAACATTGGTGATTAGTTTTTGTCTACATTTTATTTATTTTCTATAATTTATTTCTAGCAACTAAAACATGTAGTAGTTTTTACAAAATCACTTTTACAGTGTCTAAAATACAACGTAGCACTAACATTTATTATGGACTTAATTAATAATATTGCACAGTAAACGTCAATAACACTCAAGATAAAAGTCAAAAGTGCTCATTGTAATTCATCTAGAGTATAGATAACTCTCGCGTTCTCAACATGTGAACGGGTAAATAAGCATCGAATCCGTACATAATAGGCACAATGCTTCACAATGAACGAATGCCCACTCGACTGAATTGATAAGTGGGCTGAGCCGCGTGGGGAGCGTGGACGACCGACCGCCCGCCCGCCCGCTACATTCAACGCCTTGATATTTCACAGCCATTTTCTGCTTTATTGCCTTCGAATATTTGACTCTGAGAGACTTTTCTATGTATATAAAGATGCTTACCAAATATATTTTTAATGATATTTAATGTAACAGGCGATAACAATATAAATATGGCATTTTTAAACTAGTTGATCCTTATTATATTATACATATTGATAAATTACGAAAGTATTGATCTCCATCGTAGCAGTTCTGCGAAGTATATTAATGTTTGTCGGGTCGGTGTCGGGCGATGCGGCGGGCGGGCGTCTGCCTGACCACTGGCCGCGGCCGGAGACACGGCGGCGTTCGCACGCGTGCTCCCGAGTCCCGACTCCGCAGTGGACCTCCTCTCAGCTCCCACTTCTCAGTGCCAGTTCCAAACGTAGCGTCACAACTCCGCCACCCATCAACGCGGAACGCTGCGTCACTCGGAAATAATTTTTCGCGCCAAATATTTCGCGACTTGTTATTTTTTTATGTTCGTCGTATTTAATTGTTTTATTTTTAATATATTTATTGATGAACACTTGATTTAATTCGTAAACGTTACATTTCTTGTAATGCGTTTATTTACAGTGTTTTTTATTTTGTTCTTTGTGTTTTTGCCAAATTCGACGAAGGCGATTCGATGGTTGTAAGTATATATTTAAAATAAATTTAAAAAAAAATAAATTGAATATTTCCTTCCAGGAAATTAATTTGCTGTAGATATTTAATTTTGTTTTCATCGATCTATGAAATATCACAAATGTAATTTAAAATTTAATAACATTAAGCTTTTACTGTATTTAATAAATATAAAAAGAAAAAAGTAGCTTTTATTAATAAAACATTTTGAACAAATGAACATTTAGATTAATATTACAATGTTCATTTTCTATTTTTTTTCTATTATGTAGAAAAGATAAAAAATTTAAGCTCTAATGATACATACAATATAAATAAATTAGTAGTTACTATAGTTATTATAATTAGTATTACCACAAACCAAAAATATTTAATAAAAAGTTATTCTTAAATATTTTTTGTTAATGGTTATAGTAATAGATATTATTATTATATGAAATTTTATCTGCTAAGCCTAATTGCGTTGGTTTGGATTTTTTTTGCGACACCGCACCAATAATTGTTCTAGGATTTACTCTAATACTTAATGTGTATATGCATATTGTCTATTTTCAGATTCCTGTAAAATCACACTATGTAACGTAGTTAAAAATATAAATGAAATTTATTACTTTATATTGCATATTTTGTCACTATAGATTGTCACGTGCGGTTACATGGTTTTTCCCGCGCAACCCTATTTCTGGGGAAATTCCGATGTAAAAATTATTACACTATGTATCTCCATAACCTTCAGAAAATCAGTTCAGCTGTTTCGAAGATAAGGGGGACAAAAAGGTAGATAGGCAGATCTAATTTCAACATCGTGTTAATAATAATAGGCAGTTCAAGAAACTATATTTTTGAAATCATAATAAAACATCTTTATTAGCTGAAAGCTTTTTTTGGAAAAAGAATAATAATACAAATAAAACCTTTATGGTGTATTTTCAACACAACGTAGGTATGAGTATGTGCTATATACATATATATGTATGCTATATAATATACGTGGTATTATAATATTTAAGAATACTCTATATATTGTAATATCTATTATTTATATGATGTATTTTCCGATTTATAAATGAAGTAAATATAAAAATTAACTCTACGTGGGTTCTACCAGAAACTTTAATATGTTTCTCAATATTATATTATTTTAGTACACAAAGTAAAATACAAGACAATTGATCCTATTAACAGCAATACGATTTATCTAAACCTTAACTAAATAGGTGTAAGTAGAAGTAAGTAGAAACGAAGTAACCCGACGCCCCTACGTCCACGGCTCCCTAATTGAACATTGCACTAATGAGCACTGTTCCGCTGCAACCCGCAATTATTCGCCCTCCAGATTATACTCGGATATATCGGAAATACGAGCTTTGTCGAACGCCATTTCCAGCAATCGCATTCAATTATATCACCGTTTTCATTACACGTTAAGCTTCTTGTAATGATAATTCTATTATCATAGTAATGTAATTTAGAACTTTAGGTACATTATGTATCTACATATACATATCAGTATAAATTTACGATCATTTAAAGTTTAAATTTAGTATTTTGATATCATTAATACAAGTTGGAGAGAATGAAATAAAAGGGAAAAAGATATTTATTAAAGTGCATTCCAACACGTAGTCGTAGATCTGCTAGTTCCAAAAGCGTGCTGATGAATATCCCTGTGTTTATAATTTAACAATATTTTTAAAGTTAAATACTTTTTAAGAATACATAAGTAAAAATAAATTACCAAAAATGTATGCCTTTAAATCAACTTATTGATTTTGTTACATTGACGTTATATGCTGTATGTAGCAGCGTAGGCAGAGGGTGTTAAGACATTCTGTTCTCCATTTTTCACAATTTCACGACATTTTGTGTCAAGTAAAGTAAGTCAACAGTGCATTTTCTCTTCTTACGAAAGACAGGAAATGTAAATAGTTCAATAAAGCTATTAACAGATTAATTACCTACATGTAGGTAATAGCGTAAATAAGCGTAAGGGTTTTTTATAATAATGAATCATAATTTCTACTAATTCAGCAACAAAACAGTTTAAAAATAGATACAGTAAAATTACCATAGTAATAATTTTATCTCACATTAATGATATTATTTTATTACCTAGTTTATTATTAAACAGAAGTAGGAGGTTATTAAATTAAAACTTTATAAGAAGAAAAGAAGAAGCAAAGAAAACCGAAATTTTGTGTCGAAAAAACATGACCCTAAATCACATTCATTTGTGGGTTTATAAAATATACTAATTAGTTAAAGGTATAATTTTTATTTTGGATAATTTTATCTAGGAGATTAACATGCATGTATGATTTAACTTTGACTCAGGAACCTCATTTTAGGTAATTGCTCTCTCTCTTTTTTATCTCTCACGCAAGTCACCTCTAATTTCATAGTCTTTGAAAATATTTATACGTTTCAGTTCTTGCGATCTTTTGAAATATTAAAATATGTATTGGCTATGATTATTTAAGGCTCTTATTCGGAAAAAAAAGAAGAAATATCTCACCTTTGCATTTCTACACTACGGTAGTTGCACCAGTCCCACTGTAAATTTTTAAGTTAAGAGATATTTTAAAAATCATTCGCATATTAAACTTCAAAAGACATAGTGGACTATGTCGTAGTAGTAGTACGTAATTCATAATTTATAAAAAAAATTGAAAGATAGGTACATTAAATTAAACATTTTTTTCATACAAATACATATCTAGTTGGAATTTATACTTTAATTGATATAAATTATATCAATCATAGTAAGTGATTTTTACCGTGTAGAAATTTATTAAAATATTCTTGGTCCTATTACCTTAGCTCGGTCTACCTATCTACAAAGGACATGGAAAATAGACAATCTCAACGTCAGACTTCCGTATGTTTATAGTAGAACACTATTTGTAGTGAGGCACTGCAACTGTAACACATTAAGTTAATTGAGTTGTTAGAGTGCCTAGATACTACGTCATGTCTTATGTACCTATACCTATACATTGCACATTGTACATAGGTATACCTTCGCTTAATCAACGATAATGTGCACCTGACATTAGTATAATTTTACTGAACTAACTAACATTAAAATAAATAATTATTGTGTAAAATAAAGTTTTACTTACCTACCCACGAAAAATACCAAATTACGATCATGTGTCAACTACACGTACTCGTACACAATACAGTGCCGACGCTGTAATATGCCAGTGAATGTAGGTACGGCTGAAAAGCTTATGATAGTGAACCAGGCATGTTTGCAAAGATTTGTCGCTTCTCTATCGTTTCTTTTGGCCACCGAAATGTTGAAAAGCTCGAAGCTATATTTAATTGATATTAAGTACTGGATAGTAGAACTTAGATTGTAATTTATATTTACAATCATAATTTACAATTACAGTTTATACTTACTAAATCTGTTAATAACATTATCAACATCATAGTTTCTTTTCTATTAAGTTTTCCCTTCTCGTCAAATTTTATAAGTACCAATGATATGCGCCTAGTAAGACAAAAGCGCTTATTTTGTATGAAATGGCCTTTTATGGTTTCTATCTATAATATTTCTATAAATTTTCAACTTCTGAAGTTATATCATATTTCTAGTCCAACGGGAATTATCCTACCGGTTTTGATTACGCGGCGATTTTCATAAGGAAAGCAAAAAATCTTTTTATCCCGTCAACTGTACTAGGAAGTAGAATTGTTCTGTGCCATAGAGCACAGCAATCAGAAACAGACCGTAATACAACTAAAAAAATTAATTATTTGAAATAAAATTCACTGTAACCAACTCGTAACTACTATTTAATAATATATTTTTATAACTATATATAATGTGTCAAGAATTATTAAAATGAAAAAGTATATGTCAATATTGTTTTAAAACATTGTGTAAGTGCCAGTTTCACCTATTTATGAACTTTTATTGAAGGATAATAATATTTGCGAAGGTAGCAATCTTTGTTTTCGCTGATTTAGAAAGGGCCGTGTGTGGCAGACCGAAAAAAATAATTTCAAACGCTCGAGTGCCCTGTGACTTTTCCGAGCGGCCGTCCCGTGCATCTGGCGGGACCTATTATTAGGGGACGTTCTTAATGCTTTCTTAGGTATTTTTATATGACTACCGTCTTAGTTTTTAGGATTGCGGTTTTTATTGAATTCTCTATACTCCTTTGTTATGGATCATGATATGCCTGTGGGTGAAGTTGAAATACGAGCTACTTCAGCGAATGTATTTTATTACAACTGACCCGAAAGAGAGTATATTGCACATTTATTTTGCAAACTTATTGTTTAAAGTATTATAACATCGCTTACTTTACTTCTGAAGATTTTATAAATACGATACTATAGCTATATATTAATTACAATTATACATATAGGTATGATGAACACGGTGTTTTTGTAGTTTAGGCAGTAAATTATATGATATAGTCGAATATGAGTACTATAAAAGTTTAAGTTATTTAAGCTGATTGATTAGTGATTTTGATTTAGCTTCACGCTTTTATCCCGCACATGGCAGGGCAGGCAGAGGGAACTGCAGGAACCGTGGAATCTATCCGTGGAATTAAGACACTCCGTTGCTTAGTCTCTGCTTTCTCCGTCCCCGCTTTTCTCCTTTTTCGATGCATTTGAGCAAAATTATATTGTTTCCTGTTATTAATGTTGGGTACACGCTCAAATTACAAAACTAATTTTATTATAGTTTTTGCTTACACACAGATAAAAAGCGATTTCAGAGGGAAGCATGATAAATATATATGTATTTATATACTCATGTAATTTTGTGTATGTATTATAATACATACACAAAATTACATAAGTATATAAAGTGGGACCAAAAATATTAATATAAGTAAAATTAATATAAGTAATATTAGTATAATAAAGTAATTGAGTAGCGGAAATTTTTAAAAATCGCCCTACAGGAATTTGAAGAACATTAATTAGTTGTAACAATCGTACGAAACTTAACTTGAAGGCGTGTACCTTAGTGGAAATATCACTTGGACGCTTTAAGAAAAGCACAGGTTCAAGTCCGGCTATATGCAAATTTATTTCCGTTATAGCCGTTCCTTACTTCTTATCTATCAATCAATATCATTAGTGTAAAAACACTCCGTTCCGAGCTCGCTTTCAAATGTCTCGGGATATATCATGTTGTCGTAAATAAATTTCACATTATGTTTGGACACAATTTCTGTTTTCTGTTTGAAATTTGTGATTTCAAAATAATTAAATATTTTTCTTGTGCGTTATGGTATGTTACATTATGTTTTAACACAACAGATAAGCTTACAGCCAAGAGTTGCACCACGATAGCCTGATTTTTTGCTAATCATAATATCTATTATAGTTCTCCATCCATAAAGACAAACAGCAAAATAAGCATTTTTAAAATCATATTTTTGTTTTCTTTTTTTTATCAACTTAAGTGACTTTTTTATATAAAAAGCTATTTAATGTCATATTTTCATAATTTTTTTTTCGTGATACATAAAGATTGACAAACAATTTTAAGCAAAATATTTATATATTTAATACAACGTTACGCTTAATGCAAATGAATGGTATGGTAAAACAAAATGGTGAATAAGCTCCAAATACATACTTTGTGGTTGAACGCAAAGGGCTTCGCAAAGGTTAATATATCAAAGTGCTTATGTATGTACCTACCTACGTACAGAAAGTTTTAGCATGCCAAGCTGGTACTATGCCTATCGATCGATATATAATCGTTTTCTACAAAGATGTTCGTTGAAATTTACATACCGATAAATAGACCGTTTTCAACAACCAGCTAATTCATTCGCGAATATGCCTTGGTTTTATTTTTTGGCAAACGCATGCAATCGTTTTTTATTAATGACGCGAAAGAGACATAACGCGAGTAAGTGCAACAAATCGTCTCTGGTCGCTTCATTTGATGTGACACAAATTTATCCACGATGCGGTGCTCTTTATTTTCGCCGCCGACGATGTTCACTTTGTCCTGACAAATTCATAAATTACCGACATCCTTGCGGCTCAACGTGTATTTGCTTTTATCTTATCCAACGATGCTCCGTTCGACCGTATCGACTGATACTTTGAAGTCGCACTCTTATAATTAATTAATTTACTTTAAAGTTATTATCAAATACACTATGCAATATTTATAGAGAAAATAAAAAAGTGAAATTAAATTTTGCCCATAGTATAGTGTAAATTTTGTAGTTAGAATGGCAGTATTCGGAAACAGAAACTATTTTACACAGATGCAATTTATTATTTGAAGTTTAGATTTATATAATTTAAATACCTAGTATTTCAGTAGTAGATTAACTAATACTTTTTAAAGGGCTTTGCTATTGTTTTATAAGGACATAGAAATGAAAATATTCTAGAGTTTTATGCATCAGACACGATTATAATGGCAAAATCGATTTATTATTATATCATTTAAAATATTGCTCAAATGCGAGTGGTACTCGTGTACTAAGGGTTCCGTATCTTTTTTTTATTGTTTATTTTATTGAGGAGAGTCCATCAGCCTTAATTTGCCGTCTTATGCACTCATTTTAAATGAATTAAGTAGCTTATTTCATATATGTAAAAATTGTATTGACTTTTATATAGGATATATCTTATAAATTTGGTTTTTTTCTTAACTTGTTCTTCGAGTCAAACTTACTGCCAAATTTCAAACAATGTGTTATTCATACAAAATGAAACAAACAGCGTAAAGCTTCTTAAGAGTTAAAGGTCTTGACAGACGGACCGACAGACAGACAGACAGGCGGATGGGCGGACGTACAACAAAGTGTTCCTATAAGAGTTCTGTTATTTTTTGTAGGTACGAAACCCTAAAAATTAATATTTTTTGTCATTCTATATTTTCATTAAAGTGTAGTATTCTGTATTTCGTAGCCCTGTTGGCTACGAAACAAGAACAAGTTCTACAAGAAATTTACTCATTAAGTCTTAATGCACAATCATTTTTTTTTGAAGATAGGTTTCTATGGAAGACGAAAAATAATTCATAATAGTTATTAAACCTAGGGATTGTATGCATATTCCAAGCAAATTACATTCACTAGAAGTACAACAGGATCCATTTGTTTCATAATTGACGATTTGATTTGATGCCAGTATAAGTACCAATATATTATTTTCAAATAATCTAATTTTAATTTTTATATTGAAAAGGGCTACTGTTGATTTTTTGCCGGCTACTCTAAGCAGAGTTAGCTTGATTTCGATAATAAAATTAATATTGTATTTGGTTTTTAAATATTTCAAAATAAATATTTAATTTAAATGATCAAAAACATTATTAAAACGCTGACACTTCAAATAAAACTCTATTTTAAGATAAGGCACGTTGACTCTCGACCCCGTATACCCTTTTGTAAATATCCTTTGTAAACGGCCCACTGCTGAAAATCATACAAATATTTTTAACAGCTCTACCCTTTTAGCATAATTAATTTTCATTGTGAAACCCACAACAAAAAGGTAGATTCTAGATTTTTAAATTTAAAACGTCCTTTAAATCATGGCTATAAATACTTTATATTTTTACCTTCAAGCTTGATCCTGCATATTGCAGGGTAGGCAGAGGAAACCTCAAGAACCATATGAACCTAGTGTCAAGACACTTTGTCGCTTTAGTCCCTGTTTTCTACGTTTCGGCTTTTCGCTTTTTTCGAAGCATTGTGTGTTGAGTGGCAGAACTCAACGCCGCGCTTTGCCTAGTTTCCAGAGCGAAGAAAATGGAACTCGAAAAATCCATCTTCCCCGAGTGGGAATCGAACCCTCAAACCGTCGCGTTTACAGGTAGACGCTTACGCCTCTGCACTACGACGGTCTTCATTATATTTTTACTTTTAGAGAAATTTCTAAAACGAACATCTATATTAAACTTCTTAGGTGTAAGCAGCAGTAATAATCTATAACAATCATAAATTTGACCAGACAACTTAGACAAATCGCCATTGTATTGAACAATTTGTTAAGTAAGCCAACATTTATTTCAATTACTTCAGGTTCTTTCTCAATGAGCATTTCCCACGTTTAAATTGGTATTAAGATGCACGCGCTACCAATAATGACGAAGAGTTTACAGTATTAATGTTAATAATGAATGTATTACGAATTCCTACATTTGAGATGTTTGGGACGCTGATTTGATTCAGATATATCAATGTAAAACGTAAATTCCATACATAATGTAAGTTTACTATATTATGTGGCATAAATCCATCTACTTAATTGAAATTGTTGTTGATCTTGATTAATAGTAGTCATTACATTAGAATGGACTGTAAGTGCGTGTGTCGAATGGCTCCTAATTAAAGCATCATTGTTCCTGTGCTTAATGAAGCATGGAAGCTCGCTGCGACACGGCGGGAGTCAGACGAGAGACTCTTGCCTTTGATTGTAACAAATTGAGATTTCTTTGGTTAATATAAATAATTGTACCAGCTTACTCAGAAATGACGCTTTATGAGTATAGGGGATCGGAAGTGAATCATCAATTCTGCGTTTTCATTAATGCCTACTCTATATTTTGTACAAGTAACGGGCTTACTTTCAATTGAATATTTTATAAATGTACAATACAAAAGCTTCGAATATTTCAACGTAACTTACCAAAAATAACACTAGGAATATGTTAACTGTTAATAAGTGTTTAATAGAAAACAATTGAAAATCACTCAATGCGTCAAACTTATATTTGAAATTTTCCTCATTGAGCATGCCGCCACTATCATATAGCATTTAATCATCATTAAACCTGAATCAGCCGCTAGCGCGCACCGCTGCAGCCGCGTCAGCTGTTATTTTTGCTTGTAAAGTTTTTATACTATGGGAGAGTTTTTGGTTGTTATTTTATTTTTTGTTCAAACGTCGTATCAGCTTATCCATTCCTTATAGTGGAAGGCAAAATTTGGACTACATTTTGAAATGAATATAGCAAACATGCAGTTTATTATTACAAGAATATGTATTAGATGTATATTGTATATATTCATTGTACTGGATATATACAATATATAAAAAACTGTAACCTATTTTTAAATTATCTACATTATAAAAACACAAAGCGAGTCTGGCCAAAACAGTGTTCTTTTGTATATCGCAACCAGTTATGACAAAGCGGACCCTTTTGCCTGTTGCGTTGCTTTTTGTCTACTAGATCGAGATAGGCGCGTAAAATTTGATACGGGAATTATTTTATTAGATTGTGCTTGCACGTGCACAGCGTGGCGAATGTGATAATGTACGACGTTGGGTCCGGCGTCGAACAATCGCATTCCACATGAATTAAGCATTATAGACACGCTGTCATGGAGGCTGTTTTCCCAGAGTGATTTAGTTTAATGTAACAATTTAACAATTTTTTTTACATAAATCACTGAGTTCAAAAAGAAATATATACAGCGTGGCTGGTTATTACCGATGAGGTAACTCAACCCGCGCCACCACGCGTCATCCATGACGTCGCGTGCGTTCTCCCCCAATTCCCCCTAGGCACTTCGAACCGGATATCAGTTTCCAAAGCAGAACAGAGCAATTATTAATAAAATTATTTAAGTTATAATTTATTAAGAAAAGGCAAATAAAAGTTTAAAATATTCATTCACATATAAAAATACTTTAATATAAAATTTATCTTATTTCAAGAAACAAAACTAAATGATATATAGGTATAATGAATGCATGTTACTCATATAAAATGTTTTAAGTCTTTAATAAAATAACTTAAACTAGTTCTTAAGTTTTTCGTACACGTAGGTCTTTTATTTTTAGTCTTTTTGAATACTAAAATATGTTATGAAAAGTGTACATCTTTTCAATGTGACTCCCATATGAAATCAGATGTCCTTGGGTAAACGCAACGACAATGAAATTTAATATTCTGCCGACGATAACCCGGTTACCGTAATACAAGCTTGTATAAAAAGTTGCAAGTACGAGCACGACATCCCTCGCTAAACGGAGGGCAAAGGTAGTAGTACCATTTGTCCGCCCGCCACTGCCACACGTAAGCTTCTTCACTCAAAAATATATGAAATGCACACATTACTTATAAACTTATTTTGTAGTCTATTTTTTTATAGAATTTATTTAAACTGCCTTAATTTTATTTCACGTCTTTTGTTTTGTTCACTAGCAATGTTCACATCACAATGTTTACAAATGAATTATTTATTTAGTATCAAAGCTAAAACTTTAATTTTTTGTTACAGAAATATAAATATAACGTTCAAGCGCTTTTGAAAGCTTTTTAATGTCTACCACTATTTAATATGAGTTTATTTGTTGATTTAAGACAAATAAAATCATCAGTTTTTAACTTATCAGAAATGGTAGACAAGATATCGACTTCTGTTGACAAAGAAAAGTTGCAACAAGAACGCAAAAAGAGTATAGATTCGTCTTTATATGGAAGTTCTATATACAAGCCAACAACTTTAGGTTTTGGTGTACGTTTTTCGCAAAGTCAGGAAGATATGTTTCATGACATGCCGTCGTCTAGATTACGCAGTCACATGTCTCTTCCGAATTTAGGCAAAACGGACCACAAAAATCCGACATCGCCGCCAAAAATTGTAGAAGTGTGCGACGAAAAAGATTATGGTGAACACAAATGCCCAGCTAAAATTTCGACTGACAATATCAATGACTGGATTGTAGCATCTTTGAACAAACGGCCGCATTTCGATGACAGTGGGCATGTTCATCCTATGGACTTTTTGGAAAATATTAAGTATTATATATCCGAATTGAAGATATCCTCTGAAAAGCAATTATCATTTATTATTTCCTGCTTAGAAGGACTACCGCTAATGTGGGCCAGATGTTTCAGAAATGAATTTAGAAATATAG
The DNA here is from genome assembly GCA_037178615.1 of Dione vanillae. Lineage (NCBI taxonomy): Eukaryota > Metazoa > Arthropoda > Insecta > Lepidoptera > Nymphalidae > Dione > Dione vanillae. The sequence continues at coordinate 797,470 of JAZFAU010000029.1, forward strand.
ATGAATTTTACGAAGCATTTGAAAATGAATTTTGGAGTTCTGACAGGCAGAAATCAATACTATATGATATGAAACTGGGAAAGTACGACGAAAATAAATCACGCATGTCCATGTCTGAGTACTTTTTACACAAAGTGTCTAACTATAAACATTTGAACCCACCGCCCTCTGATTTAGAAATAGTATATTCTTTAGCCGCACATTTCCCTTCTGCTGTTGAACTAGAGCTACGACTGACACCAAAACCTACATTGCGAGAGGCATATAGCTTACTTCGACGAAGAGAAGGCGAAGCGAACGACTTTCTGCCTAATTACTTGTATGAAATGTGCGAATCTTTTCAACGGGGATCGCGACCAGAGTCAGCGCGTCGTCCTGATGATCAAGCAAATCCTAAAATTATAGATAACAAAACGAGTTGTAAATAATCAATGATCTGGTTTATATTTGTATATGCACAAATGTAATCGAAAATAAATAAATTTAAACACTTTCTACTACATTTACTTTCCGTATATACCAATATTTGAACATTTTCTGTACTTTTTTGTTATTAAATATTAAGCAAAATTGATTAAATTTATGTATATTTTTAAGTTACACATATTTGTTAATAAATAAATAGATAGATGTCATCGGATTTTTTATTACTTTATGAGTTATGGCCTATTGTTTTTTTTATTCTACTTGTTCTTAGATACTTTATATATCTTATGTAAAGTAAATACTATATCTATTAACTTACAAATATTAGTTACGGATATTGTAATTTACTTATACTTAAATAGGAATATCTATATGATTTAAAATAAATTATTAATATCTACATTCTAGAGCACTTCATGAAAGCTTAGGCAACTGGACAGAGACAGATTGTATAGAAGCCAGACGCAGTGGTGCACTGTGGAGCGGGCAGGCCCGCGTGTGCCGGCGCCAGCCCGCTGCCATGCCACATGTAGCAGCGGCAGCGCGTCTCGCTCGCGCTGCCTGTCTCGCTGCACACTCCGGCGATAGGTGGAACTGCTCATCAATTGAACTTGCTCCTAAGTTTACACCCGATTTACTAACTGGTATGTTTATTATAAATACTTATTATAATTAACATACGTGTTTAATTGTATTGATCCGGACTGAAGTCAAGGATTAAAGGTTTTATCTCTACTATATAACTTATTCTCTATTTATTTTTCAATAAACTTATTGACTTACTATTTTTATATGCAATTTTTCTAATATATCAAATTTAAAAAGTGTCGAAACATATCTTAATCAGAAAGAAACCAATGATCATGATCAATAAAATGTAGTAGATAATCAATAAAAGGGGAAAATAAAAATGTATAGCACGCCAATCCTTAACAAAAATAAAATACTCTCAGTTACAATGTTACCAGCCAAAGCTTATAAGAAATAAAATAAACAAGAATTAAGTACTCCACGGCCTGTCTCTATCGGTTCCATTTCATTAAAGTTTCTTTATAAGTCCGTCGTAGTACGGGTGAAATCCGTTCTGTCTAGGACTAAAAGAACTTCCGACAATAATGAGAGATAAGAGAAGGCAAGTTTGTCGAGTCTTTTAAATCAGCTGCGGTGTATTGTGCGGGCGCGGCCAGCGTAACGACAGAGTCCTTTCTTTTCACCCGGTGCCTCGTTCCGCACTCAGCGCTCTTTATTTATATGCACCGCTTACATTTATTTATCGCTTCTCGGACAATTAATTTTTGAGTAATTCCCGTTGTTTTATGTATTTAAATTAAGAGATTACAAAATATAAATAGGTATATACTCTGAAATATATATTATATACAAGATATTCTTATATGAAACATTGACAATTAAATACAAATGTAGTTGAACTAATGTTTACAGAACAAACTAACCTCAACTTAACTGCTGTTAACAAATAACAAACGTTTTCGAAACATCACGTGATCATTACCTGACATTATCCTGGCACGAACTTGCTTTCTACCTTGGTCCTATAATAATAGCAATATATCGTGACATTAGTTCCGTCTTCTCTCGCCAATAAAGTTACTTGTATAGGTATTTGTTCAAATATTTAGCATTTTGTAAAGCTTAGTAACAGCAGCTTAAGGGCAAATATTGTTTGTACGAACTTTCTTCATACCTTGGATTATTGGCTATAAATAATTGAGCTTTACTTTGCTTCCGTGTCTCACTATTGATCTTTTTTTAAATTATAGACTTGAGAACTTGGCGTGGCAACGCGAATAATATGGTTCTTTTCTACTTGTATCAATAATATTGTTATATATTGCTTTCCTTTTTGTAATAGATTATAAAAATATTAAGTTATGTAAGTATAAAACATAAGTACGTTAGCTATATAAATTAATCTTTATCGAGTAACATATTTGAAATCGTTTTGTTATTACTAATTTTTTACTAAACATTCTTTTAAGAACTATACAAAATCACAGAAAAAGAAAGTAGACAAACAACGGAAGATGTTTTTCTAGTTTCAGCATGTTCTGTGACTGAATCGCTGGCAGCTATCGTCGTACCGGATGCTCGGCTATATATTTATGTGACTAGCTATGTAGGTAGCTACAGACACGAACCGTAGCGTAGCATCTAGCGAGTGAACTCGTCTACCCACTTTACGAAATTAATTGACAGAGAACGTTGTCGCTTACAAACAAAACTGTTAGAAATCTTTCGAGTGCTCTTTGCTTGATACATTTTAATTAAAACTTTGCAAGAGAGAATATTGTTTGCGGTCGCTATGTTCAACTTAAAGTTGTCATATACTCTAATTATACGGTTGTAGAATTTCTTAAAGAAAAATATATGAAAATTTCTTTAATATTATATTTGAACTAGCAGAAGAGTCTTGTAACTTAGGTCGCTTCTTACTTTAACGGCGTGAAGATTTCCAAGAGTGAGACGTCTCTTGGAAATCTTCTCTCTGGAAATCTGATGGGCTTTTAAAAATTATTGTGTTATATTTATTTTTCTTTTATATATAACCCACAATCAATTCTTTATTAAAACCAAATTTCAATTTTCAGTAGTGGAATGAAATTTAATTTTTAAGCTAGAAGACAAAAAATCGTAGAAACACGCTTCAAATAAATAAATATTAGAGCTACATTTGAGAATTTAATAAATGTAATAACCTACATAACTTAATTGTCTCTAATAAAGGAATATTAATTAACAGTGTACAGATAAATTCGAACGTAAATTCTACGCATAAGATAAGTTTAATATATTATTTTTTTTAAATATGCTGTACACAAGTACCTACTTATCTACGTTTTTAGTTAGAAAAGGTAATTCTCATAAAATTAAAACCTTAAATCACTCGACCAATCCCTGTCGACGTCTGGATTTATTTTATTGTAAATTATAGTACTCGTAGGCCTTCTAAATGAAAAAGGATCGCCGAGACTAATGTTATCGACTTAGGGTTGTGATACCGTCAATCGGACAAAAGATTTAATTACACGCATGAATCAAACATACCGGTTGGGGTCCAGGGATTTCGATAACAGTGATAGGCACTGACACATAATCAAGCGATCAAGCGATCTTTCGATAAGAGCGTCCATTCCATTGTCTTCGTGTTCTAGTAATTGTGCTGTATCAAGATTTTATAATAATACTTACCTACTATTATAACGAAAGTAAGACAAAAGACCTTATGTAACATTAAATATATGTTTGTATATACATAATATGTTTGTATGTACATAATATATGTACGATAACTATAAGATTAGATGCCAGCATAAAGATGTATATATGGTATGGATACCCAAAAAGAAACCATAGCCGCATCATCGTTGAGTCTCATTTTTTCAAGCCATTATATTTAATCATTATATTAATATACCTATTATATTTAAGATATTTTATATATAAAATCAACAACAGAAGTTATAAGTAAGATAAAAATACTGTCCGAAGAAAAGCCAATAAATTAATTTCTTAATACTTCCCAAACATATTCACAAATAACACGAATACTAGAATCATTTCTGTTTCATGCCAAATAGCACTGAGGACATTATTAGGTTACAATAAATCTATTAAACCATTTTATCAAATAATCTGCTAGCGTGGCTTCTTGATCTGATTTGTTTTTTGTGACAAAGTTCAACAGACGTTCCCCTCTTTTTTCCTTTACTTATTTAAGTTGTGACAAGATAAGTACCACATTTAGTAGAGATGTTTTTTGATTATCAGTTTTTAATTACGTAACTTCCATTTATTTGGTTTAGTACAAATATAAATAAATCTTAAATCAATTAGGTACAAACCACAAAAAAAAACAGAAATATTACGTGAAGGCATTTGGCAGCAATAAGCTTCGACTCCGCTCTCCCCTCGGTATACCTTCTTCGTTTTGGAAATAGAATCTATAACCAAGTCGCGTTTCAATTTACACATTTTTACATTCTATATTTCTAATGACGAAAATTTTTAATACAGACGAAAAAAATATATTTCAAAATAAATGCAGAAAAGCTCTTGACCTAAATAAGACATGAGGCGTACACAAGAACAAGTAATTTTCTACTTTACATTTTGCTACTGCTTTGCACAGCATGATCTTTTCCATTATTAGCTTTGAGTAAGCTCTTTGTACGTAGCATAATATAGATGCAAACATATACAAGCAGTACACATCTTTCATAAAAACACCTAATAAATGTCGTGACATCATGACTTTATAAATCTAGGTAGCTATTTAAGTCTCAATTACACCGAAAATTTTATTTACCTTAATAAAAAGCGTAATTATTCATTTTCATTAATGTTGATATCAATTAAGTATTTCTTTAATAATCTTGTAAATATAGGTACTCGTGAACAAGCCTACGTGTATGCAATGTCAGCTGCGGCGCTCGCGTGGTCGGTAGCGCGGGCGTGCGCTGCCGGCGCGCTCGCGGCGTGCTCGTGTGCAGCGCCGCCGCGCGCTCCACCGCGTCCGCCGCGACAGGCAGTGACGCCTGAACCACAGGCGAGGTTTAAATGGGGTGGTTGCGGAGATAACTATCAATGGGCTGAAAGGTGAGAGTAGTTACGCGGTAATTTTATTGTTTTTAGAGTTCCGTGTCTCAAGAGGAAGAACTGGAACCTATAGAGGTTTTTCGCTATTACACTTTCTCAAAATTACGAGGAGCTATCGAACTGAAATTATCATCTTATATCCAGGCTGGCACAAGAAAAATGAAACGAGCGTTTATTGCTTCTTTTGCAATTAGTATGAAATTTACCACGAAAGCAATTAAAAATCTATATCGCTTTCAATATAGCCAAATTAAATAGACAGAAACCATTGCAACTTATATCTATAGTTCATTTCATCTAAATTGAGTGCACATGTGTGATCGCAAATTTAACATTTTATTTTTATATACTTTTGACTGACCATTGTGAAATTGGTACTCGTGGGGCGATTAAAATTTGTACTTAGCTAATATTTTTATCGCTACCTAATACTATTTAACCAATGTAGTGTTATCTAAAAGTGAATGATATAATTATATTATATCAGTATATTAAGAGTTCTGTTGTCATTAACAATTTAATTTCATCTTAATTTTATAGATTCGCTAAGCAGTTTTTGGATGCACATGAAATAGATGTGCGAGATGGCAGAATAGAAGATGACATTATGGATTTCGAAACGACAACGGAAAAATTAACAACAACTTCAGAACCGACTACAGCGCCACCTGTCGTCATCCTTGTAGATGATCAACCGGCACCGGCCAATGCAAGTGCAGCGCCGAGGAGGAAGGGTAGAAGAGGACGGAAGCGTCTGCCGCGCTCACCGCGAAGAGGGCGGCCTACACGAAAGAGATTCAGAACTAGGTAAATGATTGAAAATTAGTAACTGTCCCATATGTATATAGTATATATAGTGTATATAATGTATATCGTGATAGACAATATATTAGTATCAACTTGAAGAATAATTAAGTCAGTGAACTTTTATTTAAGTATATTTTATATTGTATCCCATAGTTTCAGATGAGGTAGGTCAGTCATATAAACATTCCAGCTTAAGCCGAGAAATTATATTTTTAGAACAAACCTATTAATGCTTTTAAATTTAAAACACTTATTTCAATGACTGAAATGGTGACAATTTGTATGAAATGAATATTTTTTACAATGAATGCTATTGTCCAACGTACTTGGTAGGTAGTGTGAGAATTGTGTCTAGCCAACAAGCATGTAATATTTATGAAATTGTCGGAAAGTGAACAATATCAAATGTCTTATATTTTCTCGGTAGTTAAAAGTTTTGTATTAGCAAAAAATGAATACTGAAGTGTACCTATAAAGTGTGTCTGCATAATTATCTATTGATAAAATTTATTAATTTAAGGTACGATTATGAAGACGACGATAAAGAATATCAATATCGAAACATTGAGTATAGAATGGCGGCAGACGACCCTCGGTTCGACCCACAGGTGGATCTGCACACGCGTCTACAGCATCTACGACCTCTTATTGCTTCTGCTAACCTCGTCAACAGCCGATTTGGAAGAAAAGTATTCTTTATGTTATGTTACGATATTCAAATTTTTTCCAATTAACTTATTACAAAGCCTAATCTGACGACGACAACAATATTCCGTAAAATTTCAGAATGACTCAACCTTACCTTTAACTTTAACGTTCACCTTTATATTTAAAATAAAATTTCGCATGTGAAAGGTATGTAATTATAAAAATTAATAATAATAATATGTTGATATGACCTATGTTTGCTTAAATTTTTAGTTTGATTAAATTATTCTATCGAAATGATATACCTACATCTTAGCCAATTTATTTCAATATTATAAACTTATCATCTTATTCTTCATGTCTTTCCTCTTGACTGCTGAAGTTGGCAGTAAGCTTCCTAAATTTTACTCGGAGAGTTAGAGAAAATCAACAAATTTATACTAATAAAAAAACATAACTGTACCTAAGTGATTACGTACTATTACTACTAATGTAATTGTACGCAGGTGATTTCGCAAGGCATGCGCACCAAATGCACATGCCACGGCGTGTCGGGGTCGTGCTCGGTGCGCACGTGCTGGCGCGCGCTCGCCGCGCTGTCGCGGGCCGGCGCCACGTTGGCGCGCGAGGCGGGCCGCGCCGCCGCCATGCCGGTGCGGGCGCCGCGCCCCCTGAGACGCGCGCGCTCCCGCCTGCGCTACGTCACGCCCAGCCCGGACTACTGCGAGCCAGACCCCGCTGCTGGTTCTCTAGGCACTCACGGCAGGTAAGATGCCTTTTGCAGTAAAATGGCTGTATTGTATATAACTTTTAGGCAATGTTGAATGTATTATGTCAATAGATCAATAGATCTTTTTACTAACTCTAACAACTGAACGGACGGACGGACGGAGAAAGCAAGGACTAAGCAACGGACTATCCCTCTGCCTACACTGTAACATGCGGGATAAAGTATGAAGCTTAAAAAAACTAACAACTCTTTGTGGACTAACACTTAAAATCTAAAAATATCTGGTAGTAGTCTATTTGAATAAAAAAATGTATGTTGTTGTATTGAAGAAAATGCAACGCGACCCTGGGGCAGGGCGCAGGTGGGTGCGGACGGCTGTGCTGCGGGCGCGGGCGGCGCGCGGTGCGGGCGGCGCGCCTCGAGCGCTGCCGCTGCCGCTACCACTGGTGCTGCCGCGTCGACTGCCAGCTCTGCCGCGTCACTACTGAGGAACACTATTGCAACTAGCTTGTGTACTTCATTACTTGTCTCACTTAGATAACTAGATTACAATACCTGATACAGTTTATATCAACATAACATTTGATTTGAACCTTGCCGAGAACTTAAATTTGGTATCAACAAACTTTAATTATGTGTCTTTTCTATCATTTGCACGAATAATTGTAGTATTGTTGTTTGTGATTTGTTAAAATATAAAAATTTTAAAGTATTAATTTACATATATTAATCACGTTCAATGTGATTTTATTTTAAGTACCTATTAGAATTTATCTTATAATGCACTTAAAACCTATTTGTAATAAAAGGTATTTATAGATAACTTAACTAAATAAATTTCTGTGTTGTCTAAGAGGTATAGATAATATGCCAAAGACAATTTACTACTCAGGTACAATTTGCAGACTAGTCATTTAAATTTTTTAAGCTTCTCATTTAACATTGTGCTATTAGCACCATAGATTAGAATAAGAGTTGTAGATTTAACTTCGCTGAGACAAAATGTATATTTTTATTTATTTCTTTTCATTTTAGAAATGTGTTCTACCTTTAACTACGCCCTTTATTTATCGGTTTTTAACAAGCCCTGAGTATTTTGTGGTAAAACTCGATGTCAAACTACTACTAATACTAAACAAAAAATCTAATAAATACATATAACAATTCTTCCAAAACAAGTATTATAAGCTTTTAAGTATATGGATAGAATGGAATCTTAATTTTTGGGCACAATTATTTATATAAATTATTTAAAAAATTATAGTTTAAACGTGTGTTGTCTATTTAAGTCTCATATTACATTAATTTATTTTCAAATTTGCCATAAATTTTATATGTATAAATAATAAACTTACCTACAATTAACATCATAAGACAGATTTCATCCTTTTACTAACTTCTAAATAGAAAACAAATTTCATAGACGAACTTGATATTCTTTAGAAAATTTACTTAGACTACTTAATTAATTGTGGAAATATGTACCAACAAATAAATTATCGTTATAGAAAATTTAATGCTGCCTCATTCATCAACTTAAATACACAATATCTATACAAATAAAATAGATTTTAGACTTATAAAAAAATATTTATTAATAAGTTAACCTTCCTCTTACTTTACTAAGCAATTCAGTAATGATCATATTTCTTATAAATTTTAAATCATGTAGTCGTTTCATTATTGTGACAATAAGTGTGTAAATTTATTACATAAAGTCTATTATATAGTTTGCTTCATTAATATGTATATAAGTTATTAAATTATTCAAACTAAACAAATGTTAACTTGTAGTGAATAGATATAGTGGTTTAAATGTATTACAACGCGTAGTAATAATATTTAATAGTGTGTAGAAAGCTCTATAAAATCAGTGTTTGAAATGTAAATAAATCTGTACTTAAACTTGTGTATGCTTTAAATATCAACTTAAAATCCCATCTCTCATCAATTATTTATTAAATTATTAAACATTATATTATTGTATATAGACGCTGAAAATTCACTGATAAATTCTCAACTTATCTTAATTAATAGTAGTCTACATAAGTAGGTATTGTATTTACTCTGCTATCAAAAATATATAATTATTCAAAGTTATCATTGTCCTTCAAGGCCTAAACAGCATAAACAAAAAATAGGCATAAACTTTCCTTAGTTTTATTTAACGGTTAAATGTTATAATTGATAAATTATGTATCATTGTTATTAACATGCCGGTGCCTGCAGTTCGAGAGATTTTGTAATGAAAATAATAAGAACACAACACCTTACTCTTCATTTAAAAAATTAACTTTATAGCGGGTATTAGATAGGTACGAGTTAACTTCACGGTGTTATCCACATGTACGCCAAGGTAGACCCAAAGAGGCAAATTATTATTAAAACACTCCTTTCCCCGCTTCCTGCCTTTCGATAGCATGTCGAGTATACTGCATAACATGCTCTACCACATTTCGCCTTTCATCAGAGCGAGGACATTAATATAATTCAGTCTTCTCGATTGGGCATTAAACTCTCAAACGTAGCGTTTACAGTTAAACAATGCGCCGCTCTGCACAAGAAATTTAGAACAAAAGACAAAACTCAGAAAATCGAATAAGTGATTCAAATACAATAAAAATACATAAATATATTCTTATATTTTTTATTCACAACTTTTTCATGGTATTTTTGAAAGACAAAATCTATTGCAAAATGTAACCTACTAATGAGGTACTTGTACAAAACAATAATATGCGCTGGATAGGAGATCCATTGAAGATAAAATCTTTAACAGCATGTTTCAGCTTTATACAAATTAAGTGAAAGGCTTTTTTATCTTCACAGCTTGCAATTACTACTTATTATATTTCGCACAACTATTTGCAAATACAAAATGTTCACATAAGCAGAACAATATGAAAAAGAGAAAATGTGTAGTAAATGGAAAAAAAACGGTAAAACTAAATTCGGCTTCTTATGACATACACTTCAATATTGCTATCAAGTAGTCTAATCACTTTTTCTTATACATTTTACATAAAAAAATACATACATATAAGTACATATAAATTGTGAACAAATATTCTAACTGGTCCATAACACTGACAATTTTGCAATTTTAATATTTGTCGGTGGTACTGAGTTACAGGCAATCGTGATTGGAGTATCTTGTTTTATTAAATTAAATTTATTGGTGTATATCATCATCATTTAATTTAAAATGTTCTATTTTGATAATGTCCTACTATTAGTATGTGTTTTCAAAATTACAGAACATTATTTACAGAGAAAGAGTACCGCAATTGATTTATACAATAATAAATTTTACTTATAAGCACACATAGTTGTAAATTCACGCATAGCATTCACCTATAAACATACAACCAAAATTGGAATTACAAAACTTAAGGCGACAAGAGGTGTCCTCATCATAACTCTGTATGGGACTGTTCCTTATCTGAAAACAAAGAAAATGTTGATTCAGTGATGGAATTATTTTATTTTGATCATGATGCAAACGGGATAGCAATAACGACATTCATGACTTTTTTGATATATAGATAGATATTTTGGTATATAGATATATCAATTTTTAACTTTGTATTTGTTAATTAGTAGTAAATGCCACATTTAAAATATATATATATATATATATATATATATATATATATATATATATATATATATATATATTATAGTTATTATTACAACGTAAACTATGTACAGGTAAAATTAATACAATTTTATTAAGATAGTTTCACTTTTTCAAGTCTACACTTACCTCTAGGAGAACTTTTTGTTCCAGCAATTTCTTCACTGTGGAGACTATCAATTTCCTATAACACAACAAAATACAAAAATTAACTATTTCCTTCCTAAAAACTTCACTTAATTTAAATGGAGGATGTAATTAAGTGTGTACAATAATCAATAAATTAAATTTAATATATTTTGGTTCATTTTTAGTATATAGATTGCTCGCAGTGCACATTAGTATACTTCGTTACTTGGTATAACACGTAATTTACATATTACCTACGGCCATCGTGACGTAGAGGGATGGTGTCTAACTGTAGGACGGTTTACGAATGATTTTCATTTTCATTACCCTTCGCTGTCAAGATTTGCTAGTAGTTGCTACCTACAGCACCATCCTCTGCATCACCAACCTCTACTGCACCATTCTCCACTTCACCACCATCCTCTACCTGCTACGCGGTAGGGGAACTCGACGAGGCATACCTGTTCGCTGTCGGCGTGCTGGTACAGGCCGCGCCGCACGCGGGCCTGCAGCGCGCGCACCTCCTCGTCGTAGAGACGCCACTCGGGCACGATGCGCATCGCCGCCGACAGCTTGGCTTCTTTTGTCATTGGATTATTGCACTGTTCGAAACATATATGTAACATTATTGCGTGATTCGTAATGTTTTATTGTAAGTCGTTGTTATTTATTTCATAATAATATAAAAAAGCCCAAGCACAATCTTTATAAGTTGTAGATTTCAATTTTTTTAAGAAGTAGTATATTTTCTAGATAAAAGTAAAATTAAAAAATTATTATAAATATCTATCAATTGTCTTAGCAACGTTAACAGGAGCAAATTAATAAATGAATATTAGGATTACAAAATTTGGATGACGGATGAATAGATATATGCTAATGAAAGCCAAAAGGGATGTTAAGGACTTACCAAATCAATAGTTTTGGCGTATGTCTTAGAATTATCGTCGCACCAAGTCTCACACCAGAGCCACTCTTGCGGCAGCGACTTTATGGCCACTTGATGAATCATGTTATTTGGCAAATCTTGATCTGTAAAATTCGAACTATATAAGAACCAGCCTTATTACACGCGACCAATACAATAAATCATTAAATACAATAATCTAGCAGCGAGGCCTTTATATTACAAAACAGAGTACTTTCCTATTCTCCTACCTCCTTCTATATCCTCCTCCTCCTCCTTCCTATAAATCCTAGAAGCTTCAGTAAAATAATTACACAAAGTGATAATTGTGAACGGACCTAAATTAGACAAGCTGTTGGGGTCCTGGCTGAGCGCCTGGTACTGTCCGCGCAGTCGGTCGCCGGCGGCGATGCGGCGGAACCTCTTGAGGTCCACCACGTACAGCGCGCTGATGTGGTAGCTGCGCCCCTGCAGGTGGTTGCGCCAGTAGCCTTGCTTCCAGAATCTGTCATTTTTTAAGTGTTTTACAAATAGGTACTAATTATCAAAAATATTAATTATCCCTGTAACTAGGATTATAAATATTAAGTAGCTGACTGCAACTAACTTTGCAATTGAGATTTATTCACACAAATATTTAAGGTACAGAGACATTTTTTTACTGTTTTATTATATTAAAGATTTATATATTAGCAACTTACTACTAGCACTATTATTGTTTTCATTTTTTAAATCGTTTTTTTTTAAATTCCTTAAAGAATAACTAGAGATTGTATAACATCAAATACTTTTTAAAGAATATATAATATGTTACCTAAATCCCTCCATTTCCTTTCTGCTGTCGCAGAACGGTGTGTATCCGTAAGGAGCTCCCCCTAGATCCAAGTCAACTAATTCCTTCAAATCTGCACGCACAATCTAAGGCAGTACAAATTTGGTCTAAGTTACTTAACTAGTATATCATCGATACAAATTGTATATTACATATTTTTAAATAAATTTGTCTATTTATTTAGAAATATTGACTAGTAGGCTCTCAATAACTATGAGCTAGATACATTATGCTTAAATTGCCGTTGCCTTGAATACTCTTAACTTTAACACAAGAAGCCTGAATAAGAAGTTTGCTAATTCTTAAAAAACCTTAAACGTTCCCACACTTGTTTTGATGATATAATTTTAACATTAAATTGACATAACGACTCATCTATAGTCCCCAAAATGTACTATAAAAAATAAACTAAATTAGCGGTGTTATAGTCTATGTTAAAATAATTTTATGAAAGAACCTTTTAATATAACTAAGATAGTTTGATTTCTTTGTCTACATTTTTTTATTGATTTACCTTTTCTAAAACATTATTGTTCTAACAACCAACCTGGTCAGCATCAACAAAAATGATCTTCTTAACGTGCAATGGGAATAGCACATCCAGGAAAAGAATCTTATACCCCCATATAGTGCGCTGCCGGTCGCGTTGCCGCTGCAGCCAGCGCGGCCACTGGTACTGTACTAGCTCATACGAGAATCCGTACTCCTCCGCCATATATGGTAGGATATCCTGAGAATAAATATTGATGTTGAAAACAGTAACAAAAATTACCCCTATGACCACATTTTTCATACTTTAAAATATCTATTTTTTGTTGAATAATCTATATTGTTTAATTATATTGTACATGTTATACAAGGGCAAGGTAATAAAACATAGTATGACAGAATCATTACTGGTGAATATAACAATATAATTCTTAAACATATTGATATCTTTCAAAACATTCATTGATTATTAATTATTGATATTTGAATACTTTAAGGCCACTTTTTGTACTTTACTATACACATGTTATTTTACTTTACCTTTAAAGAAGGACTCAGGTAATTCTTCAAAAACCAGAACTTAACTGGCGACTTGGTATGTTTGAGAACCGACAACATCATGATGCGCAGGAACCGCTCGTACAGATGTCCGGAAGCTACTGAGAACACGTTAATGGTTTCATCTTGTGCTTCTTGTTCTTCTCCGCCACCAAACGAACTGTTTATAAAAATAAATTTTGAATTTAATAATTTAATTTTTTTATATTATTAGCATTTTTACGTGTCTGCGTAACTCGCTTTTCAAAATGGTGTTTATATAGCATAGCATAGCATTTACAATTAGGGACAAAATTTAATTTAGGGACAAAATACTTTTCTTATATTTTTGCTATGTCATCATTATTGAATATTAGGGTTATTTTAAATCTGGCATTACCAGATTTAAAATAACTCTAATATTCAATAATATTATTGTCTTTTAATTTACTTTATAAAACCATATTACTACTACTACGTTATATTATTTGTCTCGTCAGAAATATTGATTATTAAATGGCAGACACCATTAACAGTACAAGAATATAAAAATACCTTGCAATGGAATTCCAAATGCCACCAGAATTATTTTCATCATTCTCTACAAGCAAGTCTAGATGTTGCTTCTCAGGCTTCTTGCTAACACGCAATTTGATGACGTGGCTGCGGAATGAGCTCATGAGCACTTGGATATCTTGAGATCCCGCTGGGGTATCTGTGTTTTCATGTCTGTATAAAGCAAATTATATTATTGTAAATCGCACTTAAAAATTGTGTTTTTGCTGATTGAATATGTAATGTTAATATTTTTTATTCAAATTTATGCAAGACTACGAGTCATGCGTCACACATAGGGTTGACACACTTTATTTCACATTTTCAGCTCACTTTAGAGACAAAACCCACCTCTAAAATAGCAAATATTAAATTTGTCAAATGGACGGAAATTACATAAATCTGAACATAAATATAAAACAATATATATCCACACACACCCAACAATCTCATAAATCTCCTCGGAGCGTCCTGGACGGAGGCGCAAGGTCCAGGCGCCGGGGTTGGCCTTGAGTTGGAAGTAGCCGAGGTTGGCCATGACGATGGTGTCCATGGTCTCGGGCGCGGCGCGCGTGCCCAGCACCAGCTGCAGGCCGCGCGGCGGCGTGCCCAGCGACGTGTCCCACGCGTGCCCCTCTAGCAGGAGATATTCCAGCTCGAACTCACTGATAATACATTTTTAAAATTTTGTTCAAAACTTAAAGTCATTCTATGTACCCATCGAGATTCAGTAAGTAAAGGTATATAACACTTATAATGTTTTATACATTTCTTCAGTGACTATCAAAGAGGACGGAAAAACAATTACAACTCGTATCACATTGAAACGTGCTATCAATTGACACAGAAGGGTTAATTTAAATATTACAACAGCAACATATTCTACAAATATTGTAAGCTGACCTGTGCACGACCGAATCGACATCAGCTAGGCGTATGTTGTCGAGGTCATAAACCGACTTGACGCACTCGACGAGCCAGTTGGGCGGCGTGCGCAGCTCCAGCGACAGCAGCGGCGCGTGAGGCAGCCGCGAGAAGCGGGCGGCCGCGCCCGCGCTCTGCGCGCCCCCCGCCCCGAACTGCAGCTCCGGCTCTAGGACGTAGCGGTAGAAGCTGGATGGGATATGGACAAAATGTTATATTCAATATAATATTTTGGAACGGACGACGAGGTTGTCGTGTTCAAGTGTTAGTGTCTGACTGTAACTGCGATGCTAGTAAGTTCAATTCCCAGTTAAGGAGACTGAATTATTTTCTAATTATTTTTCGCCTTCTCATCTTATCTCTACTCACCTCTCGTCCGCCACATGACACGCAAGGAAAATTGAGCAGAATATATTTTTATAATATACAGAAGAAAAAGAGAATAGGTCAGAGGAAAGTAAATAATATATTCATTAACAACATTAGAGAAAAAAGTAAATATTAGACATTATCTAAAGAAGTCATCAGTCAGTCGAGTTAATGTGTTTTCTTGTACAGTCAGCGTCAATAAGATAGGTACATTCAGACTATTCAAATATATAGACGCAATCAAAAAGTCAATAATATCGGTACATTTAAAACTTCATATAGATCGTTACATTCAAAGCGCCATAAATATGGTGACACCCATCCCGTCACACTAGAAAAATAAACTTTATTGCTTTGTATTTAAAATATAATTTGTCATGGCAATTAATATTTAAACATTTATACATAAAATGAAAAGAATAGAAACTACTGATATCCTTTTCATTTTCAGCATGTCGTCATAGATAAGTCTTTTGTTTCGTAAAATTTGTGCATTGTCATTTACGATACTTAATACGGTGCCTTAATTCACAAATCTGTAGAAGTAAAAGGGGGCAATCAAAACATCATATTTAATTAGGTTTGTTTAATATTATAAAATCTCTTTGGTCCATGAGAAAATAGGGATACACTACACGACTAAGGAATTGAGCATATAAATTCAACTTTGCAAGTATCCAATTAGAGAAGAAAGGTAAACAATTCCCCATAAAAAAGACGTAAAACAGAGAATTCTCTGTCTCCGAAGTTTTTTAGCAGTGTTAGAATTCATATTTAGAAAAATAAAGCAGGAAATCAAGGGAATAAACATCGATGGACGTAAATTGTCACACCTTCGATTCACAGATGACATTGTCCTAACTGCAAGAACATCAGAAGAAATCGATACAATGCTAAAAGATCTTGTAATCGAAAACGAAAAACTTGACCTGAAATTTAACCATGAAAAACAAAACCCATGAGGAATGGTGAAAAATATTCAGTTTTTGTGGGAAACAACCAAATAGAGTACACAGAGAGTACAGTAGTATCTAAAACAGATGATAGCCCCTGAGGAAAACATAAAAAAGAAAATCAATATAAGAGTAAAAAACGGCTGGAAGAAATATAGGAGCATGAAAGAAGTGATGAAGGATAACAACTAGCATATAAAAATAAAAGCAAAACTATTTAACACATGCACTTTGCCAATCCTTAGAAATGATAGTAAAACATGGTGTGTAAGGCATATCAACATTAACTTGCTAAATGTCAAAAAGCCGTGGAAAGGAACATTTTGGGAGTGCCAATATTGCCAATAGATAGAGGAACAGGTCCACAAGATATAGAACAAAGGTTCAAGAAATAGTACAACAGACTAAAATACTGAAATGACGATGGGCAGGTCACTCAGCAAAAGGTAAAAAAGGTAAAAATGGAGTTAAATGGTAACTCAATGTAACTCAATCAATACGCAAGAGAAGGCCAAAGAAGGAGAGCCAGACTAGCAAGACGTTAGCATGACGACATAGCTCCGGTGGCAGAAAGAATGTGGCATAGAGTAGCTAAAGACAGAAAGTAATGGAAATGATAGGAGGCCTTCGCCAACAGACAAATAGATTTTTTAAAAATAATAATCGCAGATACTACAGAATTAACCTTAGACTGATTAGAAAGCTATAATATAAAAATAGACATTGCTATTTACGCAGAATTATGATAATTCTAGAATTGTTATTTTGAGATTAACGCCGACAATAGTATATATTTGGGCGAAGAAAATGGAAATAGAAATATCCATCTTCCCCGAGCGGGAATCGAACCCACAAACCGTCACGCTTACAGGCAGACGCGACGCCTGTGTGCCACGACGGTCCACAACTTTAATACAACTGACAAAATAATTACTATCTTTGATAGATAGTAGAATGACATGTAAACGTTTTGAATTTGAAAATAATGCTTAGATACCAATGACAGATTGAGTGTCACCATATTTATGGCGATTTGAATGTAACGATTTATATGACGTTTTAAACGTCCCTATCTTTTTGAGCGACTTGAATGTACCGATATTATTGACTTTTTGGTTGCGTCTATATATTTGAATACTCTGAGTGTACCTATTTTTTAGACGCTGACTGTACAATTACAAACGTAATACTAACAACAATAATTTTATACAATATCGACTACAACGGATTGCTCATTTTTATAACCAAGATCATAGACAATTTAGAAATTGTTAAATAATATTTAAATACCTTTTAAGTGGCATATCAGAGTTTTTATCCTGTGGATTGAGAAAGAGTCGCAAACGGCAATTGACAACGCGTCGCAATACTAACAGCAACGGCGCTAAACGCTGTGCCGCCGTCGACGCCGGGTCTACTACCGCTACAATCTATTATGCAGACATATTCATTGAAATAAAAATACAATATTAAAATAAAGTAACGTTTGTAACATGAAGCACATCAATTTATGCTATAAAAGCAAATAAATGTATGAATAGATCACCTCAACAGCAGCTTCATCCTTGTACAGTGGTGGTAGGTCAACGACCGAGTGTTCAGTGCGCAGGCCGGAGGGCAACGGAGTGCGAGCACGAGGACTGCGTGCTGCTAGTACCGATATCACTTTAAGGTACTTTTCTGTCGATAGTTCTGTTTCATCATCTGTGGCAATAACATTAGTGAGTATTTTGTAACTAACATTGTTCTTATTCTGACACTACTGTTTAGATTGTAAAATATAAAGAAATAAATTAGATTTCAGTGTTATAAAAAAATTAATTTAAAAATAATTTGTCACATACTCACCATCATCATCTGAAATATTATTTGTAACAGTCTTTTTCTTATTGAGCAATTCTGAGAGTTTGTCACCGTACACTTGATTACTGTATCTGTAATGTATAGACAAAAAGAGTTATTACATTGTTATTCCTTTTATGTATATATCTCAAATAAATTAGAATAGGTAAAGCCTTTTTTTACTTTAACCTTATTGAGTACTGAAAAAATATAGTTCAACAAAGCAATGTTTCACAAGTGGGTGAATTAGGTAACGGAGTGTCACAACACTAGATTTCCTTTGTATATCCTGCTATAAGTGAGTAATAACGTGTGGCTATTTTTTTCTATAATAAAAAAAACATGAATAGTAACCTATCGAGCAACAAAAAGTCGTCCAAAGAGAACGTCTCGCCGCGGTGGAAGGGTCCGATGAGGCGCGCGTTGTGTACGACCGCGCGCTCCGACGCACGCAGGCGCATGCTGCGCGCGCACAGCACGCGCGTCGCTTTGAGGACCCACTCGTGTTTGTTCAGTACAGGGACTATTTCCGGCTGTGGGACATTAAATTGTTTTAAATCCTTGTAGAATGAAGCCTCGTTGAGTGAGTAGTTAAAATTACTTAATGATATTATAATATTTCTATATATAGTAATCTATAGAAATAGTTCACTAAAATTATCATTAAATGCAATTATTCAATACACGATATGATAAAATAGCAACGTTACACTTAAATTAGGCATTAATTTTTAGTTGTTACATGTTTTAAATTATGAGAATTGACTACTATTGAAATTGACTACTATTACGAAATACAATATATGCTTTTCGTTACAAAAAATAAATTTAATGTCATATTTAAAAAAAATAATTGTTAATCAATTATTTTTTTTAAATATAAAAAATCTCCCTACAGAGATGCTAACAACGAAATTGTAAAAGCATATAAGAATTTCGACGCAGCGTGAACGCGTGACTGGTGAGAGCGATTGCACGGTTCGCATGAGGGCGCGGGTTCGAGTCCCGCTGCATTCAAATTTTTATATATTTTTTTTAAGTATTTTATACGTCGTGGCGCAGAGGCGTAAGCTGCCTGTATTCGCAACGGTTTGATTCATACTCAGGGAAGATGGATTTTTATATTTCCATTTTCTTCGCTCTGGAAACTAGGCAAAGCGCGAGGTTGAGTTCCACCACTCAACATGCAATGCCTCGAAAAAGGCGGAAAGAGGGGGGACGAAGAAAGCAGGTACTTAGCAACGGAGTGTCTTAACACTAGGTCTGCTATGATTCCTGCAGTTCCCTCTGCCTACCCTGCAATATGCGGGATAAAGCGTGAAGCTAGAAAAAAAAATATTTTTTTTGTCCTCCATGTGGATTAACACTTTAAAAACCATAAAAACAGTATCTGAGTTACCAATATCTCGCAGTCCTCCCTCTCGTGGCAGCCCTCCTGCGCGAGCAGGCGCAAGACGTAGGCGGCGGCGGGCGCGGGCTCCAGCGCGGCGAGCGCCGCCACCACCACCTTGTTGAGGGACTGGTCCGCGCCCGAGCCGTCTACGTTGGGGATGAACGCTACGCGCACGCCGCGCGTTTCTTTCTAGAAAGTTCCAAAACGTCCAAGTGGGCATCATTAATTTATAAATTTTTATTTATTAATTTAATGAATTTCATAATTTTAACAAAATTAACGTTTCTAATATTATCAAACGAAAGAAACGATTATACAGTACAAGAAAAAACATTATTATTATTAGGTAGTGACCTAATAACAACAACATATGAAAAAGATTATAATTTACCATAAACGTCAGAGCATTTTTCAATAGATCTCTAGATTCCTTTGTGTTAAGATCACCAAGTACCCAAATAGTTTGTGTTATTTTCTCAGGTTTTCCTTTTCTTAAGAAATATTTGAATATGGGCAATGCTGTGGCTAGTGCATCGCGACCTAAAATCAGTAAAATATGAGCTTTTGTTGACTAAAAATCCATTACAGTATAAAAAATCGATTCCCTACATGGAATCCAAAATAAAATTGGTTCTATAAATAATTAAAACTACATACCTGTCAGATGCAATAGCCGATGCACTTTCTCTTCAGTAAAGAGCTCTGTTGAAGATGGTACTCCTGCTAGATCCAAATATTGTGAAGGCTCAGAGGCCAATACTCGGCGATTCAATCTACAAATAGTTAATTTTATTTAATGTTTCATACAAAATCACAACCTGAGATAAAATATCGAAACTCGATAAGCGATAAGTTACAATGTCGACATATTTTGGAAGCTGTCCGGTAAAATCCGTTTAAATCTAAATGTAATAGAAAATAAAACTTATTATGTATAAGTTTTATTTTGTATTATATTTAGTTTTAAGAAGTTAGATATTTCTAATGTATATTTGCTTTAGATATCAGTTTTTAAAATAAATTACTTAATTCTTTCACGTAAATTAAAATACATAGTAATTTCAAAATACCTCGGCATAATATGCGGTTGTTTCATAATATAATCAACAGCATCATCACTGTCGGAGAGGTCGCCGCGGAACACTGCGCGTTGGAGGCGAGCCGTGTGACGAGACAGGGCCGTCACTAGAGCTTCTTCTAGTAGCTCCACTGATGATGTCACCGGGGACGGGCTCTCGTCCCATAAGGGGACACCGTTGATCAATACCTATAATAACAGCTATTTATAATAAAGTAAATAAATTTACTTTGTAGTCTATGACAATATGATTTGAGAAGCTGCTTGATATGAATTGTGGGTATTAAGTGGCCAAGTCCAGTTCAGAGTCAGAAAATACGGGTTCCAATCCCACTGCCTTAAAAATTTTATGTTTTCTTTAAGTATTTTCTCTATTTTTTGTGCTGATTAACAGTTAAAAAATCTAAAATATTTCTCTTACATTAAATTACACGTTTACAATTTGTTGTCCTAGTGTCGGCTCGTGGTTGTTGGTCGTACATCTTCATGGAATTCAATTTGTGAAGAAAAACATTGCCACCATACATTGTATAAAATTAAAATTAAAAAACATTTAATAAGAAATAGGTTCCTTATTTGGCGGATAAACAGCAAATTCTGGTTTCAAAGGTGTCACATAAAAACATCTAGAAGATGAAGACTTGTTTTAACTATCAGTTTTCATTGGGTAGACAGAGTTTATAACTAGAGAGACTATTAGAGACTATATGTGACTGGTGAAACTGACCCTCAATTATGACTGGACTTCTATACTTATGAGTCAAGAATATCGAAACTAAAAATCTCACCTGTGGAAATTTATTAGTGCCCAATTTAGATACGAATTCTTCGGCCAATTGATTGCCAAAATTATATTCAGAATCTTCTGATATAATTTCATTCAAATTAGCATTGGAGCTTGTGTACTTTTTAAGATGTTTCTTTATGTGTTCCAATGTAAGACCTTCCTCTTGCGACGAATATAGAAGCTACAAGAATTAGATTATTATTAAATAATTACACATATTTTGGGCTTAATTTAATAATTAATTAACAACAACTGTTTTTGTCGATTTCCATCATATGTTAGCAGCAATATTATGTTAACAGAATCTATTTACTAGCAAATTGCCTATTGACAGGCAAAATTAGTTTTAGTTAACCTCAAAATACCAATAGAGCCACTATTACAAAACGATTACATTTAAATTTCATATAATTCTCTCATTTTAAAGCGGCATTAGCCGTTGGGGCGAAAGCCCGTTACTTAACGTCCTTTCTTAGAAATTGCTTACAGAAATTTGTGGTGATTCTCAATAAATAAAAAGCAATCACTACAAACGAACCTGAGTCAAAAAATAAAACGCCTCCTTATTCGAGTTCCTGTCTTGCGCGACGTAGTTGAATGCGCTGCGCACGGCCGCCGCGAGCGTGGAGTCCGCGCTGTGCGGCGCCAGCACCAGCCCCACGCGGACGGGCGTCGCGTGCTTTAGCAGGGTCTCGCCGAGCTTGAGAGGCGGCGCGGACGCAGGGGACGTCGGGTTCACTATTATTACCTGGGTAATATACAATATTGTTATTAAAAAATCACGGTTTCCTTATAGCTTCACGCTTCATCCCGCATATGGCAAGGTAGTCATAGGGAAATGAAGGAACCATAGGAACCTAGAGTTAAGGAATTCGTTGCTTCGTCACTGCTTTCCGCTTTCTTCTAGCCATTGCGTGTTGAGTGACGGAACTTAACGTCGCGCTTTGCTTAACCAGAACGAAGAAAATGGAAAATGAAAAATCCATCTTCCCCAAGTGGGAATCAAACTTCTGCCTCTGCGCCAGGACGGTCCTCAGTTTATTTTTTGGTTAATTTTCATGTAGCAGTTTAATCTTATTAGACAGTTAAATATGAACGCCAGAATTCAAAACTGATATAATAAAAATAATAATGTCATTGATAACAGTATTATTAGTATCATATATAGATAAACAATAGTTTAGTCAACTATTACTAAACCGCACATAATTATAAATATTTCGTCTCAAATTCCTCAGCATGCCAGGGTAAGTGGGTCTCAGCATCTCCATGAACGACGACGGCCAACGTCTGTAGCGCTCGTCCGTTTCCAAGTCGTTTAGCCACGCGATGGCGGTGTCTCGAATGTCCAATCCGTATTCCTCCCACGTGTGTGTCTCCCCCATCTCGAGGGACATTAGCTTGTTGATGAAGTTCTTCGATAAACCTGGATGAAATTAAAGTATGCATTTATTTCTTTTGTTATTTGGTGACTGAAAGAGGACACTTAACCGAAATTACCTCACGTATTCACCTCACGTAGTCAGCCGCTATTTCGCTGAGCCACAAAACTTTTAAACTTATATTTGAAATTAGAATACAAATATTGTAGCAATACAAAGTTTTGTAGTGATTGTTTACAATTGTCCCCGTGATCAAATTTATAATTGATCATATTTACATTCTCATAAAGTGAAGTTAAAGGTAATTCCATAATGACCTAATATTGTTATTCGTTAAATAGGTTATTATTAAATGTTATTAATGTATGAATTTGAAGTAATTGTCATGAACAGTTTCTAACTCACACCCAAACTATGAGTACTTCACGGAATGTATCCTTATGTAAAAAGTGTCGTTTTATATAAAATTTATGTCAATCCCGCTATGTTTAAAATGGTTCATTTCTGCATTATCGAGCAGTGTCATTGAGTAAACGTATTATTTTGAAGGCTTATTGTAAGTATTTCAGGATACCTTATGCTGAATAGTAGCAATGGCACTTTATTTTGTATTGTGGAGTGTCATTTTCTATATTTATTGATATTTTTATTACATATAATATAAGTATTTGGTATTGAAAAATATATTACATAAGCAATTTGGTTTTTGTTATTATAAAAAGTAAATAAATCCCTCTAATTATATTGTTTAAACTTAGTAAATAAATTACCTAAACCATGCAAGGTGTTCATAGGTCCAATATCCTCCCTCAGTGCCGTGAGTAACGCCATAACGTCGACCTCCTCTGCGTCGTACTGCGCGCCCGACACGAGGAGCAGAGGCTCAGACGGACGCAGGCCGAGAGACGATGCCCATATGTCCTGGTTGTAGAGCACCTCGTCGCGGAACGGCCGAGGCACATTTACGTGTATAAGTGATTTTGTCTGTAACACAATTATGCTTAAGTAAAATAATTGTCCGATCATTGTAGTCAGTTATACTCATATAAAATAATATTGGAAAAGACTACACAACAAAAAATTGACATTAAAATTTAATTTCCCTATGGTATATATATTCAATAATTCAATATTTTTCTCATTATATCACCTTTAAAGCATCAAAATAATATAATTATTATACCTGCATAGGAAAATTCTGTGCAATAGAAGTAAGAACTTTCAATGCCTCGTCGCCGCCCGCGTCGTTTGCGTCCGCCACCGCCGCCGCCGCTTGCATGCTTAGTGCCTGCATCTGCCACACTTTAAGTGGAGCCAATTCCTCACTCATCTCTGACAAATGCCTACGGAACCGTTCTAATGGAGTTCGTAGTGCTGGGAATAAGTTCCTATGGAAAATTATGAATATTATTTGAGATGATTAAATAGACATTACAAATAAGACATAAAACAACTACAAACAAACAACAACAATATAAGACTGAAAACTTAAGTTATGTATTGAAACAAATTAAATTTTTAGTTAAGTTAGTGCCGCAAGTAGGAAGCAAGTAGTTTTTATTTACATTTCACATAAATGTATTACAAAACTTACTTAAGTTTTCCAAAGTTGAATCCATCTATCTGATTTTGTGGGTCATTTTCATCCTCTTCCTCTGATGCTGTAGCAGTCTCACCTTCTTCGGACTCTTTAGGAGTAGTATCATCTTGACTTTTATATTCCGTACTCTTTAATTGTAATTCCACTCCATAGCCAGATAATCTCAATTTTGGTTTACCTCTTGCCTGCAATAGTTTTACATATTATTACTATTATTTTTATAGTATGTATAAGCTCTATATCATTGATTAAAGAGATTTATAATGCTTTGCATTTCCTGGATTGAATAGAGCTTGAGATGTAGGCTTGCAATGAAGGTGTAGGTTCAAAAGGAGGCCTACACATTCATAATGATTGCATTAAGCCTCACCCTAATAACCTCTCATTATATAATCAAATTCCAAATGATTCAACTAACTTTCTATGAAGAGTATTTGATTATTATAAAAATAGAGAAATAAGTAAGTTTAAATGTAAGATTTTATAGACATTTATTTACATTTCCTATAGAACAGTAAGTTGTACCAGTATCATTTCCGATTTTTTCCTTTATTTATGCAAAAAGTTTGTACAGGCAGTACCATTTATTTAATTTTAATTACGCGCATTTTACATAAAACAAAGACAAAATAGAATAACACTTGTCTAGTTTGATTGTATGCAATCAGATAGAGGTAAATTTTTTTTTAAACAAACACAGAAGTAAGTATTTTTCTGTATTTGTGTGTACCTTGAAAAAACCTTAAACTATCTAAATAGTTTCAGTAAAGTATCAGTAAAGTCTGTTGCAAATGAATCAAAACAAAGTCAAATCTAATACTGATGTTAACATTCTTGACCATACACTTTGCACCACTTTAGCAGTGAACGAACATATGTCAAATGAATCTCCCGCAAATGACACTTGATGCATGTAATATTGGTATGTGATCTCGATACACTAAGATTAAAAGCCTTAAATAGAGTGAATCCAATGTGAACACATTGTATATGAATTTTGCTTTTAATTTTTGTGATACTGTATGTTGTGTGGCAGTACTCAACTACACTTTATCTCTGATTAATTTGATTTGTTTAATTTGCTGAATTTGATATATGTTACTTATTTAATTCATTACATTTTTAGTTTAATAATAAAAATATTAGATACATTACCTTAACTTTCCATCTGACAACATAATTAATCAAGCCTTTGTCTCCATATCCTGATAAAATTTTGTGTTTGATAGCAAAATCTGACATGCCAAGTTCACCATATAAAATAGCTGTTAGGCTTTTATTATCACTGCTTGGATAAGAATGATCAAGTGAATATGTTTCTAATTGATGTTTCTCCTAAAAGAATAATTTATAACCATTTACATTGAAACCTTATTATTTAATTATTACTATGCCATGACTTTTTGTTTTGAATTTTTGTATGTTGTACTTACTGGATCATACTGTACTAGATTTTTAAGTGTATCTCTTAACACATCATTATCACAGATTTTCTTAGATGCAATTGAAACAAATGTATCACATGGCACATCTTTTGCTCCATTCTGTAAGGCAATTTGGTGAAACATTTGAACTGTGGGTGATGTCAAATGCATTGAAAGTGCTAGTTTCGCCATGCGTAATTGAGCAGGCGCTAGCAGACCACTGGCTACTCCAATACAAGCATCATATACGTCCTTCTCGGTTTCTAAAACATATACATATATTAAAAAAAATAAAATTCCTAATATTTTAAACATTCTGTTACTTATAAATAAAATAGATGTAAATATATAATCTTACCTAGGCTTTCCAGATTGGATTTTAAAGAATTAATGCCATCGAAAAAGGACCAAAATAAATCTGTGCTTTCAGCAGATAAATACTCAGCTAATTCTAACACAATGGGAGTTGCTTCCCATTTGGCGCTAACAAAAGTTGCTACTCCTTTAGATTTTTTGTCTTCTCGCTTAACAGAATCTATATTAGTGGCAAATGTGAATAAGACGTGAGCTAATATGATTAAAAAGATTTTGCTACCGGTGGTTTTCATTGTTTTGTTTTTATAAAAAATCAATAATCTCTAATATTACATGAAACAAAACTATATTTAATAAGCAAAAAGTTCCCTTAATTTTATCATTATTACAATGAAAATATCTAAAACTAAAAGATATTTAATTTGAGTGAAATTATCTTCCACCTATTTACTATAAGTTTTGCAAGCCAATGACAGATGTACACGACAGTCGGCATAGTAGATTATATACCGGTATTAAAACGTCTCAAAGTAAGGAGTACCAACTTAGTCCGTATATTCAAAAATATCTGTGAAATAAAGATGGCGTTACAGTAGTAAATTAAGAAATTTGAAAACATTTTTGGATATCGAAAAACTTGAGGTGTGGACGTGCCATGAGATGGGAAGAGTGAAGATGACTGAAACCTTTTGTCATTTGTATGGTTGGCTACCTTAATGGGGATCTATGCTATATAACTTGAGGCATAAGGCATGACACTATTGTTATTATCACTTTCTTTATAATATTTCCACTTGCTACACTAACGAAAATAATTTGTTGTTACAAGTGTACACTTTTAACTAGTCTCAATAGGGACGTGTCAAATAAAAGAAAAATGAAAGAAATATTTAAAAAAATACTAAAAAAAACTGTATTGTTACCTTTTTTACACTTAGGTAAAATATAAATATTTGATTATATTATGTTATGTAGAATAACTAGAGCTAGGAATACTTAGAGCTTATTAACATAAATATTTATTATTATATCAATACATGTTTCTAAAAATCTACAACAAGAAACAAAAGAATATTTTTTTGTTTTGTATACGTTTAATTTTATATTGATTTTTGCCAATAAAAATAGTACTTTATTTCTATACATAATGACAATTTGATCACTGATGTCTTTGATCACTGATGAGTAGTAAATTGTTGCTACTGTCATCTGTATGCTGTCAGTGTTACTGATTTTGTCTAACTTTGTCCTGAGTGAAATATTCTATTGACTAGTAGTACTTTTATAAGATTGTAAGTTTAAAAACATACGAACACTATATTTTTATATTTTACATTAGTTAAATATATTTATCATTATATGTTATAAGAATATTGTCTTAATCGTGCATATTTAATATATCAAAAAAATATTATTTAATAAATTTTCCTTGTCACAGATTTCATAAATTAATGTTCATCTAGAAATTGAATTATATTTGTGGGTACGATGCAATTTAACTCTGACGAATCATACACTAGGCTAATAAGCCATAATATGACAGTGCCACAGAGGATAAAGGTATTTATTAATTTGTAATTTCATATAAGCTAGAGTGCTTCGCCCCTTGCTCACTGCTCAGAGTAATTATAAATTTAAACTTTTGTTGCCATTTTTTTGGCTTTGCTACTATTTTCAAACTGATAAAAACATCACACTTAACATTTTATAGAATAAAATATAAAACACAAAATTATACATGCATACCAAGATACAATTTCAGCAATATTTTGTCAATACTTTCAGGCAACTGGGGATATTCTTGATGATGAAAATTCTCCAAATGGACTAGTATCTGGATGGGACTATGCAAATGAAAAGTTTGATATGAAAGTGCCAGAGAGAATTCTTGTTGTGGGTCAAGATCAACATATAGGTCATACACCTTATACATATAATATTTTAATTTTCACTAATAGTTAAACTTTGATATGTTCCTCATATCTGATTTACATCATTAATTTAAATTGTAAACGAGTGATCTACATATGTAGATACAAAGCTCTGTTCTACATATTTTACAATTTGTATCAGTTAAAAGAACTTAAAGCCACACATGTTAACCTGATGTATTTATAAAGAATGTGTATCTCTTCAAGTTCCTAAATATTTGTGAAATACTAAAACATGTTCTAGTACTGAAACTATACACTAAAATGTTTTTACATTATGATGTCTTTTTTGGAAAATTTTAATCTTAATTAATTGTTATGTTTAATTAGTTTATGTTCATAAAAATATGATTTTAATTTTATCTACTAGGTACCAAAGCTCCCCCACGTGAAATTCAATTGGACAATGCTGTTTTACCAACTGATCCAGGCATGGTTCGTGTAAGCACACCACCACGAGTCATTACCCTTGACCAGCATTACTTTCCTTCTGCAGATGATTATCCAATGGATCCTCAGAATTCACCTCCGAGAAATTTTTCAATGGTACGCTCTATAAATGATGGAATGAAATCAGTTAACACACTTCCTGATCATTTTAATGAATCAACCATGACTGAATCACGTCTTGTACTAAGGTAAATAAAAATATCTCTTTTCTAAGCAAAACATATAATTGTTTTAGTGTTCTTGAAAAGGTATATATAATTTAAAATTTTAGATGAATTATGAGATTAATTTGTACACAAAATTTTTATATTTTATTTTAAATTTTTCAGACTTATTAACAAACTTGTACAAACCATTTTTAATTTGTTTTAATATAAATTGTTATATATAAGTTGTCTCTAATGAAATACAGTTAATTACTATTTATATACATTTAGGGATCCAACACCACCAATGGGTAATGGAGAGGGACTCTCTGCTACAGAAGAGTTAGTACACTTAAGAAGACAGATTGTTAAATTGAACCGTCGTGTCATGGCAATTGAAGCTGAACAATTGCAACGTCAACAAAAAGAAAAAATTGCTTATGCAATAAGTATTGCATATTTATTGTTTAAAGTTATTGCTTGGCTGAATAGATCTTAATTTTAATTAATTCAACAATGTGTTACATAAGATGAAGTTTTTTCTGTATCTTTTACTTATTTAATGAAATAGTAGATATTTGTTAAAGAAAGTCTTAAAACTTTAGTGTTACATTTTGTTATAGTAGCAAGTAAAGAGTGGATCTTTCTATATATTAACATTAACCTAGGTACATTTTTTCTATAGTAGGTACAAGTCAATAGTTTGCAGTACAGTAAATATGATAAAACTGTTAATATATCACAACTTTCATAGTGAATAAACTGTTAAGCAATCAAGAGTCTTATTTGATGTATCAGATTCACTATATCATTTTTATTTAAATAAAAACAAATTTATATTTGCATTTTTTTAATAATTACCTTATTTTATTTAAAATATGTTATTTGATAATAATGTAGTAAATAAATATAGAAAATAAAATAAAAGTCATTGAAAATTAACACTCAATATATTCCAAAATTGCAATTGCATTAACACGATGTGTTAAACATTCTCATATTTCAATTGTACCAAAATTATGAATTACTGGATTTCATTCCACAATAATTAATAATTGGTTTAGGGAACACTATTTATAAATTATGTTTTAAATTTAGTTTGTTGTGGAGGGCTTATCTTCATAAATAAAAATGACTGAAAATAATGGTCCACCTAAGCGCTGTGCCAGCCATGCATTTTTAACCACAGCCAATTTCAAGGAATCCACTGCCAGGCGTGCATTTAAATTGGTATGAAGAGCTCTTCCCATACCTTCCAATATGATTAAATCTACTCCTCGTATTTTCATTTCAGTACAAAGTCCTACAAATACAAATATATTAATACTATGTAAAATGACAAACACATTAAGATTCCAGATTTTTCTTACCTACACCAATTGTTCTGAGGTCAAGGCAAGGACCTCTTTGTCCACTAGATCTCACTACCAAATCTCCTGTTGCTATGGCAGCTGCAATTATAGGGCAAATCAAAGATGCTCGCTGAAGAACTTCCTCTAGCTCTACATTTGTAACATCATTTAAAGCAGGCCATTCATTAGCACAAAGTATAACTGATGTGCCTCTTAATAATAAAGCTCGCACAAAAGGCAAAATACCTAATACTATGTCCACACCACTATTATCCACAAAAACAGCAGCACAATGATGAACAGTTTTCTAAAATAATTTAGTTTAATTAGTAATTTAACAGAAGTTTATATATCATTAGAGTTGTGTATATATATATTATATATATATATATATATATATATATATATATATATATATATATATATATATATATATATATATATATATATATATATATATATATATATATATATATATATATATATATATATATATATATATATACATATACATATATATACATCCATATTTATATACATACATACATATATATATATGAACAACTTTACTAAATAGGATCACATAAGGCTTGAACATGCTAATATAACTTACTTGCAGTTTCTCAATCCATTTATCTAAGCCATCACATAACCATGGCCTTTTTTGAATTTTTTGCAGGGCTTCATGTAGTCCACAATGTAATATAGAAGTCACTGCTTGAGCCCCCCAGTCAAACATATTACCTATGTAATAACAAAATTGTTAATAATAGTTTTACTACTTGTCATATTTTATTAATTATTAATCTGAAACATTATGTGAACCTCCAAGTAATTGCTAAATGTGCAGCATTTTGTTGTAGGTATTAATTTAAAATATTTACCAGCAAGGACTCCCAAACATAACTCTGTCCACCTTTGGTGATCATCTGGCAATGCATCTATTTCTACTAATCTTGCAGCAAGGGCATTTAAAGCAGCATCATTTTCATATTGTTTTTGTTGTTTCCATAAGTCAAAAAACCCCTGAGAACGAAGGCATGTTTCGTTGACATCAAGAAGCAATCTTATGGTTAACTGTCCATGTGCACTAAAATATAAATTAGCAATGATATTATATGTACGGAAAAGCAGCTTTGCATATTAATAAAATGATAAGTGTAAGGCAACTTACATTGGATTAATTCTAAGTTCCTTTAACGCCTCCACGTAACATGTCTTAAATTTTAAAGCTCGTATCTCAACTGTAGGGTCCTCTGTATTAGCTAGTGCAAAATTAACATACTTTTCTACGAGTTTTTCGCAGGTATTAAGCCAATATTCTCTAGCTTCTTCGTCAGCTAATAAGTCCAAAGTATCTGGATTATATTGATCTGGCTCATATAGAATATGAGACAACCCAAAATGTTCCATTCTGAATTATTACACTAAAGAAAACGTCACTTCACACTGTAAAATAATTAGTTTATTTACAATAGTGACACCCCATTGTATTCTATTATCATTATGCTAATAGTAATCATAAACTTTATTTTATCTAATCATTCAAATCTTGTAATACAAAGACAAATATAATATATTCACATATCAACAAATTACAAACTACCCGTCTGTTAAAAACACAACTTTCGAGAAATGTAATATACAAATAGCTGTAACTGCTAAAAAGCAAATTGCATCTAGCAACTGCACTATGACTCGACCAAGATTATAAACATTGGTTAGTCTTATTTTTATAATTTTTTAAATTGTAAAAAAAATAAAATCTTCAGAAGCGT
This sequence comes from Dione vanillae, assembly GCA_037178615.1. NCBI lineage: Eukaryota > Metazoa > Arthropoda > Insecta > Lepidoptera > Nymphalidae > Dione > Dione vanillae. Next base: position 829,508 of record JAZFAU010000029.1, read on the forward strand.
TAATATTTTTTATTTATTCTGTTGTTAGTTTATTTAAAGATAAATTTGATCAGTATAGTTAAAGTACGAGTACAATGATAACTTTAAATTTTCAAATAAGTGGTATATTACAAGTTTACAAAATTAATTTAAAATTTTATCTATTGAATTCATACGGTTAACGCTTATCTATTTAAAAATTGAAATACATAATAATAATTACCATTAATAAATTATTTTACCTAAAATATTGATGCCATAGATTTTTTTATTTTTCATCTGTAATCATTGGTAATGCTTCATTCAACTTCATTTATCTAATAGTCGTTTCGTTTACGTCGTGTTATTGAAATTTTCAGAAATGTTATTAGATTGGACAAACCGACTTTCCGTTCAAAAAAGACCATATATCATATTATAAAGAATAGTGCATTAATGTGTTGTTAAGAGTTTTGTAAATAAAATTATTATTAATGTTATGTGATTGATATAACGAATAAGTGGTACGCAAGATGGACGAAATGTCTAAGGGCATGTCACAAACAGGAAGCACCGCTACAACTGACAAAAATCAAGAGAATGATGGTAAATTGTCTCTACATATTGTTGTACTTTATAGTAGTTATATACATCGAGAAATATGATTTTTATTTTCTTATGACGCGCTATAGAAGGATAAAAAGTAATAAACTTTTTCAAGTATAAACTTCTTTACTCAGTAGATGTCAGGATTTAAAAATCTTCAAACGGTAGACACTTCTATCTTGATATGTATATCGATATTATGTTTGTTAAATTTTTCTTTTTAGGTATTTCATCATTTAGTAAACTTATTTTCTTGTTAGTATTTTTAGTAGTTATGTAATTTTTTATCAATAGTTGGTTTATTTGGTGAATACATTAAATGTGGCATTGACATTTATACTAGAAATGTTGATTATTTAATTGTACTATGTTATTCATAGGACATCTCTGAAAATTTACATAAAACTTTATTTTATATATTAATGAACTTCTATAATAAGTAAAATATCTGCTTATAAATGATTCCAGCCATAGTGTTTTTTGATGATTGAAAATTATCATTTGAGGTTCTTAATAATGTAATTATTTCAGCATTGAATTAAGTTCATTAATAACTTTATAGAAGAAATAAAATATGTGATTTACATAGCTATTTCATTTTATTTTTCATAATAAAGTAAAAAATATTTCCTTAAAGATGTTATAATTCTAAACAGTCTTTATAATTTGTCAATTACTTTGTAAATGTTATTTTTAAGAAGTGTTTCATTAAAATTATTTTTATATTTCTCATTACTTTCAATTGTTTATATGGTGGTAAAAGTTTTATTGATTGCTTTAAAATTCAAGATTTTCTACATGATTCACCTACATTAATCAATTTATATAAGATGTCTTGTTATTTTAAAATATGTAACAGATATATGCTCAACAATTCATTGCTCAATTGAGGAGGCTTAATATTGTTGCTAGTGAACTTAGTTATGTAGGCTTTTAATTCCCATCTAAATTAGACTCTGAATTTTAACCTTAAATAATGCTAATAATGATTGTTCAAAGTTCAAATCCTGTTCAAGTTTTTGTTTTCCAATTTCTCCTCCGTAAAATCATTACAAGGTCATCATTTTTATATGTGTATATTTTTTTTCTACTATTCCATATAATAGACTCCTTGTATGGATTATTTAAATGTATTTAGACACAAATCATATTCTGATTATATTTTTCTTATTAAGTTTTAATGTTTTGTATATGAAATGTTCAATGTTAATATAAACATGACAACAAGTCAAAAGTATGCAATTGTTGGAAAGAAAATCATATGTCATAGTCAGTAGTTTTAGTAAAAGTAATTCAAATTATATATTTCAAAACGAGAATTCAACATTATTTTATTGAATATCATAAACATTACCACAATTTACTAATGTTAATGATTAAGACCTTAGAAGATCTGGTGCAAGAACTTAGTGCAATATTTTACAAAAAGTTCATAAAAATTTATACCTATACTCCAGCCACATTCGATGTGGAATTTTAGTAAACAAACCTTGAGTCATCATAATTAGGGTTGATACACTCATAATAAAAAATAACAATTATTAAAATTACAATTTTATTAATTATAACATAATTTCCTGTTCAAACACGAAATTTTTTATTTAATATAGAATCCAACAATTTAATTTAGCCGGCAAATATATAATATATATAAAAATTAGCTTAAACTAAAAGTTAAAAAATCTTTAATTACTACTAAAATATTGCTACAAACCTAACAACCCTATATTTTAGCACTGACGTAAAAAAATCGCAGATTTGTAACATTTGGAACGTTTTTTAAGCAGTCGTCAGATTTAGGAAGGTATAGGAATGATGTATATTTTTAGTCGTATTATAATGGTAGTATAACCACAACAGGTTAAGAATGTTAACATTTCAAACGATGTTTCATTACACACAGACTAAATAGAAAGATATCTTGTTTTTACTACCATAAGTATAGTACTATAATCACTATTTCAACTTTCAAATATTTAGAATTTATTCTTATTTATATAAAATATAACTTGAGATATTTTATTTCTGTAAATTTTTAAATAATTAAAAAATAATTAAAAAATAAATTTATTTAACGCAAATAAAGTTAAACGAAACGTAACTACGTAATTTTGTTGCATTATACGCCCGCCATAATGTTTTTTTTGTTGTTAGCTTTGCTTATAATTCGCGAGTGTTTGATTTAAATTTTCATTAACATCAAAAATAATTGTTGTACATATTTCTAAAAATGTTTTGAGCATCTGCTTGACGATGGTTGCTAAGCAACGCTTTGTTATTAAACATTCCACATCGAATTTGGCTGGAGTATAGGTAAAGGCACCAATGGTATAAGGATGACACAAGATTTAAACAAAAATATTTTTATATTGGAAAAGAAATACAAAAGAAACAAAAATTTAATTTAATTGCACCTTGGTTTATACAAAAGTATATTTTAAACTAAAAACCCACCGAATCAACGTAAATTAAAACAAAAATTCAATTTTTATTAATTAAGTTAAATGACCCTAAAGATGACACATTCATAAATCAAAACACCAATAGTTGACACTTATTTGTACCAATAGTTGACATGCAAGCCTGAATATAATAATCATCAAATATATTATATAATAAGCTTAAAATGACATAACTGAATATTATAAAATTCTTTTTATTAGTATTAACTGAAATCCTTGACTAAGTAGTAAGTATCAAAAGTTTTATAAGAATAAAATTTTAGTCATGTTCCAGTTCCTTTGATTTTGAACTTCTGGCCTTTTATAGGTGGCATTTTAAAAAATCCGACCATCAAAAAACATACTCCAAAAGTTGACACCCTGTTTACTATTGGAGTGTTTTTTATATCGTCACAATTTTAACAGTAGGTACTTATATTGTTGAAAATAGTGTTGATAATTGCATAAACCTATGCTTAGGAATAGGTTTTGTTACTGCACCAAAGTAGACTTTTATGTCATCTTTAGGGTATTCTGATTATGTTCAGTACCAATAATAGACACTTATGATTTTTTAGAAAAATAATATCGGGACAAATAATGAATTGTTCTAATGTTTAGTAAATATAAATATCAATACAAAACAAAACAAATAATAAAACAATATCTTTATAAAATTTATTAAAATCACTTGTACCGCTGCGGCGTCCTTAGCTAAACTCACAAGAAATGGTTAAAAATGTGTGACTTTGTCACATTGCTCGCAATAATTGATGCTATTTTAACTTTTTAAGCAAAAGACCGTTGTTATGGTTGTGCTATTTGATTAACAAGTGAAGCAACCATTTTCTGGTACTAATAATTGTGATATACAAGTAAAAATATTCTTAATATTGAACTTAATTGATGAAAGTGTCATCTTTTGGTTCACTGTCCACCATTGGTGCTTTTACCTTAATTCATTTTTGTCAATAATATATTTAAAACACTCAAGCAAACATTTCATTAACAAAATATGTTTTCAATTAAAAAATCATTAATTAGGTAGTAGCTTTCAACACACAAACATTCTTTTAAAAAATTTTTTTTTTTTTGAGTTTATGTCAGCTGAATTACCCCAAAGTATAATACCGTGAGACATAATACTATAAAAATATCTAAAATAAATAAATTGAGCCATATAAAAATATGGCATATTATTTTCCTTATGAGCCTTGCAAATAAAAATTGTTAAAATAGGTTGCAAAAACAGTTTAAAAACAATCAAAGCTTTATTTTTCTAAGCATTTAGTATTTGTTTAACCTCTAAAATATACTGTAAACTAAATATTAGAACTATTAACTCAATTTTAAGCATTTAGAAGGAGTAATTTGTCCTTCCTCACATAATATAGTTTGTTTGTAATGAAAGTATTAATATCTACATCTATGCATTTTCGATGTATCAAAAACTTGAAACATCACTTTTCTTACATATTGCTTTTCAAGATCTATTGCCAAATGTGAATGAGTCTATTTAAAATGTTATTGTAAGAGGTTTTATCTTTATTTTTATATTGTGTTGTATTAGAATCATTCTTATTCAAAAATGAAATATGCAATATATTTGTATAATGCTAATGAAATTTAATGAAGACCAAAAACATACTGAATAAAATAAAAAGGCAGTTAAATTATAAACCAATATTCAATTTCACACAAGTTTTTCTGTGGCAAATCTTTTTGTAGTAAGATCATCAGAAAGTATAAAAGTTAAACAAACGGGACATATTGACAGAAGTAGCTTTTACAGATGGCGTAAAGCGTGGTTTGCGGCACGCATGCCAACCATGCTAGCGTTGGTAGAACAACTACGGTCTTACCTCGGTGGAGGATGTGAGTGCGCATGCATGACTTGCATGTCGAATGCTCCAAAATATACGTGAAATCGTTTCAAAATAATTAATTTTTCCTCAATTTGTATTGTTGTTACAGCTATATCATAGACAATTTAAGTATTTGCATACATTTTTACAAGGCTTTATGAATCACAACGTTTTTTTACAAGACAATTTTTCATTACCTAAAAGATTAATAATAAACATACTTATAATGATGTGTAATTAATTATTTCACTTGTTTTTGCTATTTTTAATAATATACTAATAAACTGGTAAATAATTATTAAAACATTTATAAAATTAAATATAAACTATTTGTTCATAGATTTTAGTGATTTTGTGTTTCTAATCTTTTAAATTTAAATTGTAAGACATTTTTCTTAACCAAAGTGATATACAAAAGTCGTCTAGCAGGTACTCTTAATATGATGAGAAAACAGGTATTAAAATATATATACTTTTATAAGAGATATATAATTAGTTACTAAAGACTTACACTATGCATGACGTGCGCATTACGCAGCCGTGCGACGTTTGCCCACTATACAAAGAAAGTGCCAGTGCCACACGTCTCCTAAGTTAACCTCGGCGCTGACATCGATAGGATACTAAATTCCAAGGCATTTCTCTTTGCACCTTCTGGTAAAAGTATTGAAATTGTTGAGGTTGACACATTAAATGTGGTCCAGTTTAGAGGGAATTCTCTTCATAGACACAATAGTTATAGATTCCATTCGCACATGGTGGTATCATATTGCGTTACAAACTTTGTCTCTTTAATTGTAAAGGTTTTAGGTATTAATAGATTTTATAGTTTCCAAAACTACCTCTGGTAATTTCTGGTAATTTAGGTGATGTCGTTATCAGATAAATGGAGCTCATGGCTTTTAATTTCTTTAAACGTATCACTGAAATTATATCCTTCTTTGAAATTCAAACTGAAACATTCTATATTTGGAATAGATTTTGAACTGCCTTCGGCCTTCTCGATAGCATTGCAGAATTTTTACCTGAAGGTACTTAAAAATATATTTCTTCATCTTTGTAATAAACAAAAATTCGAAGTTCTGTGTAATGTTTGTCTAAACAAATACTTTTATTAATTTTGTAACTACATGATATCAAATTTATAAGTACGTATATGTCACATCGTAAATAGTGAAGTTGAATTTTATTATTTAAATAGTCTTCCGCCTAACCGACTACTTCCGCCTACATTTTTCGCGATTTGTAATGCAAACAATAATATAACATACACGGTTACTAGGTTCGTCGACGCCGTTGGTGTACGTGAACGAATCGTGCCTTGAATGTGAACGAGTTCGCGCAGCGTGCGAGCGACTTGGCGTCTTAGCGACGGTACGGGGACCCGAGTCCCTGCCTTCAACACAGCAGCAGCCAGTACCAGCACCCTACCTTGTGACCGCACCTTTTGAAGGAGAACTCTTCGATGCAGCACATAAAGCAAAATATAGGTAAGTCTGACAATGACAAACATATTCGCCTTAAATAACCACGCCGCTAAAACACAGTTGTAATATGTGAACAGTTATTAGACAGCAATTTTGTTAAGCGCAACATTTTTATCCTAATGTCTTCTAAACATAGGGAAATGGACGCTTAAATCGATTATGAGATTAGCATGTACAAACACACAGATAAATAGACATAATTTTAAAATATTATTGTATTATATTCTAATACATCGATAAATACCCTCAGTACTGTCAGATACAGAAAACATTGTGTAACTTAACACATTTATTGAATAATTGCAGTTTTAAAGGACATTCAAATTTGCCGTTTAGCATTTTTTTCCACTGAACAATAGTGTATGAACATGCTATAATACGTACCTATGTGTCAATTTATTGCTTTCTATTATACTGTGAAAACTGGGTCATGATTTTGCCAAATTAACTGCTTCACGGTAAGTTGAAATAGTAATTTATTATTTAATACTTAGATCGCTACAAAAATACTACATAATAACTGTAAAATCATTTTCTGGAACCAGCCCGCTCGATCAACCCACGTAGGATAGTGGTAGGTAGCCAGGTTCCGCCGAGGACTCCACTTAAGCCATGTAGTGCTAGGTCCTTCAAAGGGACAACGTACCCTCTTTCTCCTAACCTAACCCACTTGTTTTGGCTGTCAAGGGCAGTATTCCTATTCGCTATTAACGTTATACGTTGGTATAAATATATTTTTTTACCATCTAATATGGAATGAAAAGAAAATATAGGAACCTATTTGTTAAGAGACGTTGTTTTAAGATGCGTCAAATCAAAGTGCACATACATATTTACATAATTGGTGAGCATCCATTGTTTCGGCTTATAAATAAAAACCAATTGATGAGATTATTTGTTTATTGTAAAAGGCGCCGCAGTCGTGCTCCATGTTTGCTTGGTGAAAATTAATTTTGTACATTTACTGATCACTCATCTTAAGACTACAACTGACTCATTTTATAGCACATCGTTCTTATTAATAAGCCTACTAGTGTTATTTTGTATAATTAGTCAAACAAAAAGTAACATAGTTTTTTAATCATAGGGGGACCGGGGAATTTAATATTTTAAAACTATTTTTATGCATTAAACGAATTGTTCGAAGATAAACCAAAAACTTTTTAGTAAGTAAATCCATCACAGATATTGCCGATTTCGATTATTATAAGGAAACATATCGAACTGAATAAAATTAATCTTTTAACCATTTGGTTTTAGAACTGTAAAAACAAGATATAGAGTATATTTTACTTCTATAATTGTTGTTAACTTCTATTTATTATAGAATTTCTAATTAAATAAATAAACCAATTAACAGCAAAACTATTTATAGCAATATCAAAAAATCAACAGAAAATTCAAAAAAATATGAGTTCTGTTACTGTTGTCTGAGTAATCAATCTCTATATTAACACTAAAATATTTCTTCGAATAAATTTTGCATCTGGTCAATTTTTGTGAAGTAGACACTGTAACCATGTCTCATCAGGTTTCTTGGGAGTAAAAAAGTTAATGCATGTCAGACAAAATAATCCTCTTTATCAACTGATGAAGAGGATTATTTGGTTCAAACTTGATATATATTACTTTCATAGTTACTAATATTTTTCTTGCTTGCTTTTTAAAAACTTTTTAATTTGACTTTAAAGAATATGGACCTTTTCGACGACATTGAGTCAACTACATGAAAAAAAAAAATATTAAAAGACTACATTTAGGATTTTATAAATTTCATTAAAAATATAATTTTTTTTCATTACAAATTTTTCATTACAAATATAATTAAAAATATAAATTTCATTTCATTTTGTTGTCTTAAATAATAAACAATATAGTGCTGATATTTCAATTTAAATAAATCGAAACAATTGGTATAATAATTACCGAACGAACAGTTAATGTACGACACGCAATAGCAGTTTAATAGTCAACCTCACCCTGAAACTACATTGGGGTTCATGAACAGAACAGAACCTTCCACTCGTAAAAACTGTAGGTTAGTGTATTACACGGAACGATGTAAATAAAGGCGAGTAGGTGTTAGTATGAAGCAGCGACGTTCGGCGTAGCGCGAGGGTCGCCCTTGCGGCCGCGCGACGCTCCTTGCTATTTTCGGCCTTACATTCCTCACGGGTGTTTTTCAATCTAACGAGGAACGCATAACACGCATGCCGCTCGCGCTTTGTTTCGGGATACGTTGACCGACACTGATTTTTATGTTATCCTAACGATGGTAAAAAATCCTATTCGGTAATGGGAATCTTACATACAAATGAATAAGCAATGTTTGGTGTTTTTTTATCTCGGCAGTTTTAACATTGAAATCTGTTGTAACCATGTGTAAATATTTCACTTGGACAGTGTTTCATTATCTTTTGTAGTGAAGTGCCTCGGAAATAAGGACTGTATATATAAAATGGGACCCACGCGGTTACCAATGGCGCCTGTAGATGAGGAACCACCTCAGGAAAATTTAAATGATTTAAAAATTCCTGACTCTGATTCATCTAAATGTGAAATGTAAGCTTATTATTGTAACAATAAAATTACGTACAAGAATAATATATTTTATACGTAAATACTTGAAAACATGAATATTCAACAATGATAAATATATATTTGAATTTTTAGGTCCATTTTCATCTGGTTTAACTGTTGTAAAGCTTACAATATTTTTATATTATATTAAAAATTATATATTTAATAAATATATAATGTTATTATGAATGTCGACAAAAAACCTATGTATATATGTTTCAACCTACAAGATAGACTATATATTCTATGAATTGAAATATAATTCGTCAGAACTATTTCTATCGTCTGTACCCGCAATACTCGTATCCTGTCCGTGACGTCTGAATGCGTGCCTACGTTGTCGGCGCGTCACAGTAGTCATTATAAAAAATAAATGTTTTCTAATAACATTAATAAGAATCAATTCAACGAACCGTCGTTTTTCGGAAGAAATATAAGGTCAATGTCGACGTATATGCAGTCATTGTTTACACTATAAATCTTTTTACTCTAATGTGACTTAGACTACAGCAAGACTTCCATAAAACACAGATTGGCGATTAATAGACATTTATATTGCTATGTAAAGTATATATTTACACAAAATATCATAAATTACTCGTACTTTATTATTATTGCGTATGCACGTAGTGTAACCTACCGTATAGGTCGTTACATTATATTTTTCCTTGGTCTCTTGCTTGGAATTGTGAGAGCAAATAATGGTGACCTTTGAACTACACAATTTTTTTTCAATTAGTTGAATTCCGTTCATTTTGGTTTTTATACGCAATCGCATCAAAAATGGAGCGATGCGAAAAGCGAAGTTCTCAGGTTTGGTCTAATGAATTAATATTAAAAATTAACTTTTCTTTCAACTACTTATAAGAAAATTTATGAAAAATATGAACAAAACTGAAAACTATAGCTTTATATGCAATATTTTATCTGTCATAACGGAGTATTGTCTTGGGATAAATAGTATGGCTGTATATTGATTTATCTTACAATCCCACAAATATCACTTCAGTTATTAAATATTTATATCCCACAAAATCATTTCAACTCTAACAAACAGACATATTTTTTACTTTGTTTTTTTTTTACTACGTATAGTATTATGTTAAATTCAGCATTGAAAACCATTAAAAGTTGATATTGTTTTGTTGTTTTTATTTTAGATACATCATTTTAATATTTAAGTACACTTACTGTTTTTCTTTTTAATTAGATTTCAAATGATCGATTTTGTTATTGTGATATATATGCAAGCGTAAATTATGACTAGAGAATTAATTTTAAGTAACTAAATATTTTAAAAAAATTTATAGTTATAAAACTATTTTTCCTTTTTTTTTTTTTAGTTCAATACTCTTTTATTTGGTTTATCTTAACAATGATTTAAGTCAAATTTAAAAGTATAAATAAATAAAAGTTATATGAAAGTAATATGTAACTCAGTTAGTTGTTTGCGTTATTAAACACTATCTATTTTGGTTTCAATCACAAATTCAGTCACAAGTGGTAGTATGTAATCTGCCAAGCGTGATTAATGTACTGGAATTTATGAAAACCTTTTAGTCTACTGTTTGTTGTGACTTATTGCTTTTGCTTGCTTTTATTTAAAAACATAATATATTATAATTTTATGTCTATTTAGACATTGAATGACATGGTTTTATAGTCAAATAGAGTATATCGAAAAATGAAATCACGCAAGAATGGGAATAATATAGTCTACTTTTTAGACAACAATTTGTAGTCCGTTTATATGTATAAGTACAAGAATAAGTAATAACAATTTACAGTACCTTGTACAAGAACATATCAAGGTATCGAGTATAATATATTTTGAAATATTAAGTGCTTCAATCCTTTTGAACTTTGTTTCTGTGTAATCCTATCTACAAGGGTATTTACAATTATGAGTTATCTGGAAATAGTGTTTGATCTTTCATTACACAAAACAAAACATCATCACATTTAAAGAACTTATACCTATATAGTAGAAAAAACACAAAGCTTGTTGTCTTCTTCCAATGATCTGCAGTAATGTGTTAGTTACGAATCTCTCACTGGCACTTGATATACGAGAAAATGAATGTTTGTATCCACAAAATGCCTTTAGTATCCATCAAGATTTTAAGGTGCAAAACTTTTAAACAAATATTTGTTTAAACTCCAAAACAATTTATGTATTATTGCGTCTCCTCACAGGGTACTGGGGCCTACTGCAGTGTTACAGCTGGCGGAACGAGAAGAGACACCACCGGCGAACGCACGGCCTCTTTACTCGCTTGCTATGCGAGGAGCAGTTATATGTTTCTCTGGATTTCGGAAAAAAGATGAACTCGTATGTATACATATAGTTATATGTTAATGATGCAATCTTTCTTCTATTTCAGCACTTTCACGCTTTTATTGATAATGTCTTAAATATTTGTGGTACTTCGACATTTGAATTTTTAATCATCTAGTTTAATATATGTTTTTTTCAACTAGACGTACCTGATAACTTTGATCCACTACATGGGTGGATCGATTCGTAAGGATATGTCGAGTAAAGTCACACACTTGATAGCGGCGGCGGCGACGGGTGACAAATATCGGTACGCGTCTGCCTTCGGTCTGCCTGTCCTCGCTCGCTCCTGGGTCGAAGCCAGTTGGGAACGACGAGACGACTCACTATGCCTCGCAACTGACGACGCTATCATTGTAAGTTTCCTGTTTAAGTAATCCATAGACTTAATAATATATATTTGTCTTAGCCTGCGCTTCAAGTACCTATAATAAATATGACAAGTATTATCGATGGTGTCCAAGTGTTAACTTTGTTACGACGATTACAAATTAGCATATTACCTAACATTTTTATACATTGTATTACAGAAAGAACATAAATTAAAAGTGTTTACTGGAGCGCGAGTGTGCTTCGTAGGGTTCCCTGAGGATGAAACGCAGCACATGGCGGATGTGCTCGCAAGTAACGGCGGCGCCACCTGTTCCCTCGACGACTCCGACTGTACTCATGTGGTAAGTACCCCTTGTTGTCTGTTGCGCTGTATGAGATGTTCATTATTATATTTTAAATTATTTGGAATATACTCTTCTCTATCTTATTTCTATAATATATTGTTATTAAAATCCAATAAAGAACAATAATACTGATACTATTTTTTTATAATTAAAAGTATTAGAATATATTACAAATATTAAATTATTACTGTTGTTAATAAACATAATTATTAAATAAGCCGACAATATACATATTAAAAAATTACCACTTACAATATTTAATGACGGAGCGTTTACCTCTAAATACTTTACATGCCGACTTATTTATATCCTATATGGCACATTAGTCACTAATTTTAGATCAATGAATTCAGCATGCATGTAGTATCCTTGGGAAAACAACTCACCATTAGTTTAGTTACATTGTACACGTTAAGAATTATGCGTAGAGGTAGTCACTTCCTATTTATTATTTTATTTTCGCTTTTCGTCCACTATTTTGACACGAGTCGAGTGTTTAGTGAGACATTCAATGTCAGTTTTTGTTTGTATAGTAATTTACGCTCAAACAAAAACTTGGACTCAGTAACATATGGTATTGTCATACCTTTACATGAGTAAGATATTTATAAACGATTATGTAAATTCGAGGTTATAACATACTCTGAAGATCAGATCTCACATATATTTTTAAAAATATATAAATATTGTAATTTATTTACATTATCGTTTAATCCTTGAACCAAAAGGGTAAAGTGCTAGTAGTGCCACATATAGTCTTCCCTTCAGCACGCCGCGAAGTCAACCCATTGTCTATTTCATTAATCTCACTGTATGTAGCATCACAATGGCTTCTCTCTTTGCACATTAATGAATACCATTCAAAGTCTATTCTTCTTTACATTGACAGATTTTCACCAAGACAACATTGTCTACCATGTACTGTTTGTTTACATTTGTCATCTCGCAGTAACGATTTGAACTATTTTTCATTTGCTTTGTATATATCTCGCAACCTTGAACATGCTTTGACGGATGGTTGTAGCTACGCTGATTTTAATTTTTACCCCATCATCTTACTTTTGACATTTTAGTATTATTTTAGAAATAGATAGAATATTATTATTTAAACGTACAAAATAATATCTTACGAAGCAATCTCACATTGAACATCCGCTTCTTTGTAATCTAACTTTTTCTATCACGACAGAAATAAAACAGTTGTGCATGTTTGTATTTGGAATGGCTTCATTACATCATTGCGTGGTGTGTTTCACACATGTTTCAGGTAATGGCCAATGGGGAGACTTTCGGTCGTTCGCTTATCCTTTCACCACATCTGACTCCTGATACCTCCACCAAGCCCTCCCGTTCCACCCCGAATCGTTCCCAGACCACTCCAAAAAGCTCTCTTTACCGTAGGCTGTCGGCACGTCTTACGGGCCGCCGCGCTAGTCCGAACAAAACAAACCAAACCCACGAAGATAAAAAAGATGAAACAGATGAACGCTTACAGCTTGCGAGAGACAGTATTGCGACTAGAATAACTAATGATAAGGATAAATCTCAATCTGAAGATATCAGTATTATTAATGTAGATAAGTCATTTATTAATGAGTTTTGTTCTGAAGTTCCTGATAAAAATAGCATACAAGTAGAAATGCGAAAAAATAGAAATAGCGATAAGGAAAACAAATATTTATCTCAAATTATTTATGGCGGCTCCAGAATGAACGGCAAAGAAAAAAGAGAAGTTTTTAGAAATAAATCTATAAACGTTTTTAATATCGTCGATTGTATAACAGAGGCAGGATCTCTGCATTCTTCGCTTACGAAAAGCTTATGTGACTTAGACTCTAAAGATGAAACCGGATTTTCATTGCCTGTATCTGCAAAGAGCAAAGAATTACAACAATCGAATACCACTATTTCGTCTGGTAAAAAAAGAAGTAGAAATTCCACAGATTCCAACTTTCAAATAAGCGCTATAGATAGCAATAATTTATCACCTGATAAATCTGAAGATGTCAATTGGAAATCTATAAAAAGATTAAAAATCAAAGACTCATTTAAGTTCAAAAATAAACCGACAATATTTAAACGAAGCAAGAAAGAATCTGTGTCTAAAACCTCAGGTGACATAACAGTCGAAGCCGTAAGCCCTGAAAGCGTGAAGCCTACTGACCCAGCTGGAGAATTTGTCGCTTCGACTTCTTCACCCATTAGAGATTTTGATAATGATAACGTATCCATTTCGTCTATGAATATTAGTAAACAATCTGGATTCTTTGACATTTCTTTTGCTTCAATACGAAGTTCTAAAACGGTAAAATCAGCCTCAAAATTACGAAGAAGCGTGAAATCTTTCACTGCTTCCTTTAGAAGCGAGAGAAAGAAAAAATATGAAAAGAGAGCGGAACGTAACACTGTGGAAGTGAATCCTTGTCATTTACCACCAGAGCTAAAGAATGTATCTACACCAAAGAGGGATTTAAATGACTTCCATTTTGACATATCACCTGTGCAAGTAGACACAGTGGACAGCACCGACATGAGAACTCCGGTCAGAGACGACCCGGATGTGGACGAACTAGACGACTCGGCCATATTCAAGACGCCCCAGAGCGTCTGGCTCCGCGCCCACCGCCACACGATCTGCGGCGGCGCGGAGCGTGTCGAGCGCGGCGGCCCCCTCCCCCGCCCCCACCCCGCCCCCTCGCCGCGCCGCGCCGAGCTGCGCGCCTCGCCGCCCCCTACGCCGCCCCCCACCCGCGACGCCCGCGCCTTGTCGCAATGCCATGGACTATCGCTACCGGTACTAACCCCATTTAATTACACTACTAAATATTAGATTAAGCTTGTCATGCCATAGACGTATAGCAATTTCATTGTTGAGTGATGGACACCTTTGCAATTCGAGGAAAATCTTCTCGAGAATTCTTCGCTGATATGCTTGCATGTTACTTCGAATGTGTAGGTGCTTATAGGACGTGCACACGGAGGTAGGAAAAATATAATGTAATTGCGATATTTATTTAAAAATACAACAATTAAGTAATATATAAAACTTAAAATCAATCGTAAAGAGTGTTTACTTATTTTTTAATTCTGTCTGATTAAGGTAGTGGACGAGCACAATACAGTGGTAGCACCGGATTGCTCGCCGCGAGTTCACGTTGTGAAAGCAGAGTGGTTCTGGGCGTCAGTGCAAAATGAAGAAGCGCAAGATGAAAGGGACTACCTTTTTAAAGATGTAAGATATACTACATTACAATAATCTCGTTAATGCTTAATATAGGGTTGCGAGATTTATTATAAAGAGAACTGTTTGTTCACGTTCAGTATCTAGAGGAGTTATCGCGACGCTCGTCAGTGGGCACGCCATGCGCGGTGTCGGTGGAGCAGGAAAGCACTGCAGGCGCGGCGGCAGGCGGCACGCCCGCAGCGCTGCAGCGGCTGCGCAAGCGCAAGCTGCGCGGCGGCGACGCGGCGCTGCACAAGCGGCGCTCGTCCGTCGGCGACGCCGTGTTGCTCAGCCTGTCCGGCAACCTTCTGGACTGCACACCCTCGCCCGACGGCAAACAGCTGCTCGAAGGTAGGTCGACTTCCCACAGATTTGTTTTATATACAATATATTGATGGATAATAAAATAAGTCGCATTCAACTACAGAGTCTGAAGTACCTGACAATGTGGTGCGGAAATTGATGTCTCCGCGACAACAAGTATTTATGGAATTGCTACAAACAGAATCGAATTACGTAGGAATACTGCACACAATTGTAAATGTAAGTGGAAAGCATTATATTACTGGTACCTTTTTGAGTAATGTAAAATGTGTAGATTGCTTATTATTAATATTAAACATTTAATAGATGTTTAAACAACCCTTGGAAGAAATGGCTGAAGAAGATAGCAATAATGGAAAAAATCAAGCACTACTCAATAATACGGAGCTCAAAATTATCTTCGGCAATTTGCCGCCTATTTACGAATTACATCAGTAAGTAAAGATGACATTTTTTATAGCCAGCTTATATAACATAAGAGTTTTCAAAGTATATTAACAGGTTATATGTGTTTCCAGGCGCATGTTGGAGGAGCTCCGCTACGCGCAGGCGCACTGGAGCGAGGAGGTGAGCATCGGCCGCCTCGTGCTGCGCTACACGCCCGACATGGTGAAGGCGTATCCGCCCTTTGTTAACTTCTTCGAGAACACCAAGGAGATGCTGCAACAGTGTGACCGTGAGAACCCAAGGTAGTACTAGTAACACAATTGTAAAATATGTTTATCTTCATCGTTCCTTTCTTTCTATTTCACTCATTTTTTATACATTATAAAGTAGTGGGATTAAAAATATTATAAAAGTCATAATTAGTATCAATTTTGTTTTAATCGAACTTCTATAGATTATTGATCTTAAAACAAGTAATCACAAGTACATAACTTAGTTGCGGTGGTTTTCTAAAACCGTAAGGAAACATTGCTTATCATAAACTACACAACGTTTGTTTCAGATTTCATGCATTCCTGAAAATCTGTCAAACCAAACCAGAATGTGGTCGGCAAAGCTTACAGGAGTTATTAATAAGACCAGTGCAACGACTACCTAGTATAAGCTTATTGTTAGATGGTTAGTTTGTACAATATTAATTTTAATTTCGTTTGATATTTTTTATACGATACTTATTTATTTACCTAACCTAACCATCAAATTTATAAATGGCATAAATATTATAACAATATATTGACATAACAACATATGTATAAATATTGCAGACTTTTATGACTGCTTAACAAATTAACTACTAATAATATACTAAGGGCTGGTTTTACCACTTGCTGATAAAGTCCCTGATAGGAAATATGTTCTATGTCTGACAGATAAACAATAAATTTTATTTTTACATGTCTCAGATATTACTATCCAGCAGATAAAAACCTGCTTTAACTATCAACTTTTATCTGGTAGAAAGCATTAATTACCAGTCTACTACCGGCTTTTTAATCTGTGACCGGTTTAATTGGCTCTTAGAGTAGAAGATAATTAGATAAACAAATAAAAATATAAATCAACAAGTGCCTATATATACAGATATCTTAAAACACACACACAAAAGTAACCCGGACCACGCGGCGCTGGTGTCGGCGCTGGCGGGCTTGCGCGAGGTCATGTCACACATCAACGAGGACAAGCGCAAGACGGAGGGGCAGTTGCAGATGTTCGATATCTACAATGATATTGATCAATGTCCGGTAAATAAATATTTTATTTTGTTTTTGTGGTAGACATTCTGACTTCTACTCGAACAGTGTCCAACCTCTTCTCGAATCAAATATTGTTACTAGAAGAGAATCTTATAATCTTCACCGAAAAGAGGTTGGGAATCCTTCTAAGGGAGGAAGTCTCTACTCGCCTGGTTCTTTAGTTACATTATTTATTTTTTTAAATTATTTATGTGCACAGGCTCACTTAGTATCATCACATCGATCTTTTGTGTCTCGCTGCGAAGTGGTAGAGCTTTCGAAGGAGCTGTCGGGGCGCGGTGACCACCTCGTTCTGTTTCTATTTACTGATACGATGGAAGTGTGCAAAAAAAGATCTAAGGTAGTGTTTGTTTATATTTTTATAAGCTTATGATTTTTTTATTATTATAGTTTACATGACTGTTCATATACATATTTGTTTTGATCATAACAAGTTCTTACCTTTATCTCTTTTTAATATTTTTGTTATTGCTTGTCTAAAATCGAGTTATCCATTAAAATATTAAAATAATATGTCAATTTAGAACTGATATATTACAATAATAATATAATATTTTAGTTTTAAAACAATAACCAAACTAACATTAATAAATTGCACACATTCATATAGGAATTGTTAATTTAATATGACAGGTTAGATCAGCGATTAACGTAATAAAAAATAGGCTAGGTTTGGAAGTCACGACCGCTGCGATCATGTCTCTCAGAACCATCTTTAAATTTGATTTTGAATAAGACAAGGAAAATCTTTTTCTTTGTTTGAAAGTTAATTTATTTACTAATTCTTAATAGATGCTTTAGACTGTCCTTTATAAATAAAATGATTATTACTATGATTCAAATGAAGTGGTAGTATTTTTAAATTTGTGAATTGAAATTTCCAGGCGTTCAACAGTAAAAGTCCAACAAATGGCACAGGCACGATGCGGATAGGCTCCAGCAAGCCCTACCGACACATCTCGTTAATGCCGCTCAGCACAGTTAAGCGCGTCGTTGACATACGAGAGGCTGAAGGTTAGCTTACTAAATTATTGTTAAAGTATAATTTTTTATTATATATACTAATTAGGTTTTAAAATGGTCGAAATTTACTTTCTACTTGTAGACGCGATAGTTTTTGTTGCTCTCCTAATGTGTTATGTTAAATGCTTATATTAAATTAAAATCTTCATATTTTGAGTTCGGTAAGATGGTAATGCAGATGTAGCTCTCAATTTAGTTATTACCTCTGCTGAATGCGGGATATAGGTAGATAATAAACACAAAATAAAGGAATGAATTTAATGATCCATAATAGTGAGGTGTACGAGTAATATTTCGTCCTTAGATTGTCACAACGTGTTCGCGCTAATGTGCCGCAGTAACCAAGAGCTCAAAGAGAAGCTGTACTCGTTCATGATTACGGACGAGACGGTCGACAAGACGGTGTTCCTGCGCCAGCTGTGCCGGCAGATGGCCAACACTGTGTGCAAGGCGGATGCGGTACTGTATATGTGTTGTTATTGTAAATAGGCTTTTGATATTATGTTATATAGCGTATAACCGTCATCGAAAAGTGCAGTTTAATACAAAAATAGTTTTCTTTTTAATTCAAATTAGTACTTTTGAAATACGTTCTTGATATACGTGCCATCTTGTAATTTGTTAAACAGGATAAGTTCTTGGCATGCCTAGAGTCGCACCAGCTAGACATCGACACCAGCGACCTCGCACTAAGCACATTGTCCAAGGTGTCCAAGTTCGCCGCGCGGACGCGTCTCAAGGTACACTCACACGCATATCCATTAAAATGCTTTATTGTGTACATAGTGGTTACATTTGTTTACTATATTTATAGTATTATAAGTATTTTTTTGTATAGAAAATTATTATCGAACAGTTAGCTTAGTCTAGTGTAGACTTAAAGTTTGATAGGAGATTTAATTAGTCCTTTTTTATCAGCATGATTTATATTCCTAGAATAGTAACAAGCTTAGCTTATATATACAGTAACAAATAAGTTAACTTTAATAGGTAAGTGCCCGCTCGCTAAATATATAAATGCTGTCACTAAGGCATGAATATCAGTATCGTTATGTTTTCTCACACAAATCGTTATTCATTATAATATGCAACATGTACATGATGTTTATAAAACTTTTCGTACGAGTAACTTTCATATGGTAAATTTAGTTGTGGTTAGCGATTCGAGTAGAGCATGTAAGGTTCATACAGTTTATTGTAAAATTATTTGCTTTTCTGTTTTGACTTTGAAATAATTAGTAACGAAGAACGGACAGATCGAAGAAAATTTTAGGAATTAGATATTAAAAATACATAGGTATTATAGTCACTGGCAATATTAGGCGTCTGTATAAACGGGAGTTGTGTTGTAGCTGGAGGCGCTGGCGGGGCTGGGCGGCTGGCTGCGCGCCGACCCGGGCGCCGTCCTACTTGACACTTGGGTATTGCGCGCTCACTTACTCGCACAGGTCTGACCGCACCCACCACGTCCACTACCACGCCCACCATCATGTCCACCGCCACGCCCACTCCCGCGTCCTTTCATCAACTGTCTTCGTCGCAACCCTCTTGGACTTTGTCGTGTGAATGGATGGCTGTAGATTGTTTCATCGCATTGCTTTTGTGTATCATGCCTTATTTATTTTTAATTTTTCTTTTAAATGCACTTCATGTGTAAATTTTTTTTGTAAGTTATAACATCCAAAATTTTTCAATGTAATTAGGCTTCAACATAAAAGATGCAAAAGGAATAAGTCCTTTTATGTTGTCAGACATGAATGATTGTTTTCATCCAGTTGTACCTATCTATTTATTATATTTCTTAAATATTAATTAAAAGCATTTCATCACATGTCAGTATATATATTATTGCTTCAGTAAACATTTAACACAGCGTACATGTTTTAAAGGTGTCATTTACGGTATTATTTTAACTTAGCATATCCAAATATAATATTTGGTTTCATTCACGTTTATTGTGAAGCATGTAGCATATGTTATTAACAGTTTGTGAGCGTGCCATACCTCAGGTTTTTGGGTTATTTCTCATATATATGTTTGTGACGTAGTTTGTTTTTTGACAGGACTTCGGAATCGACTATGGTTTTCCACGTACTAATCTTTCATTCCTACAGTTCATTTGCCTAACTTTTATATATTATTCATAAATTGTAGGTTGGTGCTTATAATATAAGTTATTGAATATAATCAGCGTTTACATTTTGAGTTCAATATTAAGCTTTCACGAAAAATACTTTTCTTATATCAAAATGATACATCTAAATTATTGTTATAGCGGAACTATTTTGTAAATATAAACCATGTGCACGCAGGTGGGGCGCGCGCTCTCGTTCAACAAGACGCCGTCGAAGCTCAAGCGCGCGATGTCGTCCATGATATCGCCTTTCGGCTCCACGTCCAACCTCACGCCCGCCTCGCAGCTCGCGCAGATGAGGCTCGCCAGTTGCAATAATATTAATGTATGCATTTAATTATTTCTTATTAATTATATTTAATAATAAAAGTAAGAAAGAATTAAGCAACGGAGTGTATTAACACTAGGCTCCTATGGTTCCTGCAGTTCCCTCTGCCTACCCTGCCATGTTGGGGATAAAGCGTAAAAAAAACTAAAAGTTCTATAACAATTCTAGTTCTATAGTGTAATGATTCGATCGCATATGCACAAGCAGGAGATGGGCACGAGCGCGGGCGGCGGCGCGGGCGCGTCCGTGCTGGTGGCGCCGTTGTCGGTGCAGCCCACGCGCAAGGCGGCGGCCGCGGCGGCGTTGCGGCGCTTCTGACGCCGCTCGCAGCGCACGCTGTGACGCGCGTCGCCTCTGTGAAGTGCCTTGCTAGTTCAATAGTATTACTTGTCCTGAGTCGGCAGATGCGAATGAAGAAACTTCGTTCGTAAACATGTTGTGAGTTAGATTTAGTGAACCGATGCGGCGTCGAGTTGTGCGACTGTAAACCAAATGAAATTAAACTTATATGATAAGCGTCGGCCGCGACCGCTGCGACGGCCGGTTCTATCTCCACTATTGGCGGCTCTTACGGTGTAGCTAGTTTTGGGATCTGTGTAATATCTTGAATAATTTTAATGAGATATTTAAAAACTTTCGTGTCACATAGTAATATTGATATTATCGAATAGTGTTGAGTAATATGTACATATTGTGATATTTTAATTTAATTGTGAATTAGATATTCGTAGGTTAGAGTAGTGTCCTGTCCGATGGCCTACCGTGTCCGTCTCCCGTTGGTTTTAAGCGTTCCTAATATTTGCCTTATCGCTTCTTATGAACGTTTAATTCATTAGATGTTCATCGATGAACATGAGAGACGAGAGCTCTCGTCCCGTTCTCGCGTGCGTGTATTGTATTTATTTAATAATTTTTAAAATTTTACCAAAAAGCTCAAAAGCTGTGACACGCACCGACGTTCATATCATGTGTACGCAAATTAAACCATTGTACAAAGGTCTATATTTATAAATATATTAATGATTGAAAAAATAAACGTTTATTTTCAATAACTGGCTTTTTAATTTTTCCTTAAAACAATTCATACAATGTGAAATCAGGCCAACGTCACTTGGCTCTGCGCGGTCGCAAGAACTTGTACACGTTGCGTACGGCGCGCAGTGCGGGCGCCGCCACCACCGCCATCAGCGCCGCGCTCGCGCAGTACACCAACACTTGCGGCATCTCTGCACTCCACACTACTGACAACTTCAGTATTAGCGTTGCCTGTTGAATGAGTAAAAACTATTAATAAATTAAAGAAATTAAATAAAATTAATTAAAAAATAAAAACGATAAAATATGCTTTCTTTCAGAACCTGAACTTCAATATTCGTACCCATATAAAATATAAAGCCCACACCAGTTTCAACTGGAATTCTTTTTTTAAAAATATGTAGATGTAAAATTAATTTTAATGTAAGTAAAACACTGTTGTCTGCATACTTACTAGCATGATAACAGGAATTATCTGCCACTGCGTTCCGATTCTCGACGAACATGCATTTTCCTCGGTGGATATGTTCATATCAGAAACGAAATCGTGACTACGATAGAAATAGAGCATTGCAACTAATTCCAAAAGACAAATAAACGGCATCGACACTCCTGTCATTATTGTGTCTATACTTTCCAGTAAAGCTATTCCACCCTTCAAAATATTAAATATTGTAATTGAATTCGCAATATTGTACTTCATTGAAAAATATAAGAAAAATACTTACTGTAGTGGCAAAGAGAATGCTTAGTCCCATGCACATCAAGATTATGCCCGCCACTACTACTTGTTCGGCAAAACTATATAAATATTTAATATCTTTAGTATTATCTTTAGTGATGCTGTAATTTCATACACGAAGTGTCCGCAATGGATAACTATTGTGATTGTGCTTGACAAGATAGTAGTAGTCAGATAGTATGAAAATAGATAAATATATGTATTAAGCAATTATTTTTAGTATTTTAGTAATTTATTGTCTCGGACAGTGTCCAAGAAGCGTGGACGAGCCATTCTACAGCTCGCCCAGGCTTCCGCGACGATAAAATTGTTTCTAAAATTAAAGGTAGCAATACACTATCACAATATATCGTTTAACTTTAAATTCTTACTTACACTAAACTTATTTTATATTCAAATATGGTATGTAATGATGTTTTGAGAAGTACATATGCCACGGTCATATAAGAGAAAATTAATCCGCCAAATATAAGCGCAGACCTGGGAAATAAATACAATTAAGTTGTAGAATCAAATTAAGTAGTAAAATCACACAATTTTGCTAACATTAATTATTAAAATGTATTGTACTCTGCACCTTATCTGTTAAATAATACAAAACGTAGCGCTTAATGAAAATTTTAATATTATTTTTTTATATTTTCAAAAATTTTATATTGGCCAAAATCTCTGTTTGAGTCAGTTAGGCCCATGTAAGGGACATACGAGAAATGAATACATTTAATGAGTTCCATTTAAAAAATGTTAGCCGTATTAATATTACATTTTGGTTCATTTTAGAGTTAAAGGTGACTAATCATTCAAAAAGCATTTGAACAAAGTAATTATTTACTTACGATAGATGAGAATAATTATCAATTAATGTGCAATTTGAGTACAAGGGAATTATCCATAAAGTACCTAAAACCAAACTATGGTATAATAATGTAGCAAATCTTAGATTTAATAAATAAATGTAAATTATTTCGATATAGGTACTTTCGTGCATATTATAGACGGCTTTTGTATTTGGCTGAATAGAATCCACGAGCGCACAGATTGCGGCACCGCTTGTATGTAGTCCGGTTAATAACAGAAGAAGTCCACTATGCCATACATTTTCAGCCGTTGAGTAGTGGGTCTATGTGACCCGATGCTTAAAATCATAATTATCTTATATATATATACGTAGTTTAGACATTAATAATAATATATTAATTATTTTATTAATAATAATATTAATTGGCGCAGTTTCTGCCAATAAACGCAACGTGGTGTACTCGTTACTCAAAGGCTGAAAGAGACAGAAAGCGAAGAACGGAATGTCTTAACACTAGGTACCCACCGGTTCTTGCGGCTCCTTCTGCCTACTTTGCTATGAATGAGATAACACGTGAAGCATAAAAATAATACATATTCGAATATTTTACCATAATGATTTAATCCCTTCCCGTGTATAATTTCAGTTCCTACACCAGCTGAATGTATATAAAGAGCCACCTCTAAAGCATCAGCAAAAGCCTGCAATATTTTGTACAGTATAATATTTAGAATTATTATTCTTTTTATGTAAGAACTAATTTGCATACCGTAAGAACTTCTTTAGCGCCGATCCGGTTGATATTGTACATCAGTTTAGGCGCCGATATAAGATGTGCACCAGCGATTACTAAAAGTAGTATTGTCCAGATCCAAGGTACAACAACCAGCCAAGGGTTTATGTTATTCCAAACTAACTATAACAATGTACTTTTTTTTATCATTTTATACTTTTAAAAAATCTCTTAAAGATATAAAATTATGCCTTACCCGACCGTGTATTAAACGTTCTATTATCATGAATACCCATAAAACACACCATATAAAAATTATACCTATCATTAAAGGTATGTTGAATTGGCCGAAATTGTAGTCGTCACGAAATAGTACAACTTCTACGCTGAAATATTATTTGAAACTATTGTATATACAATTTAAGTAACACTTAATATTGTCCATATTTCAATATTTGTATTAAAAATGTTCTTACTAAAAAAAGTTATACGGTGGCGTACTGTAGAGAACTGGATATCCCATTTTGTACAATTCACTACAAATTTCTATTCGTCCGTAGAAGCTCCTTCGTGAGGCGTTTGTTTTCGGTCTAAAAAATAATGTAATATATACTAGAAATAACCTTTTTGTTTAACGTCATCATGCTACATACATACATCCATACATATCTTCACGCATTATTATGTTCTGCATACCACTTTCTTCTTGTAGAACTACATTGTGTAGGTACAGGTAAACTTGCAGCGACACTAACGTTCTGCCGTCTCAACAACGCAGATAAAACACCGTCTTTTCCAATACATTTTATATCTTCCATCTCTACATATTCACAAAAATCTTACATTTCGCACTTTCCTCGTCTCACTCAAATATCTTTGTCTTACTTGCATTTAGGCTTAGATCATTACTATCACACCCGTCTATTCAAAATAACTGGTCACCATTCTGATTGGTCACTAATTATTTTCATTATGCTATATAAGAATATAAAAAGAATTTTACTTATAATGTGAGCTAAATATATTGTAACCTGTGTTTGAGGAACTTTTGATGACTTGCATTTCGCCATGCAAAATCCTTTGTTCCTACTGTTGTACGTTCTATTGGCAAATTATCATTGAATACTTCACTCATTGCTAAAGTAAATCCAGACTAGAGGGGCATATTGTTAGAGACATGTGTTATTAATGAAGATAAAAATAATTTATGAATCTTTAAACATTATTTAAATTAGTAGAATAATAACTAACCTCCCTTAGTAATATTATATTTATATTTTTTGTAATAGGGTCATACCCTTTTAGATCAAAGTCCCTGAAATATAAAAGTTAAATTTGACTAGTTTATATGCCTAATTATTAAGTAAAGAAAACTTTTTCAGATTCCAGCTTTATCCTGCTTTATCCACAATATTGAAATAGAATATTCTTTATTCAATATACAAGCACTTATAAGCAAATCTAAAAGGGTAAGGTAAATATTAAACTGTCCTACTCATAGATGAAATGCTTGTGGAAGTTTACTACACATACATATACTTTGTGCTATAAATGTACTGTATGTACTTTTTGAAGTCTAAAAGTAGGAGTTATTCGTCTGTTTTTATTTTCTTACTTGTACGGTATCTATCACTGTTATTTATTAACTATTTCTCGTTGAAAATCTTGCGCTCTCATGCTGTAAATAGCCTAAATAACATTTATCTTTTTAGTTTAAAGTTTATTTAATTAGGCAGCGGTGTCCCAAACATATTCCAGAACAAGATCATATTCTGGTGCTATTGTAAGAGAAAAGCAGTATGAACAAAAGCTGTCTCAGTTTTTTTACAACGTGAGGCAGCGGGTGCGAGAGGCACAGTCATCCGTCAAAACAACCGTATGAAATGCTATTATTTACAGTGTAGCAACATAGGCAGTTAATTATCCTATTTCTGTTTAAATTCGAGTCACTGCGTAGTGTAGTAAAAAATTATCTATTCTCTTGAGTGTAGGAATGCCCGTGATTAAACCCACACAAACTTGAAAGTAAATACACAAATATAATAAACATACAGTATTTTGAAGTAAGTATAACGTATTTAAAATGATGTTACCTGCAATATTTGTAAGGTAATTTTGAATCGCTTACTGCATGTAAGAAGTAAATTCCTGCCATAGCAGCTACAGTGCAACATACCACAGCACGTAATAAGGCATTTATACATATCGCGATTCCAATACCTGTATATAAATATCCAATTATAATATGATTATCAAAGAATGCTGATATCTTTCTATAAAAAATAAAAACAACACCTTCAAATATGGGTAAAATACGAAAAGCTCGACCAGGTCCACTGATGCTCCACTGACCAAGATATACTTCAAAATGTCGCAGAGGATTGCCTAGGAGCGCTGTGGCCATGCCCAAAAATATCAAGAAAATAACTAAAACATTTAGATACGATAGATTATTTCACTATCATTCAGTAACGATGAAACATTTATACCAAAACATTTATTTTATAGTGATACAAACAGAATCCTCCAGTGAGTGCGGAAGCGACCACTCTAGAATGCATTGTAAGAAAGCCACCAAGAGCGAGTGAACCGAAAGTTAATTTGCGTCGTCCTTTAACTCCCCTCTGAGTGGCGCCGCCAGACGCGTTGTCCATACCAGGAATGTGTGCGGTTGACCATATTTCTGACCATTGACTTTGCTAAGATTAAAATTATGATTTCAATTTTATTATCTTATTATATTTAGAAGGTTAAATTGTAATCACTCTATAAATTAATTTACAATTCTTTAATATAGAAATATGTCATCCATTTATAGTTATTGAAATAATCATTCTTCTTTTTCACTTACCGCATCTCTGTTATCGAATGTAAGAATAGTCTCTAATGAATATGGAGCTCGGCTTAAGGCCATCTAGTAATTTATATAAAACTAATTTTACTAAAAATTTTTGACGTTTTTTAAAATGGTCTTAAAATTTTTGACATAATCAAAGACTAATTTATGTCATTCAAAGTAAGTTATAACATATGTCATCAACAAGTAAGCCTTCAATCACTGATTAATAAAACTGAAGAAAAAAACATAAACATTTCTAAAAAATTATAATAGTTCTTTTATTTTTACAAACTTATAAATAAAATACATATACCACTTTATGATAAAAACTATAAATATGAATATCAATATTTAACAAAGTTCGCATTGACACATCACTCAACAATAAGAAAGACAATTGGTACAAGAGTCTAAAAAACACCAATCAGGTTTAAAATACATCAACACCGCGCACATCAGCGCACATTAGCGCACGTCAGCGCACTGCGCACATCATTAGTGCGGCGCTCAGATGTGCGCGTTTCGCGAGCGCTATGGCGGCGGCTGCGCAGGCGCTTGCGGCGCGTCTTGCGGCAGCGTGAAGTTAATGAGCAGGTCGCGCACCGCCGGCCATAGGATGCATTCTCCGTGGGTTTGGCTGAACTCCGCGAATCTGCGTAAACGAGACACTTATGGTAAACTGATCCAAAATTAATATGTACGCAACTATTCACCGATTAACAAGGTACTTGTTTTATAAAAGGTTTCGCTTTTACACGGTTGTCCAAATAAGTTTATTTTTATTTTTATCGCACTCTACTAAATGTAGTGCACAGTAGCATTTAGTAGAATGTTATAAAAACAAAAAAATGTGGAAAACTGTGTAAAAGAAAAACTTGTAAAACAAGTGCCGTGTTAACTGGGGGATAGGTTAACCAAGAAATGGCTACTTGTAAATTTTTAAATGAGCTCTTATTGGCATAATGATTAATCATTATACCTATATGAGCTAGAAATCATTTCAATATTAATATAGAAATGATTTAGAATTTCTATATTAATATAGAAATGATTTCTGGAGGTCCTTATTATTTTTAAAGGTTTACCGTTTCAAATGTAAGTTGACAGCAATGAGGTGTGGTTGTTGCGCGTCGCGTCGCTCCGCTATCTGCATGGCGTTTGATTGCACATCGTATACTAGAGGCAGTACCAGCTGCGTTTCACCCCGGGTCAGACATATCTGTAGAGTTAATTATGATAACCGAAATAAACAAAATATCAGTAAAGCAAAACGACGGTAGCAAGATACATAGTCAGTTTTTATTTTTAAAAAGTAGTAATTTTTTATTTAATTTCTTAGGTACTTGACATTGTTCCGAGTCCCCAAGCTGCTTGTACTTTTTATTATTTATCTGTGTCGTGTCATTCGTGTATTAAATTTGCTGTCAAAAACGGAAAAATTAGTGCTAAGAAAACCATAGTATAGAGATATAGATATTTGTTTTTTATTTAAAAAATAGTTTGCTCTATAGACACTTGGTCCGTACCCTTTTTTAACTTATACTATATGTTCTTATTACAAATACTGATTATATTAATATATAATACATAGAATTAATATTTATCATAATGAACATCTATAATAATCTTTACATCTTTATTGTATTTTATATTACTTAGAACTAAGGCCATGGCTGATAAGCGAATTACACAAGTTTATACATTTCATTTTTGGTGTTATAAATAAAACTAAATTTATAATAAATTAGGGTCACTTGATGGTGGGTTCACACAATAATGACAGAAAATAAGCTTTGATGCTACTTATATCTTAAATATTAGGGCATGTCCTCTATAATGGAAGTTGTAACCGCTGCGTTTCTGTCTTTCGTGACGGTCTTCAGTAAAACATTTCAAAAACGTTCTTTCGATCTATGTAGAGTTGGTTTAGGTCTCCTATTAAAAGTACTTCGTCGGCCCCTAAGAATATGCCTGCCATTACTATTGAACCAAAGTGGTTCATAAGGGCTTCGTCAACTATCAGGCGATTGCACTTTTGTGATCCTCCTTGTGCACCGTTATGATGTTACTTTAAACCAGCTAAACCCTATAAAACCCTATACGTTTCAACAACCTCTTTTTAAGTTCATTAGCTGCTTTTGTAGTACTAGTGACGACTCTATCTCTTTCTAAATTAAATTATTTAACTATCCTTCCTCCTACCCAAAAGGCTTCCTATAATAGCCATTAAGGAGCTACACATAGATCTTGCTGCTAGGTGTTTCTTAGTCAAGTCTGGACTGTTATCTTTAGCTTCTACCTCCATTTGTTGAGCGCGTTCTGAGCCACTTTAAGTGGTTTTAACAATTGTGAGGAATCCATTTGGCCGCTTAAATGAGCAGGCTTAAGGTAGCTAAGGTCTTCCCCTCGGTCCTCATGTACTAAAACCTCGTGCTGTTTGGAAGCCTTTATACAACGCAGTCGGTCTGCTACTTCCCCTCTGTCTTACTCAATCACCATAGCGTCTACGCTAAATACTGGTTCTCCTTGTTCTTTTGTCTCACTTAGCAAATTGAGCAGTTCACAAGCCCACATAATATGCATTTTTGCATTCCAATCGAGTAGTATTATCGATTTGTTCTTGAATTTTACTACACGACAGGTGATGTCACCGACCATTCTCGCGGTTAGTGTTTTATTTTTTCTGGATCACATTCACAAAATGGAGAATCTTTGAGCTTAAATCAGTATAAGTATTCAGAAATGCCACCGTGTCCCGTCAGCATTTGCACGTGCCACGGTGTAAGAACCTTTACCCCCGTTACAGTGAATGCCAGTCTCACATCTGGGAGAAATTTCTTTGTAACCGAACCTGTCTATGACGTTTCGTATCTGTCTTGCCACATATGTACAGATTCTTCTCTGATGATTCCTTTGATGTATGACAGTGGAATTTTGTCATAGTCCAGAGTTGTGCCAGTGAGTGCCGCTGTTTTAGCCAGTTCGTCTGCGCGTTCGTTCCCGTCAATACCCACATGTGCTCTGAACCAAAACAATCTAATTCGTCTCCCTTCTGTTTTAATTTTCTTTATGTTTTCTCTTATTACTATTACCAGGGTGTGGCCTGAATTTGGTTTTCTTAACAATTCCAGTGCTGATCTGGGGCACTCAAAATGTTAACTATTTGATCTTTACTGGATGTCGCATCCAGTAAAGATCAAATAGTTAACTTTGAATTGCCCTAGTTAAAGCGTATAGTTCAAACTGTAAGACGGAACAATTCGGATTTAAGCTGAATTTTTCGCTACTAGTCTCCTTTCCTCCTTCCCATCTGGATAGGGCTGCTCCAACTTTTCCCTCAATTTTACTACCATCAGTAAAAATCTGGACGCCCTGAATTTGGTGCAACCTGATGGTTTCGGGATTCAAGTCCTCAAGCAATTCAAAAACTATTGCTATCTGTGTTGATGGATTTGGCTGGAATAGACGGTTCTCTTCGACATCAAGCTCCTTTCCAGGTGGAAGGTAATCATTGCAGAGTCCTTTCTTAACCCTGTAAAACTCGCATATTCCTTAATTTTTATATCCAGTGTTAATAGTCCAGATAGTGACAGTGCGGATGTTAAAGACACCGTCCTGTATGCTTTGCAGATCTTTTGAGCAAAGCCTCGCTGGAGTGCGTTAAGCTGATCTCGAATCGCTTGCATGTCCGTTGAACGAAACCAGACACTTGCTGCGTACATCATTATAGGCTCAACAACTGCCACATATAGATGTTTTTATAGTCCTAGAAGTTTTATTTCCTTGACCAGATTGATTGTGGTACCCGACATACATATGTGGGGATGATCGTACTTAGTTTTTCCTGTCAGCAATATAATGTTAGTTTTTTGCGCTGCGAAGTTTAATTTATTCCGCTTACGCCAATCCACGATTGTCTCCAGAGTGCTATTAATTTTTGGCTTTAGATTGTGTGTGGAATGATCTGCAAAGACTAACGCTATGTCATCAGCAAAACCCTGGCAATATACTCCTTGAGAGTCAAGTAATTGCAGCAGTGAATCCAATATGATAGTCCAAAATGTGGGTCCTCCAATTGAACCTTGAATACATCCTTTAGTAGTACGCTTTTCGCATATTACTCCAGCGTAACTGACCGCCACTCTTCTATTAGTTAAATATGAGCAGATAATAGCATATAGGTTACTAGGGCATTTTTTTAATGAGGACCAATTTGAGTGCAGGCCACCATTGCATTGTCAAAAGCACCTTCTATATCTAGTGAGACGAGCAATACAATCTTTTTGTTGTCAATTTCTTGCTGTAAGTGTTCCACTAGTTTGTACAAAGCGTCCTCAGTGCTCCGTTGTGGAAGGAATCCATATTGATTAGTATTCAGTATTGGGAGGATATGAAATTGTATGCGTGTTATTAGCAGTTTTTGAACAATTTTTCCCAAAACAGGAAGAAGACCTATAGTCTTAGGGATTTGGGATTTGTATAATCGTCTTTTCCTCGTTTTCTCAGATTAATGACATGGGCTATTTTCCCTTTTGTAGGGTAATAAGTTCGCGCCAAACATTTATTTGCTAACGCTAAAAATACCTCCTTGCGTAGGCGCATATATCTGTAGTCAATCCATCAGCACCAGGTACTTTTTGTGGTTTTTGAATAAGTAATACCGCCTCTAGCTGTTCAATGGTGAACGGTGGATCATTTAGGTGTTCAATTGTTTGCCATCATTCACCTGCTCTCGGATTTCAGTGTGATCTGGCTGATCTCTCGACACATCATCGTCAGGGTAGAACTGTTTTGCTAATAGTTCTGTTGATTCTTGTAGGGTTAAGGTGAGACCTGTTTGATTTTTAAGTAAAAGGTCTTCTTTGCGTTTTGACGTCTTACTTATGACCCTATATATCTTATCCCACATGCTTTCCTTGTCCTGGGATGTGCATAAATCCTTCCAGCTCTTCTCTTATGGAATCCAAATTTAATTCTCTTTTCTCCAACTGGGTCTTGAAAAAGGTTGAGAAGGGTCTTGAAAAAGGTTGAGGAGTCTGACCATTTTGCTTTTTTCGTATTATATTTATGCGTCGTTGGTGACCTTGTGGGTTCTAGTGATCTTCCCAGACGCAGAGTGAAAGTTATTGAGTTGTGGTCGGGAGTTATAAGACTTCTTTCCTGCCACTAAGATGTTTTCTGTATTTAGTGTCTCACATGTGTATTGGATTATATTTAAATACGGATGGATGTTTGTATCTCCCTCTGGATATATTGATACTATTCCAATTTTTAAGCTTCCAGCTACTACTACGACCGCCGCTTCAGTCTCAGTTATAGTTGAGAGTCCTGTATTACCTTTAGCCTATCCCGGGGTTCCACGGTTTCACGGGTTCCCGGATGCTCTTTAAGAATGCCACTGCTTCCTATATAAGTTCCTGACCTACGGCTCCTGTACAAGAGCTATTTCTATGTCTATGTCTTTTGCCAGTTTCAACTGCTCCAAAGTTAGTATCTTAGCTCTAGGTAAATACACAAGTTTGTGTTGCACACGTTCACGACGTATTATGTCTATCAATACGTAAACAACGTCAAATTTTTGTGTGCGTAATTCATATCGTTATAATAAAATGGTAAACAATGCAAAGAAATTTGAGGATAAAAATAGTTATAATACTCACAATATTTTTTATTTTTTTAGATTATTATATAGACTGCCCGAAGATTTTTAATAGGTGCGATGGTCCTAATCAACTAATTTGCTATTTATAGTTAAAAAAAACATAAAAATTTGAATTAACAATATTTAAAATAAATGTTTTAATATAATTTGGTAATTATATTAAAACATTTATTGTAAATATTGTTAATTAGACATTAAGATGCAAAGATACGAAGACATGAATGTTGATACACGAATTAGGAAACAAACAAGAGGACCGTCGTGGCGCAGAGGCGTAAGCGTCTGCCTGTAAACGCGACGGTTTGTGGGTTCGATTCCCACTCGGGAAAGATGGATTTTTCTATTTCCATTTTCATCGTTCTGGCAACTAGGCAAAGCGTGGCGTTGAGTTAAAAGGCAGAAAGTGGGGACGAAAAAAGCGGGAACTAAGCAAAGAAGTGTCTTAACACTAGGTTCGTATGGTTCCTGCAGTTTCCTCTGCCTACCCTGCCATGTGCGGGATAAAGCGTGAAGCTATAAAAAAATAGCCTGTAGGGGTTGCACTATTCGTCCAGCACAAATACATGTACAATGCAATACAGTACAGTACAGTATAGTACAAATAATATTTTTATTTTTAACCATAATGTGGATTAATACTTTGTCAAACACTTAAATCATAAAAATATAGTATAAATGTAATTGGAACACGAAATACTTACAAAGAACAATATCTTGTGTTTGGCCAGCAGCACGGCGGGCTGGCCGGCGGGCACTATCTGGGGGCCGGCGGGCGGGATGCGTAGCACCCAGTGCAGCGTCCACAGCGCGGGCGCGATGGGCACCAGCTCGGCTCGCATCAGCGCCACCAGCGACGGCAGCGCGGCGGCGGGCGCGCCCCACGCGCGTGCCCACCCCTGCAGCGCCGTGGCGCGGTACGGCGCTATTGCGACGCGCTGCTCGAAGAACTTTTCCATTACCTGGATCACACATGAAAAATATCATATGCTACAGTCAAATTTCATAACAAAGAATGCTACAGAATATATAGAAAAATTCATACACTCAGTCATTTATGAATAAAAGGAAACATTCACCTGTAAATCGTCAGCAGACCAGTTATCCTTAACATCGGCGAGCGGGGTCAGCTGCAAGTGCAGTGACTGCATGTGCTGGTGGTGCAGCGTGACGCGCGCCGCTAGCCCCGCCGTGTCGCAGCGGAACGTCAGCGACGTGGCGTCCGTTGATACCATCGTTAACTGTTAAAAATAAAAAATTGTATGTTCCTACAAAACAATGGTGTTTTATCCTAAGGATTTTATTGCATAAAGGCGGACTATCTGTTTGTGGACTATATATGTTTATATAAAATAATTCTGGACATAAAAATGATTCTGTACGAAATATAAATATATTACAATTAAGAAGTCTATTTACATAATCCTCCTGATGCACAAAGCGCTGCAGCGCTCGCTTCATATATACGCAAGCTAGGAAGCGCTGTAAGGGCGCGAGGGGCGGTCCGGGCGGCGCGTTGGGCGGCGGCTCGCACGGCGTGCACAGCGTCTCGAGCTTGCTGACGGCGAGCGGCGTGCCGGGCAGGCCGCCCCACGCGCGCCCTCCTGCGCCGCCGCGCCCGCTCGCCGTGCTGGAGCTGGCTTGTGGACCTGCTCAGAGGACATTTATAATAACTACACTATAAATGTTACACTACTAAAAAAAGAAAATGGGGTTTTGTACATTTACTGAAGGTTTAAAATAAGAAATTTGATGTAATGTAATATCTAGAATGTCATGTTCTACTAAAATTTTAATTCTATACTAACCTTTATGATCGAGATGATGTCGCGGCGACGGGTGGTGTCCGGGCGAGGGGCGCGGCAACGACGGTGAAGCAGGCCACGCGGTGAAGGGCGAGGTGGGCGGCGGGTGCGGGGAGGCGACAGGCGCGAGAGGGGACGGCGCGAGGGGGGAGGCGGGCGATGCCGACACGCCGGGACCTCCCGCTCCTGCGCCGCCGCCGCCGCCGCTGGCGCCGGGGGGCGATGTCAGGTTGAAGGATCCGCCGCCTATCTGCTTACAATTATGGACGTTTTTTGTATCTACGATCCTTATTTACTTGAAGTTTACATATTAATTTCTTTATTGAGATTGACAATAGAATAAACATTACATAAAGTTGACTTCGTTACCTAAATATTTATCTATTAGAAACAGTCACTTTTGTTTGTTTCAATTAATTTTAATAAAAAAATATTAAAAAAAGCTTTTAAGTATATATCAATTTGCAGTAATTTACTAAATAGTGGAAAGTGTCTACATCACATAAGATTATCTCTTAGATCAAAGACAGCGCGTCATACAGTAAAATATTTTTGAATTTATATAAAAGTTGTTAAATATATTTATAGATAAAGTAATTTGTATATAATGTGTGTGTATTGTAAGAGAAGAGATATTATAATTACCTGATGCTGAGCAGGTGACGCTGGGTGTGGAGTAACAGGAGCCGAGTGGGGCGTGTGCGGCTGTGGTGGAGTCATGGGCGCGGGAAAACGAAGTCCACCTATTAATAAATATTTACGTCAACATAAATACTACTCACTTAACGACTATGTCATTTTTTTGTTTTACATCTTATCTTGCAACAGAAGAGAAAACCTGCTGTCAAGACACTACATTTTCCATTTAC
Organism: Dione vanillae; assembly: GCA_037178615.1. Taxonomy (NCBI): domain Eukaryota; kingdom Metazoa; phylum Arthropoda; class Insecta; order Lepidoptera; family Nymphalidae; genus Dione; species Dione vanillae. The sequence goes on from JAZFAU010000029.1 coordinate 864,673, forward strand.
CATTGGATCTCGAGACAATGCGAATAAAAAGACGGAACTACTAATTTATGCCTCCTCTATGAATCAAATTCCAAAACCAATAAAAAAGTGTACTTACGCCTCTTAGAAATCGTCTAAGCGCCGTGTCTAAGAGGCGCAGATTCAGATTCCATTTAATACGTTTTCTTCATCTATGTACATTTTCGCATAGAAAATTACCTGGTGGCATCGGAGACATAGGTGATGGTGGATTATCGTCTTCTGCGAGTAGCCTGGCGCTAATATTGTCGTCAACATATCTTGAAAGAAAAGTCTGAAAGAAAAATAATTTATATTTTAATAAATGCCAATATCTATAACTACATGTATAAATACATAATTGCATAGGTATGAGGCCGTAGAGGCACAACAGATCAGCATTTGTTCCCCATGTGGGAGGTTAAATATATGCATTTCAAGTATTATTTCCATCTTTTACCTCGGGCTGACAAGCGGACGTACTTCTTAACACACTTAACTCTAGTATGTGTTAGATCTAAAAAAATTTGTCCAATTGTATTAAGTAGTAACACGATAATTCATCGAGTATAGTCTTTCAATAACACCAAGTCCCTAAACTAGGCCGTCCATGAAAAATAAGCTAAGTATAGTTCGATAAAAGATAACAATTTATAATTAAAAAACCGGAAACCTTCAATCCAAGTGCAGGCGCGAACTCATCTACGACCGTACTTCTGTCGAACTTAGAGTAGGCGCCGTCGCGTATAGTGACCATGTTGCCACCTCGAATGCCCACTTCAATTGAATATGCACCAGCATATATAATTCTAATCTGTGAAAAAAAATGTAGAAATAAAGAAATAGAATATTTTTAACCATTGGTATATTTTTTGAAGATTAGTATTTTCTCCTATCAATAAAATTGATTCTAAATAGACTCCCGACTTTCTTTTCATTTTCTATTGTGTCATTCTCGCATTCCAGTGCATTCCGTATAGCAACGGTACCGGCACTACACTCTGTATAGTGTACGGTCAAACATGCAGCAATACGGTCTTAAACCCAACCATTTCACATCTTCACTTTTATATATTTTTCGCAGATTGACCAGTCCAATCACTTGACTTTTATATTTATCTATACTAATATACTTAAGGACTATATTGCCCTTGTCTGTAAACGCGACGGTTTATGAGTTCGATTCACACTCGGAGAGACTGAACTATTTTCATTTTGACAACAAGGTAAAGGTCGAAAGGTGCCAATAAAATCACTAATATTGCATTCTGTCCCTTTTTACATCTCTTTCAAACGCCAAAACCTTCGTAAGATTTAATTAATATTTATGAAGCCAACCGATATAATTCAAAATTACAGTAGTAAATGATAATAAGCAGTTATTTATAATACCTTTCGCCAAGAATGCGCTAACAATGTGAACGTGGGCGTGGGCATGAGCGTGCGCACGTGGTGCAGGCCCAGCTGCGGCAGCGTGGGCAACCGGCTCAGGGCTAGTAAAGGCGCGTACGTCTCGCGCAACACTACGCCGAGAGACATCAGGTCCTTGTGCCTGTTGTTAGTTTATTATTATAAATTTAATTGTATTTGCTATTAAAGTTTAGGTTTTCATTATTATATTTATTATAAAAAAAAAAAAAAAAAAAAAAACAAAAACAAAAAAGTTTATGTAACAGTTATTTCAATTATTTTTCTATATTACATTCACATATATTCCGTATTCAGCGAAGTATATAAAAAAAGTATTAAGTAGCTCGTACACGTTGAACGTAGTTTCATGAAACACCAAACTTTTTTTTATCAAAATAAAGTAATAAAAAAAATTGCATATTATAATAATTTACACATGCAAAAGTAAAGAAAAAAAAAGCAATTCCGAATACCAGTTAATATAATGATCGAGATGGTGGTGCAGCAGGTGATGCGCGTTGGCGGCGGGCTGGTGCGCGGGCGTCGCCACGGTGTAGCGCTGCGCGGCCGCGCTCCACTGCAGCACGGCGGTCGCGCGCTGCGCCGTGCCGAACCCGAGCACCAGCGAGCGGTACGTGTACGAGCGGATACACACGCCTTGCCACAGGGACTCCCGTTCTAACCAGGAAAATATCAAATACTAAGGTCAACGGTGGAACTATGCCATATACTCATTGGATATGGCAATACTATGTAATATGATATATTGAAGCCTATAGATTTATTATATTATACAGTATTATATATAAAATATTTATATATGTATATATGTGTGAAATATACATGTATATATATGTATTTGATTCCCGTTTTAACGAGGAAAATATCAAAAACTAGAGTTGATAGGTGGCACTATGCTACATACTCATATAGAAAAAAATGTTGAAATTGAATTGAATTGAAATTTGAAAGAAAAAGTGTTTGTTTATATCTCCTTCTTTCACGTTGCAACGATGAAATGTTATTCTATATTGTTATTAGTGTGGAGATAGAAGGTAAATTACTTTTTACCACGTCAAAGCTTATTACTTTTGGAATTAATTTTGCAAAAACAAATTCTCCCTCGAAACATTTGTATAGCATGGTTTGTTAAGGTCCAAGTGCTACTTATTTTTAACACGCGTGTGTTTTTATAATATCTCTATCTTTAAATGTGTGTTATTAACACACATTTAAAGATTTATGTATAAAAAATATAGTGTAGTGGACGGAAAAATACTGTGGAGTGGACGTACCTTGGCTAGGTCGTAGCATGAAATCATACAAAAGAGTGTGTAAATGGACAATGGCAGCCCAATCTGCTAAAAATGCATCAGCAGTACGTCCCGCGTCGGTTCCCAGCTCATATTGGAGGTAAACGCAGCGTCTCTCACCTGTGTCAAATTTAAATATTTCAAATATCACTTCAAGCTTATCAATGATTATACCAGATATTATTAAGAAAGCTTACTCGCTTATTTAGCTTTTTTTAATAGGAATACCAGACAAGCCACAGAGGTTAAATTCTATCTTTTTCTTCCCTTAATTACTTCCTATATAATATACCAGAGAAAAATTTTCATACAAAGAAAATTTTAAAAAAAGATTATACTTTTACTAAAGCTATGATACATATTAAAACGGTAAAAATAAAATAAAAAAAAAACTTCAAACCTTGTTCCTTCGGGTTGGGTGTAGGCACGGGCGATCCGTGAAACACTATCTCAGCGGTCCACACGCGCGCTTGGTTCTTAGTGGTGAGGCGTATGGTGGCGGCGAGCAGGCGCGCCCGCAGCGCCGCCGCTGCGCTCTCGCTCGCGCCCTCCGGCCGGGGCAGGGCCACTATGCGCATGCCTAACGCCGACCCCGACCATTCTACCTGTACCCCGCCATGCGTCACGCCACGCGCCGCTAGCTAGACGAAAAATTTGTTTGTTAGAATATTATTAAAATGTATCATCGAGCACTTTTGAATGACTGAGTCAATGAAAAATAAAAAAATCTCATTTATTAGTATTCTGTTTAAGTTGTTCCAATTTTTGTATATGTACTACCGAAGCGAGTACGGAGTTGTGAAGACCGTCGTCGTCTACCTGTATACGCGACGGTTTGTGGATTCGAGTGGAAACTCTAGGAAGATAGATTTTTCTATTTCCTTTTTCTTCGCTCTAGAAACTAGGCAAAGCGCGGCGTTGAGTTTCTCCACTCAACACGCAATGCCTCGAAAAAGGCGGAACGCGGGGACGGAGAAAGCAGGGACTAAGCAATTCTCTGTGCCTACCCCGCCATGTGTAGGATAAAGTGTGAAAACATTTAAGATGTGTTGCTCTCGCCAGAATAAGAGTGGAACCTATCAAGAAACTCCGTTCAAAATATCAGGTGGCCAAAATCAACGGCGCGCCTAAGTTAATCTCAGTGTACTATTATTATGGTATAATGTATATTCAAAAATGAGCTTCACTGGAGTGTAGCTAGTTTACCTCTTGCGCTAGGTTAACGAAGGGCACCCGCTCGTCAGCGGCGGCGACCACGTGCGCCAACTCCGGCAGAAAGTACGCAGGCTGGCGCACGCGCACTGAGCGATTGTTAGCGGCTGACAGCTTCCTTTTACCAGGCTGCATACCTGGTACAGAACATAATAAATTCTTTGTTTTATAGTTTTCACTACCTTGACTTGTATCTATTTGTCTATCTATCTATCATTTACAACGCCAATACAATATTGTAATATCATCACGGGGACAAGGATAACAACGAAAAACTAGAAGGCGAAAGAAAAAGCTTATTACGTAAAAACATAATTCTTATAATTTAATATTATTAAAATTTAATTTATATCAGAAATTGTACTATATTAGAAGTGAAATCATACCAGGTGTATCCAGTGGCGTGAAAGGACCATGAGTAAGCGTGAAAGTATCCAGTTCCACTAGTGAATGCAGTTTTAAGAACGCGCGAGCAGTCGCAGGCGCTGCTGCGCTTGATGACGCTGAACTCCCCTGTATTTAATATAATATGCTTAAGTGGCTTTTCAACTATTATATCACGTATAATATAGAGGATGGCTCGACGATGTACCACCTGGAGTAAAATTTTTGTTAGAGAACGAACATCTCGGTAAATTTTAAGCAGCTGGTTTGAAATCATTAGATCAGATCATATCGAATTGAATGATGTCAAGCGGATATAGTCGATATTGAAGGATGGTATGCAATATATTTAATTTTATGTAGACGAGTAATGGTATAATAAACACATTTTTCCTCAAACTTAAGCGCTAAAGTGAAGAAAATCCAATGTGTCTAAAATGGATTAAATTGGATAAGCGTTATCTTGGACGCAAGTTATAAAAAGAAAATTGAACATTTGCCTTGTAACATAAGTGTGGTTAAAGAAAACGACCTAAAACTATAATAAGCTATCCAATATGTACAGTGGACCTAATCCGACAAACATTATGCCGGGCAACGTCGGATTATCGAATTCCGATTATAGAGCACTACCTTAGACCCCCTTAATTTTAGATTTTTATACAAAAGAATACCTTGTAGTTCGATAAACTACATATCCAGTGACAAGAACTAATATGTTATATGAATTTTGAAGTACAAATCATACATATTTTTTGTTTAAGTTCTATTATAAAATTAAGCATAAATGTACATACATGTGCCAAAATACATAATCAAAAATTAAAAATCAAAATCAATAATAAACTTATCAAAATTCGAAGCTTCATCGACATATTCAGCAATATTTTTTTGTTCAAAGGCATGTCGGAAAACAGGAGGTATCGAATTAGACAAGAGTCGAATTATGGGCGTTCACTATACTAGTAAAAGTAATAAGTATTGACAAACCTCTTCTTCGCACTCATCAGGCGTACACCGCCGAGCGCCCGCCAAGTGGAACGCTAGCGCCACGCTGCACGCACTACCGCTGTTGGTACTGGAACTGGTGGTGGCTGTACCACCAGCTGCTACTTCCTTCATTTCCACTACCTGCACATTAAAATGTATTTAAATATTTGATATAATTATGCAAGGTAATGTTTTAATTTTTTTTATATTTTTTAATGTGATTATGATCAATTTAAATATCGATATATTCTGTTATTTAAGCAATGCAGAAACTGTAAGTCGAACTCAGTTTGCATTTAATTCCCTCCATCAAACTAGGAAAAACGCAAAAGTTAGCGTCACACGTGATCTTTGTTGTTATTTAAAAAGGATTTAAATTAAACTACATTACAAATACTTCATTTTCAAATGAAAGATGAAGTACTTCAGTACTAGAATTTCGTAAATTAGATTAGATTTTATCTTTAACATACTTGATATTGCGGAGCAAATGTCTAAAGAACATAATTCTGTTTTTTTTTATTTTAATTCAGTGATGATCGAGTTTACAATTATTTTAAATACAGTCGGACGTTGACAATAACCTCGTCAAGGTGAATTACCAAATCACTCTTACTAATATATGATCCGTGTGCCGATGCAGTGTGACATACAATCTGTCAGGGGCGAGCTTGTTGAGGGGATGATCAGGTCCATGAAGAAAAGGCAAGTGTTCACAAACACTCGCTGGTAAATGTTGCAATGTCTTCTCACATCTTCTTGCTACCAACCAGAATCTACAAAATATTCATATAAATGAAATATTCAAAATAAATAAGAAACAAACTATCTGTTAAATATTTTTATGATTTTTAAAGTGTTAATCCACACTGAAGATAGAAAAAATACTTAAAAGCAAGAGAGCGCGCGTTCGAATCCCGCTGCGTTCAAAAATGTTTATATGTTTTCTTTAAGTATTTAAACTATCTGTAGTATATATAATTAGAATAGAATATAATTAGAATATATAAACTATCTGTAGTATACTTTTAGTTAGTGATTAGGTTACCATTTTAAATAAAACATAATAATAGTGTATGTTACTCTAACGTTTTGAAACACAAACATTTGAAAGAAAAAAAAATAGCATTTAACATATACAAAGTCTTTTACATCTAATAGATAATACCTAAGATGCGTGAGCAGCCCGCGCACAGCCGCGCGGTCCGCGTTGGCGAGCGCGCGCGCCAGCTCGGGCATGCGCGGCGTGGCGGGGTAGGCGGGCACGCGCGCGCGCAGCCGCCCGCCGTGCGCGCCCACCGACACCAGCAGCTGCTCCGCGCGCAGGCACGGCCACACCGCCGAGCACGCCAGCACGCAAGGCCATCCGCCCACGCTGCACTCCACCTGCACCGAGCGGGCGGTACAATTGTGTTTGTAACTTGTGGAGGCTTCCAAGCAAGTAAATGAACTATATTAATTTATTCAGTTTTGAAGCGTTATAATTTTTGATAGGGAATTTATACTTGAAGATGAAAAGATTGCAACCCATTTAATATATATTTTAGTAGTGCTTATAAAATAATCTCTTATACAGATGCAAATATACAACAGCTCTACTCACCCCCAAATCGTTAAGCAGTACTTTCAGATCATTAAGTCGCTGGCGAGACCGCACGTGCACAGTATGCGCGAGCAGGCGCTCCATAGAGGGCGCGTGCGGCGTGAGCGCGGTGGCCACGCGCTCGCCCCCCGCCAGCGCCGGCACGTGCCATACGCAGAGAGACTCTCCCTCTGCGCCTATTATTAGCCTGTAGCCGAGTTCGCAGCCAAGCTCCCTGTTGTTGTTGTGATACATATATCTATATAGCTTAATAGTTAATCATTTTAACTATAAATATATTTTAGAATATATAAAAAAATACAATTGTGGATGTCATAGCAGAGTGGGGCAGCAAGTTTCACAACATTTAACCGATCTAAGACACTTTTGTCTTTTTGACTACCCTGTTATATTAAGAAAAAAGCACCATGGTTAAATATTAATAATCATTGTTACAAAATTAAAGCCGATTGTATTTACCTCCAATAAGAAACTTGTAATTTTTGTCCAGGTATATATCTATCAACTTGTAGATGGCGAGTCAGACGATCACGGCACAATCTTAATGTTTGTGTATACAGTAGTTCTAAAGACAATGAGCGACAGAAGTATCGCAGAGCTGTGAGAGCGCCACTCAATCCTGCTGCTGCTAGTCTCGCTTGTGCGACTCCACGTAACCAGTTCAATTGCGAAGTGTGTACTAAGGGCTTTCCCTCTAGAATAAAATTAAAAAATTAAGTACAATTATAACACATAACCCAATATTTCTTTGCATATTAATATGATAATGATACCTCCAGTTTCGCTATCCTGAATGAGTATAGCAATATCCAATAAACGCCATGGCAAATTAGGTGCATCTCCCATAACTGACAAAGATACACTAAACTCTTGACCTACTGAAAAGGTGGCTCTTCCATTTTCAACCTAAAATAAAATTACTTCATTTACTTGTGCTGTACTTAAATTAATATATTACTCATTGAGCGAGTGAGGAGCGCAGCGACGAGCGAAGCTCTCTGTTAGTGGGGGTCTATGCATTCTTTGTTCGCTAACTCCTCCTAGACCACTGAACCGATTTTGATCGGATTTGTTTTAAACGATCACTGTGGTCATGAGGAGTGCCAATCCAAAACGATCACTGTGGTCATGAGGAGTGCCATATATAAAAAACTGTGATCGGACATGTCCTTGAGGAATAATTGAGAAAAAACCAACAAAATTCGATTTTCATTGAAAATGCATTGGATTAGCTTGCGCGTGCAATTTCTCTATGGCCAAACACATTGTGAACTTAATTTATTGAGAAACCCATTGAAATTTGCTAGCGCGCGCCATAAACAGAGATTTCAATTCCCCAGCATAACTCTATGGTACAATTATCACCCCTCATCCCTCAAGGACATCATTTCATGAAATGCGATATAGCTACCACTTGGACCTAATTTCCATGCAAAGTTTCATCGAGTTCTGTCAAACGGCCTCGGAGGGGACAGGCTACAAAAAACGGCGAAGTGAACATATAAGAGCTTCGCTTCAAAAAGTGTCTTTATTGTACCGCTTCCGCGCTCGCTCAATTAACAGGCCGGATGGGCTGAATACCTAGTTTTATAAAAGTAATAATTTTGACACAATTAGTGTTTGTACACAATTAGCCACTGATTTTTCTAAAGTACTTTAGATCTTTTAGGTTTCTTTTGAGAAGATCATAACAGATATTTTTATTGAGGTCTGACTGGCAATTAAATTTGGAAGGCAAACTTTTGTTTTTAATTATATTGTTGTTTACGCTCATGTTATATTGATACTACAAATTTAAAGTGAGGGTATAAAATGCGTATCTAATTTGGCAAGCCCTGTTTAACTATAACAAGCAAATAACTTGGTTAGAATCAATTTGTTTACCTCCACAATCAATAAAATGTCTCAAATATAGCTTTATTCATGACATAGGTTAGTTAAAATATAAGGTTTACCTTGAGATTTCGAACATCGCTAGGCAATGATGCAGTAGTTAAACGTTGACGAACAACATGTGCAAGAGCGCGTAAAGTAGAACGACGTTCACCCGGTGTTAAAGAGGGTGGTGGAACAAGTCTTTCACGAATCACAGCAGGTAGGCGGCTATAAGTGCCTAAAGTTAATACTTCCACAGCAGCTGCCATGTGGAAGGTAGGTAACCTGGATTACATGAAGAAATTTATTTCATATTGAGAAAAAACCTCAATACTTTTTTAAGAGCAATTTTTATAAAACAATTTTAAGTTTTCTTTATGATATCCTATTCAATGTAATAATTACTATATAGGCAGCAAGCCTTTAACATATATTTTTTAAATAAGAGTAAGTAAGTAATAAGTGCTGCAGACAGCTAAAATTATTTAAAAAGATTATGTAAAGAATTTGCTGTTAAACTACTGTAAACTACTTAACTCACCGAGCATGGACTAATGTTTCTCGAGCTACTCGAGCAAGAACATCTGCAGTCTCAACAAATAACAACGCTTGCTTATCTAGAAATGCCATTATATGTGCAGACCGGTCAACCTTGGTGGCACTGCTGGCCCATTTAACCAAAGCAAGTAAGCGAACAAATAACTGTCTGGTCCTAGCACTAAATTTGTAGATTTCAATTTTTCTCTCCATATCTGTCTTACGTGGTAATCTAAAGGAATATAAAATTGCAGTTAAAAATGATGAGATAACTTAATTAAAACTTTTAAATACAATTTAGTAACCTTTTGTAATAATATGAGCACATAGTTATCATTTTTTAAATATTAATTACTATAAATATAAATTGATACTTAAAAATGGGTATATATTATTATAATTAAAATATCATATTCATTTTACTAAAAATGGTGAATGAAGAATATTTTTGAGAAATGATATTTATTCTTATTTAACATTATGACTAATAAATAAATGAAAGATTCAAATACTATATTAGTATAAATTAAACTTACAATTCCGCCAATACTGTAAGCTCATCATAAGTTCGTTGTACAATAAAGTCTATTAACAAGCCTAGTGAAATAGATCCACCTCGAGCTCCACCACCTTCAGTCCCTTGGGTACAACCTTCTATAGCCACCGGCACCATAATGATAACACTGTTTATTTTGTTTTAAATAAGACAGACATTACTTATCAACGATAAGAAATATAGAAATCACTAGCTCCTACACAATCCTAAGTAGATACATCACACAAACAATGCATTACTAAATAAAACTGGCTTGTAAATAGGTATTGTAAAAATTTATATGTAATTTCCACAATTTCTAAATTTTTCATGGCATAATTTCTTCTAATAACGAATATTCTTTTCTCACACGACAAGTGTTTGCTGTCCCATATAACAGAAGATACAAAATAGACAGACAGATATAAAATACAATCCACAGATTATGCAACTCACTCGTGCACTCGTGTAAATGTATTCCGTCTGTGATGCGATGATTTCTATTTTCAAATTCAAAATCAATCTGGTATTGTTATCTTTTAATCTCAATTTAAAATTATCTTAATTATGTTTTAGGGTGCAAATTCACGGGATATTAAAAAATACATATCAGCCTGGTTCCTTGATTAAACTGGTATAGTGCATTTTGTATAAGTTTTACCTGTTGTAAAGATGACAAAATTCTTAACTTCTTTTTACTATTATTTCTCTTTTTTCATATATTAATGATAGTGCATATTGCACTAAGCAACATTTGCTATGGTAAAATTTAATTATTTCTATATTATAGTGTATTATTTATGCTTCAAATATTCTATGTTCTAAATTCTCATGTTAACCACAACCCTACAACTGCTGTTTAGTCAACTGTATATTTTTTATGAGTTAGTTCGACCACTGTGGTTTCAAATCAAAGTGGCAACACTATACAACGAAAAATATATCGAGTAGATTTGAAGACATTCTTAATAAAGGTACAAATTGTTTTATATACTACTACTACATTCTATTACTACTTCTCTAGTAGCTTTAATGATTTATTTGTCATTTATTTAGTATACATGTTTTTGTAAGTATTTTATTATAGTATATATTATTTATTTTTTTCTCCTAAAAGTTTTTAATCTTTATATACGAGAATATTTCTACTGTAACATATTATTATAAATCTGTACCATCGTAATGCTGTCAGCTGACATATTATGTCATTCATATAACATCGCATGTTTATATTTTTAAACAAACATTTGTGTAGGTTTTATTTGTAATTTTATTGAGATTTATTAATTAAACTATTTTAATTTGTAAGTTGTTAATGTTTATAAAATTAACATCTATTTCTTAAAATATTGGTTTTTATTGAGTAGCTAATAGCTATGGTTACTAATGATTTATTTTGAAAAATTAATGAATACAAGCATTTTTACATACTTGTCTTTTTCTTTTGTATGAAAAATTATCTAAAAACTAAAATACAATGACATCTCTAGTGCCTCGATTTGAGTTTTTTGACGTATAACATTTGAAACTTATCAATATTTTAATCGTCTTTTTATGTTTGCGGCTGCCTCTGTCCTTGACATCATTAATAGGGTCATGCTTTGATCTATACTATCAACTGTATATTTTAATTTACTTTCATTTACATATTTAGTGTACATGTAATATTAATTTCAGTATTTATATAGTTATGTACATAAATGGCTTTCTATTCTTAACCACTATTACTTTTTTAGTTGGTGATTGCTATAGCAAATAATAATAATATAATATACTATTATATTTCTAAACCAAATGGGTTTACTATCAGAAGGAAGTCCACTTTCATGGGAAGAAACTAAAGCATTGGCAGAGCATGTTCGACAACATGGAGTTGAACAATTTATTAATCTCTTTAGCAAGTTACGAGATCGTACAGGAGACATCCTTAAATGGGGAGATGAGGTTAACAAACATCATGTTTTTCAATAAAAAAGATTATTTTTATTCAAAATATAAAGTTGTCAACATCATTTTCATTGTCTACTGTCTTAAATAAAATTTTAGGTGGAGTACATAATAGTCAAATTTGATGATGAAAATCAACGTGCTACTGTTAGTTTAAGGGCTGAAGAACTACTACCTATACTGCAAGAAAAAGAACATGCAGAACCTGAAAGTATATATACCTTGTATAATTTAAAAAAAAAAACATAAATTTAGTAATTTTTAAAACTTTTAATAATAATAATTAACAAAGACTAATAATTAATAGAAGCCATAAAATTTTGAAGCTGGCTTATTGGAAACTGTTCATCATCATCTATGGCTATACAGTCCTTACTGGCTATAAACTCCTTAGTTTCAGCCCTTTTTGTCTTGAGCTACACTTTTCCATTTGTTTAGGTCAAAGATCTTAAGATCTTTGGTTACCATCTAACTCCTGAGTTTTGGTCTTCCTACGCTTGCCATCCAGAATGAAGTTTTAATGAACTATCTCAAATTTGTGTCAAGACAAAAAGCTTGGTATATTTCATTATTGTACAGTTTACGCCCCTCGCCATCTTGGCACACTGGCCTAAAAATTCGCCTAAGGATCTTACGTTAAAAAAATAAGCTGAGAGTTTTCACAAGTAAGCCCTAGCTGCCTGTATCCTCGTGGTACCCCCTGGGCAATGTCCGGTCAAATAGCGCGAGCTGCACTCAACAAAACCGCTGGCTCAGTAGCATAAGGTTCAGGGCGAAGGTCGAACGACCGGTGCCCTAAAAACCGACTATTATCAGCACAGAGACCATACTCGAAACAAAAGGGCTTGTCTTCAGGCTAGGCCAGGTGGCATGCCCGCCCGGACACTAAGGATGCGGAAGGTTAATCACCTGCTCATCTGAATCTTAATTAACTGTTCAATAGTTCCCAAAATATAATCAAACGTCAGTAAACTAACTTGAAAATCTAAACCTTTTTATAAATTAAATTATTATTAGGTAATTCAATTTATAATGTGAGTTATATTTAAATATATACTCGTATACACACACACACACATTATTTCATTACAGATGTGAAGGCCCTTTGGCGTCCAGAATGTGGCGCTTACATGATTGAAGGAACACCATGGAAAACCTTATGGAGGTCTACCGGTGCACTTTAACATAGTAGAGGCCAACATGAGGTACCGCAGAGCAGAGGCGAGCGCGCTCCTCAAGGATGGTGAAGTCTTAATGAGTATTACAAATTTTCCGAGGTACTTTATATTATGACGCAATTATATTATAACACATTCATGTATAAGTCTGATTATCATTTTTATTCTTATAATTAATTTCTCTTTTAAGGCTGGGTTGTCCAAACTTCACCAGTCCACCGTTTGCGCCGACACCAGACCGAGGTGTTACAAGATCGTTTTTCTTTCCTGATGAGGGAATATTTCCTGGCCATCCCCGGTACAAGACGTTAACATCTAATATATGGAAGAGAAGAGGAGAAAGACTCGCGATTAACGTTCCAAGTAAGAAAATTGAAATTATTAACTCTTGTTGATTGATTTCGCACCCGACATGTGTTCACATGTGTTCGGTTTCATTTTTAGTTTTTCGTGACGTCAATACTAAAATCCCGGTGGACAATTCGCATGAACTTGCGCCAGGGATTGCTCTTCCCGACTGCGTATACATGGACACGATGGGCTTAGGTATGGGCTGCTGCTGTCTGCAGTTGACTTTCCAAGCGTGCGGCATATCCGAAGCGCGCACTTTGTACGACCAGCTGGCACCTCTATGTCCTATCATGGTGAGTAGAGCAAAGTGTTTTAAGAGGGTACACTGTAAGAACAAGTAATTAAGCTGGGATTTCTTCACAGTTAGCGCTGTCAGCTGCGGCTCCTATCTTCCGCGGCTTCCTCACCGACGTGGACTGTCGCTGGAACATCATCTCTGCGTCGGTGGACTGCCGCACGCGCGAAGAGCGCGGCCTCGACCCCCTCAAGCATGACAAGTTTCGCATCCCCAAGTCCAGATATGATTCCATCGACTCTTATCTATCGCCCGAACATGAAAAGTAAATATTTAAACTACATTCCGATTCCATTGTACCTAACTTCGAAATTTTATACGAATTTGTACCCTAACATTGATTGTGTGAATTTTAGGTATAACGATATCCCAATAGTCCACGATGCGGCGATCTATAGACGTTTGCGCGAGGGAGGGATCGACCATCCGTTAGCGTTACATATCGCACATCTGTTTATTCGAGACACTATATCGCTATTTTCTGAAAAAGTTCATCAGGACGACGCTAATGATACTGACCATTTTGAGGTATGTTGAACTTAGTTGCTTTATATCAGTTTATTTATATTCTTTGTGGAACTTAAAAAACCAAAACGTATATAAACTACTTTTAAATAAACTAAATTTTTTTATTGCAGAACATTCAGTCGACCAACTGGCAGACGATGCGCTTCAAGCCGCCGCCCCCCAACTCAAGCATCGGCTGGCGCGTGGAGTTCCGGCCGTGCGAGGCGCAGCTGACGGACTTCGAGAACGCCGCCTACGTGTGCTTCGTGGTGCTGCTCACGCGAGTGATCCTCTCGTACAAGCTCAACTTCGTGCTGCCCATCAGCAAGGTGGACGAGAACATGCAGCGCGCGCAGCGGCGCGGCGCCTGCACGCAGCAGCGCTTCTGGTGGCGGCGCGACGTGGGGGCGCCCGGCGCGCCGCACTCCAGCGCCCGCGACGAGTACCTCGAGCTGACCGCGCACGAGATCGTGAGCGGCAAGGAGGGCGTGTTCCCGGGCCTCATCCCGCTGATCGAGTCCTACCTGTCGGGCATGGACGTGGACGCGGACACGCACTGCACCGTGCAGCAGTACCTCAAGCTCATCCAGCGCCGCGCCGCCGGCGAGATCGCCACCATGGCCACGTGGATGCGCGAGTTCGTGGCCGCGCACCCCGACTACCGGCGCGACTCTGTGGTCTCGGAGCGCATCAATTACGACTTACTACGGACAGCGCATGGCATTCAAACAGGTGCCATTGCTGCGCCCAGACTGCTCGGCGCCAGCTCCGTGTCCAAGACCAACGACGACATCCCCAATGCCTTCCGCCGGATGATGTCCAGGGACTGCTCTTAACATCGCTTCAGGTACATTTAACATTAAAATTACGATGTTGTGCTACTAAAAGAATCTCAGCCTTCTTATGCCTTATTTTAAAATTGTATTGTAATTTCATACTAGTATATACTCAACATCAAGTATAGCTGTTACATACATATATTTCTATTCCATTATTCATTCAGTTTTGCAGTGATGTGTGTGTTACTCACACCATTTTACTGGGTTGATTACATTACAGTTATACTATAGATATTAAAAGAAACCTAAATTTGTTTTTGAGCTATGTTTTTATTATCACAAATAGAATATATTTTAATCACATACATGTATCCAAATGAATATCTGTAGATTATAGTCAAGTTCTAGTGTGGTTGTATTTCGACCTAACCGATTATTGTGATCACCAAGCTTTAAAAGTGCCATAGTAGCTGTAATTATATATTAACAATCTCATATTTTTGTACAAATACTATCTTTTTATAAGTAAACAATAGAGAAAACTGGATAATTAATCAGAAACTCCTCTATCGAACTCGTTTGAATTTGAATCTATAAAATAAAAAATAATGTTGTCATGAACAAAATACTTTATTTCTAATTAGTTTTAGTTAACATATAATAACATATTTTTAGTTACTATAACTAGATTTATAACGAGACATTAACACATGGTGTCTCATGTGCATTAGGTCTATGGTTATATCTACGTTTGAACTATGTTTTTGGATAAATCCTACAAAATTTATGTATAATGTAATTATTATATTTAGAAACTAATGAAAGTGAAATTTGTTAATAAAAATTATTGCCAATATATCCCAAATCAAAAACTATTGAAATTTATGCTTAGGCAACGTGTGTTTTTAAAAAATAATGACGTTCACTTATGTAGCACGAATTTTGATATAAAATTTAGCCAGTGAAAGATTTATACAAATGCAATACATAGGCAACAAAATTAATATGTAATAACAAAAATATCGGTAAGTGCGAGTTATTACCGAGGATTTCATACCAATTTCAAGGCAAAAGTACAATTTATAATAAATGTTGACAAATTTAAATTTCGGTACTCATTTTGGATGAAATGAACAACAGATATAAGTTTATACTATTTTCTTTTTATGTTAACTGTTATAAATTCCTATTTACCTTTATTTATACTGTAAATTCACATTTCTTTTCAAATTCTTAAATCTAATTAAATGAAGTAACAATCATAAGAGTCGACTATATTGAAATTGAGTTTGTATGCACTCATTTTGTACGAAATACAATTATAATAAGTTTGTATTGATTTTTTTGTAGGATATCACTATAAATTTCCCGTTGTCAAATTATTTACTTTGTTTTCACTATTAATTCTAATATAAAGCCAAATTTTACAACATAAGTTGAACGGGAATTATCGTGGTTGATTTTCACACTAAATGCAAAAATTTAAATATTTTTTGGTTATGGTAACGTTAATAGAATGTTAAACAGACAGGCGGAACCCTGACTGAAATATGATAAAATTGTTATCAAATTGTTATCAGCATATATGGATGGTTATGAGTAATAAAGCTGCGGGATCCTATAAAATTTATTTTTCAAAAATCGACGGTTGCTGGCCAACGAATAAAATGTATATTTTATAACGATAATATTTTATAGAGTTTTGTACTTCAACAACGGAACTTTATTACTAAGACTACGCTGTCTGTCTGTCTGTTTATCTGATACCAGGTTGTATCTCATAAACCGTGATGGGATGGGATACAGAACACTTCGTGCGTGAGTCATTTTTGTACTCAATCGAAACTTTTTTTAGTTATTTAGAAAAATAATAATATATTGACGGAAACTTATGTCAGTGAACTTTTCTTAATAAGAGACAAAACATGCATTGATGAAATTAGATTGGTTTTAGAATTCGTATCTCAACAGGCAATATGGAACTTTGATAAGATTACTTTGTTATCAGTATTTTTATCTGTATGAACGTTTTTCAGAAGATATCAAGTTAAAATTAATATCACATACATATTTAGGTCAGAAAAACATGTGGGTTTCAGGTTTTATAATAATAAAATCTTTACCAGTGTATGTCTCTTTATGTAATTTTATATTTACGAAATGATATAAATATGAACTTTCTTGTACTTTCAAATTCATAAATATTACTTGTACACAAAATGTCTTAGACAATAATATTAATAAATAATTGTGAATATACATACCTACTTAATTACTACTTAAAACATTTTGGAAACGTTGGTATACAAATTTTACTTAGAAACTTAAAAAATACTGCATAAACCTAAGGTTTTGGTTGTTTAAAATTACGTTTAGCAAGTTATTATTATTATGCACATGCTATATTAGACGGATAACGACGGGTGCTTTTCATTGAATATTATGTTAAATTTTAATAGTTTATACATATATTTTTTAATTTTGTTAAGTGTTACTAATAAATATATTATTACAACTAAATCGTTTTTTTTTAATAACTAGTCATATAATTTTAAATATTTGTATTTTTGATGTATCATAAACATTATAAATTTACCAGGTTAGTTATCAAAGCAATTTTAACCATACAAGAAATCATTATTTTGTTAGTTTTTGATTTAACAAAAAAGTTTTAATTCAGATTTGTCATGAAAAATTAGTTATTAAAATGGTCATTGAGATTGTGCTAATAGCAGGGGAGCTCAATCGGGAATACTATAAAGATATAAATTTTTAAGTCGTTAATTACACACAAAAACGCTTATATTTTAAGAGATATTCTGCCTGCTTTAGTGAGACGTAATTGAAAAACTGAGTGATTAAAAATAATCCAACACATCAAAGCCATTCTACTAAAACTGTGTATATTAAATTATCACTGAGATATCACTTACAGATTTTAGTTGAAAAAATGTGGTCGGAAAGTTGTATATTCCCAGAGGTATATACTAATATATGTTTTTTAACTATCACTGGAATTTCTTATTTCTCACAGAACTATGAGGTTATCGGTGTGTGAAGTGATTGTGTTATTGTGCGATTAGTCTTACACATTAGTAACTATTTAGAAGTAAGTCGAATATTTCAATAGTTTTTATATGTTCAAAAATTTTCTATGTATTGTAGTTGCGTCCAAGTCAGTCTTTTAAATATAACATTTCAAAACCTAAGTTATATATTTATATTTTGTATATTTATGTACTATATATTTATATACTTCTATATAAATATTATGATACAGCAATATCAAAAATATAGACCCAGTACATTAAAATCCTTTTTGCCTGAGCGCATGATTTCTAGCTCAAGATTTCTCTTTAAATTGTATAAGCCAAAATCTTCCCCAAGATTTTGCCTGGATGGTAACATCTTGGGGGGGATTTGTCGAATAGCTGTGTCCATTCTAATAATTAACTATTTGAATTCCTGGAATTTAATAGATCATTTAACAGAAAAAAAAACACATCAATTGTATAGTCGTGACTAAAACTAGTGTGTAAAAATTTACTGTAATAAAATTACTTTAGAAAATCTTCACATATATGCTAAAACAATAATCATAGATAGAATTTTATTTAAGAACAATCTCTGCTGATCATCCTTCTAAAGGCGTTGGGTATGTCGTCATTGGTTTTAGTGACACTGCTTGTACCAAGTAATCGGGGCGCAGCTATGGCACCTGTTTGAATGCCATGCGCTGTCCGTAGTAAGTCGTAATTGATGCGCTCCGAGACGACAGAGTCGCGCCGGTAGTCGGGGTGCGCGGCCACGAACTCGCGCATCCACGTGGCCATGGTGGCGATCTCGCCGGCGGCGCGGCGCTGGATGAGCTTGAGGTACTGCTGCACGGTGCAGTGCGTGTCCGCGTCCACGTCCATGCCCGACAGGTAGGACTCGATCAGCGGGATGAGGCCCGGGAACACGCCCTCCTTGCCGCTCACGATCTCGTGCGCGGTCAGCTCGAGGTACTCGTCGCGGGCGCTGGAGTGCGGCGCGCCGGGCGCCCCCACGTCGCGCCGCCACCAGAAGCGCTGCTGCGTGCAGGCGCCGCGCCGCTGCGCGCGCTGCATGTTCTCGTCCACCTTGCTGATGGGCAGCACGAAGTTGAGCTTGTACGAGAGGATCACTCGCGTGAGCAGCACCACGAAGCACACGTAGGCGGCGTTTTCAAAATCAGTTAACTGTGCATCACATGGCCGGAACTCTACACGCCAACCTATGCTAGAGTTAGGTGGGGGCGGCTTAAATCGCATGGTTTGCCAATTCGTAGATTGTATATTCTGCAACAAAATGTAAGCCAATTTTACTTTTTATAGTATATACTTCTACATAGTATGAAGAGTAAATAAAATTAAATTTTCAGTTATTTTTAAATAGACACAAAAATAATTATTATTAAATAAACATGATTCCGTTTATATAAGACCAGCCATTATAAATAACAAGACTCCTACATAAGTAGCACTTTTGCAAACAATTCAAAAATAAAACAATGAAAAGTATTCATATGCTAAATTTTATAATATTCTTTAATCGTAAAGACTTTTACAAGAACTTATGAATCATCTCACTGGTTCGTAAGCAGTTGTCCTAAAAAAAGTCGTTAAGAACTAAATAAACTAAAGTACTAATAGCCTTCCTGCATGAAATTCAAATGGTATTTATTCTTAATTTTTATCATATGAATATAAAACAATGTAATAAATAGGCTTTATTAGGGAGCATGTTTTAAAAGGTTGAAAACTTGTATTATTCTTCACGTTGCATCTCTAAAAATTGCAACAATATGATTACAGGCTCAAAAAATTCAACGATATTGCTGACATATTGGTTTAACCTCACATTAGAATTCACTGTAACCTATTCATCCTATCACTTGGAAAGCTTTAGAAGAACAGCGATAGCAGAGATATTAACTAAGGTTCTTTCAGATGATTTGATGATGCTACTGTCAGTATCTAGCAGTCAACTATGCTAAATAATCATTGAATGACGTTTATGCAATGTTTATGACCAATAGTACAGAAAGAAGGATACACGACAACGAACTTCTCCAATATACAGATTTATTTAACTTCCCTAGATAAACGTACTTATGTTTATCTAGGGAAGTAAATAGACGTCGACAGGGAAGAAAAGAATCTACTTGGAACAAATACGGCATGAAGTACGATAAAAACGAAAGTTATATCTTCTTGCCTTTCACCGTGCTTGACGTACCCTTGTCATTCTTGGAACTACACAAATCCTATAATGAACAAAATCATTATCTGTCATCGCAATCTAAACTTAGTTTGCTTAAAATATCAGTAAGGCAATCAAAAATAAAAAGCATAACAAAAGCCAAAGACTAGAATATAATCCTAGACAAAAACTAAAGTGAAAATGCGCGGGCCATGTAGCTCGAGTGCAAAATGATAGAGAGACTAGAAGAATAACTATATATGTGGAAAGGTTTAATGGAATAGAGATACATATATAGGAAGACCTCAAACAAGATATAATTAATACTTTAACGATTAGTTAATACTTTAGCGGGTCCCGATGATTCAGAGCCATAAATAATGATCTCTTGCAGGGTAGTAGGGCTTTCTTTATAAAAATGTTACTAAGTTGTAAATTATGTTCACAAATAATCATTTCAATAAAATCAACACGTAACAATATAAACTACATTCCCCAGGAATTATATTAAGGCTTTTTAATTTTAATTTTAATTTTTCTACAAAGAACTTGTGTGAAACATTTCTGTGAAATGAAAATAATTTAGTACCAAAACTCCCAGTTCGGTCGCTGTCCTACCGAGCCAAATATCAATAAATATATTATATATTCTATGACTACAAAATTAAAATTAATTAACATGCATTTTAAATATCTACCTCAAAATGGTCTGTATCATTAGCGTCGTCCTGATCAACTTTTTCAGAAAACAGTGATATAGTGTCTCGAATAAATAGATGCGCGATATGTAACGCTAATGGATGGTCGATCCCTCCCTCGCGCAAACGTCTATAGATAGCTGGGTCGTGGACTATGGGGATATCATTATATCTGAAATTCAAATAACCATTATTAATATCTGAATAGACATGAAATTTCGACATTAAGTAGAATTGAATATAATTTAAATATTCACTTTTCATGTTCGGGAGAAAGGTAACAGTCGATGGAGTCGTATCTGGATTTGGGAATTCGGAACTTGTCATGCTTGAGGGGGTCGAGGCCGCGCTCCTCGCGCGTGCGACAGTCTACCGACCCAGAGATAATATTCCAGCGACAGTCCACGTCGGTAAGAAAGCCACGGTAGATAGGAGCCGCGGCCGATAGCGCCAACTGTGAAGAAATCCTAGCTTAATTACTTGTTCTCACACTGTACCCTCTTAAAACACTTTTACCTACTCACCATGATAGGACATAGAGGTGCCAGTTGATCATACAGAGTGCGCGCTTCGGATATACCGCACGCTTGGAAAGTCAACTGCAGACAGCAGCAGCCCATACCTAAGCCCATCGTGTCCATGTAAACGCAGTCAGGAAGAGCAATCCCTGGCGCAAGTTCATGCGAATTGTCTACCGGGATTTTAGTATTGATGTCACGGAAAACTGAAAATGAAACGAAACACTTGAACACATATCGGGTACGAAACATGATATCAATCACAGCAAGAGTAATCGATTACAATTTTCTTACTTGGAACGTTAATCGCGAGTCTTTCTCCTCTTCTCTTCCATATATTAGATGTTAACGTCTTGTACCGGGGATGGCCAGGAAATATTCCCTCATCAGGAAAGAAAAACGATCTTGTAACACCTCGGTCTGGTGTCGGCGCAAACGGTGGACTGGTGAAGTTTGGACAACCCAGCCTTAAAAGAGAAATTAATTATAAGAATAAAAATGATAATCAGACTTATACGTGAATGTGTTATAATATAATTGCGTCATAATATAAAGTACCTCGGAAAATTTGTAATACTCATTAAGACTTCACCATCCTTCAGGAGCGCACTCGCTTCTGCCCTGCGGTACCTCATGTTGGCCTCTACTATGTTAAAGTGCACCAGTAGACCTCCATAAGGTTTTCCTGGTGTTCCTTCAATCATGTATGCGCCGCATTCCGGACGCCATAAAGCCTTCGCATCTGTTAAAGTTTTATGTATAAAATATCAATGTTTTCATATTCAGACGTATGTACATTAATGCACTATAATTACGTCTTTATTTTTACACCATTATTTTTCTGTGGATATCTACCATGAACAATGTATGATTTGTATTACTTATCGTCTTCTTATATATTTTTTAAGATAACCTAAAATCTATGAAAGATAATATAAAATCTACAAATAAAAGCATTCAAATATAATATCTTTGTAATGTCATAAGTTTTAGAATATTAAACAATTTAAGCTCAAGCTTGTATTTACAAAAGTGACGTAATAATCTATTATTGGATGTAATGCTGTGGTTATACTATAAAAACATGCAAGTCATTGTGGTTTTGTGAGTGATGCTTATCTAGTATCTACTATTGCTGAGTCACGTTAAAATTAAAGTTAGATTGGTCGGTTCCCAAAATACCGTGGATACTTTTGCTATATAGAGGCGTATTACAGCAATCTCACCTTTGAAAATATAAATAAAGTATGATTGTACTGTATATTTCTACTTTTGTAATGAGAGCGTTTCAAGTGCTTAATATATTTTCAAGCGCTTCTATTTCGCTACATACATCTGTAAATATGTGTGTCAATTTAAAGAATTTATTATGAGATTAGTTTAAAATTATCCCAAAGTATGTGCTTTTGTATATTAAACTATTTTTGTACATAAAATTAAGTGTACTAATACATTTTTTGTAAATATTAATTTTACAAACAAATAAGGAAAAAGTTACAGAAAATATTTATTTTTAAAGGCAAGCAATACTAGAGTTATTTTAGTTATAGACGAAGAAAGATGTTTCATGATGAAAGCAATCGGCTGAAGTCATAAAACTTTGTTCAGTTATTTTTTTTATAGGTACCTTTATGACACTTTAAGTGTCTATGAAGATAGAATAGAATATGAAAATGGTTTTATTAAAACTTTAATGATTAGCCCTCTCTTTTATCTGTTTAAGTCATTGAGATAATATACCAAATACATACATATATGTCTACTGATAAGAGAATTGTTATTTAAATTTAGACAAAACGTGTTTATGAAAAAACATACTTTGTGGATCTGTGTGTTCTTTTTCTTGTAATATAGGAAGAAGTTCTTCAGACCTTAAGCTGACAGTCGCTCGCTTTTTTTCATCATCAAATTTCACAATTATGTACTCCACCTAAAATATTACTTTATACAATATAGACACACGACATGATATACCTATATGATATATGTATTCAAATTCTGCAGGTATTAGATATTGAGTTGCATAAAATGGGCTTTATTCGGTATTTAAATAAATATGGTTGAAACAGAAATAATTTTGAACATTCTAACCTCATCTCCCCATTTAAGAACATCTCCAGTGCGATCTCGTAGTTTGCTATAAAGATTTATGAACTGTTCGACACCATGTTGTCGAACATGTTCTGCCAATTTCTTAGTTTCTTCCCATGAAAGTGGATTTCCTTCTGTTAGTAATCCCATGTTTAAGTCAGTAATAGTCTTATCAGCACTCTAATGTAACGAGCAACTTATAACTTATTAAATATAATATTAATTCATAGAAAAAAAGATCACTCCACACAATTTATGAAAATAATTTAAATTACACTAACGTAAAAAATTCACCGTAAAATACAATGTGTAAACGACTACTCGCCTATAGAATCACTTCAATAATGAATTGGTTTTCGCCGACAGCAATAGTAATATATGATAAGTAAGGTTACTAATATTTGCGTTACCTGTTTTCAAGAGTCATGAAACATAAGCATGTCAACTATGAGTAATATATATATATATATATATATATATATATATATATATATATATATATATATATATATATATATATATATATATATATATATATATATATATATATATATATATATATATATATATATATATATATATATATATATATATATATATATATATATATATATATATATATATATATATATATTTGTATGCTATGTTATGAATCTATATTTTACAACGGTACATTAGGTTTCCTTTATCTTTCCTAGCCTTGCTTTGCTGGAATTTTGCTAGCTTAAGGAGAGAATGAGGTGCGGCAACTTATCCTCTCAATACGAGAGGATAAGCTGCCGCAATTCACCTCATTCTCTCCTTTAATGCTCTCTCAAATATTGTCCAATGGTTTAATGTCAATAATTTACTGTTAAATGAGAAGAAAATGAAATGTATTAAATTGACACTCCCGTTCCCGTATTAAATTGACACTCATTCTATTTAGTAAATAGATACTACAGCTTTTCTGGGCATTACCTTAGATTCGAAACTTCAGTGGGGTCCTTATGTGAGCGATTTATCGAACAGCGTATGTGATCAAAAAGATCCACTACTTAACCGAGGTCAATACCATTAGAGTAGTTTATTTTAGTTACTTCCATGGCTTTATGTCGTATGTCATAGGAATAAATTTAAAAATATTAAAATTATGAATCTTTACAGTCAATCAAATCAAATCAAATCAAATCAAATATACTTTATTGTACACCAAAAACAGAAATATAAAAAGAAACACAACACAATAGTAAACACGGTACAAAAGGCGGTCTTATCGCTAGAAGAGCGATCTCTTCCAGACAACCTTTGGATAGAGGACATTGAAGATAACGAAAAGGGTTTGGAGGTGTACATACTTTAAATTATAAATATACTTATACATACATATTACATATATACATACACAGTATACACACATTACATACTATATAATATACATAAATAAAATATAAATACATATATATATATATATATATATATGTATATATAAAGATATATATATATATATATATATATATATATATATATATATGTATATATAAAGATAATAAATATATATTTGTAATATATAAATAAATACGACTACATCAACTTATAATGACAAATAATAGGCTTTAACGAGTCTCTTAAAAAGGGCAACAGATTGTGCGCGTCTTATACAAATTGGCAATAAATTCCACAAGCGAACTGCTTGAACAGAAAAGGATTTGGTGAAAAATGAGGAAGTATGAGAAGGAGTTTTAAGGATAAGGTTTTGTTTGGAGCGAAGACTACGGGAATGGGAGTCACTAAGGAATTAGAAGCACTGTTTTAGGTAAACAGGGGTATTAGGGTTGAACAGTATACAGTAGAGAAGAGAGAGAATGTGAGTATTCCTGCGAAGGCGGATTGGGAGCCACTCGAGCTTTTTGCGAAAAATGGAAACGTGGTCATACTTGCGAAGTCCAAATATGAACCTGATACAAAGATTTTGAATGCGCTCGAGCTTGTTCAATTGATCTTCTCTAAGATCAAGATAACAGCAATCTGCATAATCAAGAATCGGTAGAAGGATAGATTGTGCTAACGCAATCTTGGTGGGAATTGGTAAAAGATTGCGCAATCTACGTAAGGAGCCAATGGCGACAAAATATATATGTACCTATATTCGAAAATTTAATGTATGTTCATAAAAATTATGATAAATGTAGATTAAATTGTGGTGTTCACAATGTTAATACAAGAAATAAGTATAAACTTGTTATGCCCACCACTAGGCTCCATAAAATAGATAACTTACTCCCATGTAATTGTGTCTGTTTCTACATAAATTGCCGAAAGACGAAGTACTTGATCTCTCGTTAAATAAATTTAAAATCTTTATAAAACGGCAATTAATTAGTAAATCCTATTATAGTGTAAAGGATTACATTAATGATAAAACGGCATGGAATCCATGAATTGCTCATAAGTTAGAATGACGTTTGTGAAATGATCACAATAGGCTTAGGGAAACCTGGTTGAGTTTGTTGTGGGCTCTTCTCACCAGGCCGCGCTTGGAACCCTCATAACTTTAATTTTAAGTCGTGGAGTGTGTAGGTTTTAGAGGGGCCCAATTCGATATTTATTATCGAATTGGGATCCTATAACACTCCTTCGTTCGCTCTATTGACGTACACATGTGATCATCTTATTGATTCTAAGTGAAAATTTATAAATAAATAAATCTCCTCACCGCTCAGCCTAATTCTGTTGTTAAATACTGGAGAGTAAAAACGCGATTTCTTTGTCATGGCAAAATCTAGTGCCTTGAGATTTTATATATATTAATCAATAAAAGTAAACTAAATTGTAATATTAACACAATATATATGTTTTTAAGCTAAAGGCTCCGAGTAATTGATAATATAGGTGCTAAATAAATATATACACATAAAGTTGTAATGAACTAAAACTACTTACATAAGTGCGCCTACTTAAAAGATAAACGCAATTAACGTAAAGAGACTTAATGCAACAAAATAAAAAATTAACAATTTTATGACCTCTACAAAAAATACAAAAAAATAGAATACGTATAAATAAATTGTATGAATGACAATTCTTCTCCTTTTTCAGAGTTTTTTTTTAAGTATAGAATCGGAGAATCTAACTCAAAACCTAAAAAGTTGAAAACATTGATATAAAATAATGTATAAATAATAATATATATGTATTATTAATTATTGATGTCTATATTTGTGGGGCGTGTAATTTCCTCCAGGGTTATCAAATAAGTATGCTAGTAGCGTACAGCTGAGGATGTGAAGCTAGCCTGACTGACTCCCGCACAAATTCTAAGTACCTAAGAAAACGTTCATAAAGAGAACGTCACGTCACCAAAAAAAACCGGTCAAGTGCGAGTTGAACTCGCGTGGAAAAGGTTCCGTACACAATATAGTGAAATATTTCCCCTGAAAACGTTTTTTCCCTAAAAACATTTTTTATCGAATTTACCATTTTATTTTCAATTAATGAAATCCTTATAGGTTAGGGTAGGTTTTCCTGTAATCTACAAGCCATAAACTATATTCAGTAATTTTTTCAAATTTTTCGGTCCACTAGTTTCGGAGATTAGGGAATGGCCAATTTTCGGCTTTTTTCATGAATATCATCGAAACTATTTATTTTAAAAAATTTAAAAAAATATATTCGAGATCCTGCTAATAAGCCCTTTCATTTGATATATGACTCAGTAAGGTTCGCATATATTTTTTTAATTACCTAATTTATCCCCCGAAAATTACCCTTACTTTAAAAAAAATATATTTTTTACGTTACACATCTGTATTCGGGTCAGGGCATTACACCATCCTGCCAAATTTCACCTGATTCGGTCTAGTAGATTCACAGAAAATTGGCTGTGACAGACGGACGGACAGGAACACGAGTGATTCTATAAGGGTTCCGTTTTTTTATTTTTCTACGGAACCTTAAAAATGTGTTTCCCTAATCAAAACAACTTGAAAAGAGTTTAAGCAGAACATATTTGTTATATGTTACCTACTATGGAAGGAAACTATGTATTCATGAATTACAACTAATAGAGTGATTCAGATATAAAACAGTATACAGCGTATAGGAAACAAGAGACTTACTCGCAAAGATCATAAATTCATGAGAATTGTCATCAAACTTCTCCACTTTAAAAGTTTAAAGAGGAAAATGAACCACAATAGATAAAAAAACTGAAATATCGATTTAAGGAGAAATTATGACAGCCCAAAAAATTTACAAAACAAGATACAAAAGATCCGCTAAATACATTTTTTGGCAACTTAGCTCCTCATAAAAATAATACATTTGTATACAAAGATATTAAACTAATTTATCATAAAGAGTATTTATAGAAAGCCCTAAAATGCTATTAATATTATAGTATATATAATATATATTATATACCTATACTATAATATTAATAGCAGTTAGCCAGCAATGGCAGTACCTGTCTGAGTTAAAGCTTTTAAAAGCAATATCAGGAGTAAAACTGCAACTCGTCGCTTTATGCTCATGTTCTCAAAAAGAGAAATACGACAAAATTACCAACTATCCAAGTATTTTATGTATATTAGAAGATGGCAAACGAGCAGTAAGAGCGCCTGATTATCGACGATTTGAACTGACCTCTATTGAATCTAGTCACGTTGTTGTAATTGATTCTGAGGGGCTCATGTCGAAATGCACTCTTGAAATCTTACTCTTTTTCTGAAGAGAGAAGAAAGTTATTGATTAGAATGGGATTCCAAAACTCAATAACCCGCGGCCTATAAGCTTACTGAGCTGTAGAGACAAAATCCAAGAATTAATTATCTTGATTTGGCAACTTTAGAAACAGCACTACAATAGAACTACACTCATTACTCTTGATATCGCGAAGTTCGTGGGCACAACGGATTAAATTACTACGTACCCAGGTCTGCTTCATTTTTTGGCATACATTCTATGGGACTTTTTGTTAAATAGGGGTGATTTGAGACTATCGCTGGTTGTGGGATGGGGAACATGGTGTCCTCCGTGCGAGGCAGTGGTTTTCGAGAAGGAAACGGTTGAACGGATGAGTGCCGCCAATACACCGTTCTTGTATTTTAAAGTAAGAGACGTTTAAGACGACTTTACGTCTCGTAAAAGGGCGGCAAATGGCCGTTCTTTGCGGCTCTTACGGTCCAAAAGGTAGCCAGCTTGTGGAAGCTGACTTGCCACCCGCCACCGCCTGGGCCATATAGCCGTGTGCAGGTCATTTCTGTCCGCTACTCCAAGCAGGCCGTCGGGGGTGACACAACGTTGAACTGCAATGTGCCTTGTAGATTGTCCCGCTACCGTGAAAGATTATGAAACCATACGAAAGATTTTGGTCCCTCAGGAAAAAAAGTCTTGTAAGTTTAGAATATGGATCTAGACCGCCGGCTGCAAGCCGAGGTATGACGCCCCTTGTCGCTGACGAACTCTCACAAGCTGTCACGTTAGTGCTTGCTCTTGTCAAGAATAAAGTATCCTCTTCCCTACCCATCCGAGGTCACTATCAGGTAGTAGCCTCACATCCAAAAAATAAACTTTCGTTCACGCTTGTCCTTGAATGACATACATAAGTTAGTTTGAAATAAATAATGTTTCATAGTGATTTTCTTTGAGTTTCCTACTGCCTTTGTTGTAGCAGACAGTTATTACAGTTGACTGTGTTGAAGGTCTCTCCGTCTCAAATTTAGTTACAATCGATGTGGTAGTTTTTGAGCTTATTCAATACAAACATACAAATATTTCCTCTAATTAAGTACGGTGGCAGTGGAGCGTCCAAAAAAAAACAAATTTTATTAGTATTTTATTACTAAAATGGCGACAGCTTCCTCGATACTAGAAACAAGAATGATTTTCTGTTTTAAAATTATAACTAACATTAATAAACGGAATAGTAATGAAAAATTACTTTACGTTTCAAATGACATGCCGCTATAATTCCCAGATTTGATGCTGTAGTACAGAACAAGTTATGTGAAGCAATGCAAGGTCAAGATTGGAGAGCAAAAGGAAGTTAGCTTCAAACATCTTGAGATACTGAACACAGCTAAACATTATTTCACATCAGGGTACTTCTACTTTATAAAGCTTAGTTCCATCTTCATGTGGAATAATACTTTCACCAATAAGCAAGTGCCTCTTAGTATCAATTATGTATCTATTTTAGTCTATACTTTTTTATATATCTTCCTCTTTTTATATCTTTCTTTAAGTACTTGCTACGAGTCTACATCATTTTCTTTTAAACCTTTAGCGTCTTTATTAACATTGTCAATATTAAACATTGAAGCGATCGAGACTATAGAGACATATCTTGAGGGAAATGCGATTGGTGTGCCAGTATTTTACCTTCTTTTAAAAGCATCCCCTTTAATCTATAGGTAAACGAACAATTTTGTGAATGACTAACTTGTTGCCAGAGAAATTTCGTGTTTTCCCTAAAATTGTGACGGCTAACTTGCGTTAGCCGTCGTAACACCGTTCATCGGAAAATTTTTCGTTTCCGTCTTTCCCAGAATTTTTACTCTTCGTCTTTAGCATTGTTTCACCTCTCTCATACTTTTATTCTTATTCGAGATCCTATATTGCTGCTATGTTTTTTCTTTCTCTCTACAAAATCTTTAACTTCATAATCCCACCAGATATCCTGTCGTTGCTGCTCAATTTTATAATTCCTGCTCGTTTTGTATGTATAGATCAATTGAATAAAAGAGTTTTATTACAAGCAGATCCTAATATATAACAACATGGTAAGCTACTTGTAGATGCCCAACATAGTAGTAGTTTCTTAATATAATTAAAACCTAAAAAAATAAATTAGACTAGTCGGTATGGTAATGGTAAATGTAATTAATACAATAGGCTTGTTTCCACTGAGAACATACTTGATAGATTTTTATTTCTATAATATGAACATGATGTTTACTTATCAAAAAATACTGTTTTCTATTAAAATATCCATTGATTATTTTTATTTTAATGAAATGAATCGAAAGAAATTAGGCTCTATGTCACGTGACAATGAACGCCAATAAAAAAGTGTTACGTCACGCCGTGCGAGACGCCATTGAGATGTTCGTATAAAAAAAATATCGATATTTTTTTCGATATAATATGTCGTAGTGTTCTATCGATACTTTGCGATATATTGTACAAATATATCGATATTTTTGATATATTGTAAGAAGATTAATGCAAGTAAAAACAGCTAGGACGAAGAAACGAATTAACTTAATTTATAAAAAATAAAACTTTATACTTAACTACATACTTTTTTTAGCAATTAAAGTAATTAAAAAAAATAGGTAAATTTTAGATCTACGGTAGTAGATAGGCAGACTGAAGTTAAAATTGGTAGATCTACCAAAATGTAGGTAGACCTGGCATCTGATCACTGCGCACTGCCCTCACGGAGAATATTTGCCTTTATATCGTTGTCAGTGTTATAGGCTCACCCATTTTCTACCAATATAACTTACTGGTCAATTTCACACTGGCGGTAACACTGCGTAAATAAATCATCAATATAAAAAGGAATGGCATGTGATTTTTATTTCTCACAACATTTGGTATATCGAATGAAATATATCGATTGTACATATCGATATTAGTTGATTTGATAATATTGGGTTCAAGTGATATATCGCGTGCATATATCGATATTTTATGATATATCGATTTATGTCGTTCACCCCTACATTGTTGTTGTTGACGTTTGTCTTGTAATACAACGCGCTATTTTTTAGATATTTCGTTTTCTAGTAATTTTCTTCAAATTGATACAGCAGTTTTTAGTAAATTCGTAGAAGACAATAATATTTAATCATGGAAACAGGATTCATTAAGGCAGGTTATGATTGGAAGATTCTTTGCGGTGAACAGTGACTTTTGTTCATCAGAATTTATTCAAGTTTTAACCACTGTTTTCTTATTTTTTATCATTTGGAACGTAAATAAATAATTTTTTTGGCATTTTTATGACTGTGCTTTTACAGCGGGGCACTGCACAGTACTTGTAATACGAGGTATTCATTTCTGATGTAAGATAACATAAGAATCTTATAAAACATGGATAAAACTCAACACTGTTACGATGCGATTGCACGGCGTGACGTCACACAAGACGCCATGACAGTTATGTGCGTTTTCGAGACAAATTTTGAATACAATTTTTTGAATGCAAAATAAATAAAGAAAATGTTATTATTTTTTCAAAATATTTTTTTTTAGGGTTATATAGGTGATAAGGTAAACTGTGAACTCGATTTTAAAATTTTGGAAACTAGCCTATTGCGATATAAGACAGATAAAACTGGACAAATTACGTTTGAATTGAATGAAGTTTCGTCGCCTGTCTAGTTTTCTTTGAACATACATTTTGAACATAGTTTTTAGTGAAAGACATATCTAACATAGAGTGTTATCAAAAATTGATATATATATATATATATATATATATATATATATATATATATATATATATATATATATATATATATATATATATATATATATATATATATATATATATATATATATATATATATATATATATATATATATACATATATATATGATAGATAGACGAGGAAAGGACAGATTGCAAGATTTTCGTGAATGGAAATTTATTAGAACAAGTGAATGAAGTAGTATACTTGGGAAGTATGTTAAGTAGAGATGGTAGATACGAAATGGATGTGGAAAGACGTGTTGCTGCCGGTAACAGAATGAACGGTGCCTTAGCTGCGTTGTTGAGACGGCAGAACGTCAGCATCGCTGCACGTTTGGCCGTACACAATGCAGTTTTGGTTCCGACGCTGTTATATGGCAGTGAAACGTGGGTATTACAGAAGAAGAATAAAAGAAAGATGAATGCTGTGGAGATGCGATCTCTTCGAAGGATATGCGGAGTCAGCTTAGCTGACCGAATCCGCAACGAAGAGGTACACAGGATGGTAGGTACCAGCGAGGATGTCACAGTAAGAATGAAGAAGAACGTGCTCAGGTGGTTTGGGCACGTCGAAAGAATGAGTGACGAAAGAATGGTAAAAAAGATATACGATGGAAAAGTGTGTGGTAAGAGAGGTAAGGGGAGACCTCGGTTGACTTTCGAAAACACAGTATCGAAGATACTGGGGGAAGGTCACGTAAAAAGCATGAGGACTCCCCGGAGAGCATGCATGAAGAGGTTAATGACAGTGGACGAGGCGAAAGAGGTATGCAGGGACCGCAGCGTTTGGCGCTCCGTTCTCTCTGACTACCCCGCTAGGGATAGAGCGTGAAGATATGTATGTATGTATGTATGTATATATTTGGTCGTTTGTAAAATATTTCTTTTTAAATTTTTGAAAATGCTTTTATAGAGTTTCCAATAAATTATGAAATCTCAACAATTTATATAATAGCGAAAAATTACAAGTGTTTATCTCCTGTTTAGTATCTCATTAGAATCATTTTAAAATCCTTCCACTTGGTACTGTAGTGCCATCTAAATTTTTTCCTTTCAGCTGATTGATTTTAATATTTTGCATTGATAGTCTATAATTTTATATTTTATACTTTGGCCCTCGTTCCTCTGTGACATTTGTTAAGTCACTGTGACAGAGTGTTGTTGTTTTTTGCGGTGTTTGTGTACTTATTGTAACATATAATTTATATGACGTTATCTATTTTAATTGATATTATTAACTTTCATCGTTATTACTACTAGGAAATAAATTAATTATTAATTTTAGCGTTTAAATAAATTTGTCAATGCGAGTATTGATTTACTTAAAGAAGCTTAAGCAATAAATGAGCATTTGTTTTTTTCTTAGAAGATTTTGTTACACAATTACATTTTCAAAAAAATTTTTAACTACAAGCTTTTCGTACCGATACATCCAAGTAGCGCAAATGGGATTATTAACAGAAGGTAGCCCACTTTCATGGAATGAAACGAAGGCACTGGCAGAACACGTGCGGCAGCACGGCATCGAGCAATTTATCAATCTTTACAGCAAACTACGAGATCGTACAGGCGACGTTCTTAAGTGGGGCGATGAGGTAAGATTATATGGCGGAGTACTTTGTCTAAAATGAAGATACATTTTTCACTTCTATTGTTATATTCTAGTAATGATAATAGAGCATGTGACCTATTACCTACTAGTATTATTTTTTTACAATGTATAATAAACTATCAAACTAAACTAATTTTCATAGTTAGAACTAAATACATTTAACTTATTTTCTATGTATCTTACAGTAATCAGAACAAAGTTTTGAAGATATTATAAAAAATAAATAAATTTTAACAATATTTTTATTGTACATTATTAAATATTATGCTTTTTTTAATAGCATATTGTTACTTTGCAAGGTTTTCACCTTTAAATTGAATATTTGTATATTTTAGGTAGAGTATATAATAGTGAAGTTTGATGATAAAAATCAACGTGCTACAGTTAGCCTAAGAGCTAAAGAACTTCTTCCCATTCTGCAAGAAAAAGAACATGCAGATCCACAAAGTATGCCAAAATAATTTAAAATACAATAATAAAATATTAATTCATTATAGAATTGCCACTGCTTACTATAATTTTGCATCATGAGGGTTATATTTTTTTTAAATTGAACTGAGGCTATAATAATATTAACATATGATTTATATATGATATATTTACATATATTTTGTTTTGCCATTATTATACAATATATTTCAATATTATAGATGTAAAATCATTGTGGAGACCTGAATATGGTGCCTATATGGTTGAAGGTACCCCAGGTAAACCTTATGGTGGTCTTCTAGCACACTTTAACATTGTGGAAGCTAATATGAGATATCGAAGAGCTGAAGCTAGCAAACTGCTTCAAGAGGGTGAAGTCCTAATGAGCATTACAAATTTTCCTCGGTGTGTATGCTACTAACAGTTAATAACTAATTTAGTTATCATATAAAAAATAAATATTTTATTTTCTTTGATAGGCTAGGTTGTCCAAATTTTACTAGTCCACCATTTGCTCCAACTCCAGATAAGGGAGTGACAAGATCACTCTTCTTTCCAGATGAGGGGATATTTCCTGGTCACCCTCGTTTTAAGACACTAACATCTAATCTAAGAGAGAGAAGAGGAGAAAATCCAGCAATTAATGTTCCAAGTATGCTCAGTACACTAATTTAAATGCTTTTACTATAAAAATATATATTGTGTGTATATTTTTATTAATAAATGTTGCATGATATAGTTTTTCGCGATGTAAACACAAAGATCCCAGTTGACGATTCTTCGAAATTGAAACCAATGGAAGCTAAACCTGACTGCGTGTACATGGATGCTATGGGTCTCGGGATGGGCTGCTGCTGTTTACAGTTAACATTCCAGGCTTGTTGCATATCCGAAGCGCGCACTCTGTACGACCAGCTGGCACCTCTGTGTCCTATCATGGTGAGTAGAGCAAAGTGTTTTAAGAGAGTACACCGTAAGAATAAGTAATTAAGCTGGGATTTCTTCACAGTTAGCGCTGTCAGCTGCGGCTCCGATCTTCCGCGGCTTCCTCACCGACGTGGACTGTCGCTGGAACATCATCTCTGCGTCGGTGGACTGTCGCACGCGCGAGGAGCGCGGCCTCGACCCCCTCAAACATGACAAGTTCCGCATCCCCAAGTCCAGATACGACTCCATTGACTCTTATCTGTCGCCCGAACATGAAAAGTGAGCTAATAGACCATTTTGGCCGATAATTTTAAATGCTCTAGTACTTTTTGAATTTGGTAATAAATAATAAATTATATTTTCTTAAATAGCACAAGGTTCTAAGCATGTTAGCATTTCCTTTCCTATACTGCAAAGAAACAAGTCTGAAGTTACTACAAAATGTTTTGAGTTAAATGTCTTAGCAATTTATGCTTGTACCGCCCAAGTCCATCATGCCTATCATGTTGTCGAACGAGTGGACAACGGCGCTGACCACCTAAATATAGGCTTAAAGCTCATTAAAAATAATTAAAAATTTTCAAATTTCCAAGCTCCTTCATCTCATCTGATAAGCTAGACAGGCCATACTTACAAAAAATATATTTGTTTATGATAGCGTTTGTATCTAGAATCTATTTGCTCTACTTGCCACACGCTTTAAACATTAACATGTTATATTTTTAGAAATAATAAAAAAATGTTTTTTTAGATTTTAAGTTCCTATATAAATTTGTGACTATTATTTATTCATCGTAGCAAGTGTATTTATTTATGTATTTATATTAAAAGGTTAGCAATTTATGCTAATTCTAAAGTGAAATTACACAATTCCAATCAAACTGAGTCATTGTTATTATATGTTTTTAATTAAATGCTGATATGTATAATTATAATTGATTACAAACGTATTGTCTTTACTTAGTTATTAATAGTGAGTACACGGTAAATCTGTTTATAATTTGTATCGCACGGCGAATGAGCGACACTCGGACAATCACAATTAATGTTATGGCTTGTGTAGTATAAACATATGCAATCGCCAGCCAATATATAAACAAAGTTTCTAGATCTTTAAAATATAGTTTTGTAGATACAATTGGTGGTAGTACAAACATAAAACTCAGCTAACTCTACTTTTAATGCAATGGATTAATAACTAAACACAGAACAGTTGCCCGTTTCTTTTTTCTTTATTCCTCATCTCATCAGGCACGTCATGAGACATATTTGCTTTGTTTCAACAGTTCAACTTTTCGACCACACCCAGTCTACTTATTAATTGTATATTAGTGAAATACTTTAACTTTCCTAAAGTACACCGATCTATGAAAGAAATGATGTGTCGAAAAAGGTTCTAGAAAGGACAGGAAATAACATTAAAATTATTTAGATTTTTTAGTTATGCCACTTGGAATAATTCATGTGTAACTGTATTGTTAGGCAAAGATTTGTTTATATGTTACAGATACAATGACATTCCTATACTACACGACCCGAAAATCTATAGTCGTTTACGAGAGGGTGGCATTGACCATCCCCTGGCTTTGCACGTCGCACATCTTTTTATACGTGACTCTGTGTCACTATTCTCAGAGAAGGTGCATCAGGACGACAAAAATGACACGGACCACTTCGAGGTAGTTTAAATTTACAAATTCGTAAATAATCTACGAGTACTCATCTCGTATATGCTGAAACATTTATGTTAATTAATTAATGGCTCATTGCAGAACATTCAGTCGACCAACTGGCAGACGATGCGCTTCAAGCCACCGCCGCCCAACTCGAGCATCGGCTGGCGCGTGGAGTTCCGGCCGTGCGAGGCGCAGCTGACGGACTTCGAGAACGCCGCCTACGTGTGCTTTGTGGTGCTGCTCACGCGAGTGATCCTCTCGTACAAGCTCAACTTCGTGCTGCCCATCAGCAAGGTGGACGAGAACATGCAGCGCGCGCAGCGGCGCGGCGCCTGCACGCAGCAGCGCTTCTGGTGGCGGCGCGACGTGGGGGCGCCCGGCGCGCCGCACTCCAGCGCCCGCGACGAGTACCTCGAGCTGACCGCGCACGAGATCGTGAGCGGCAAGGAGGGCGTGTTCCCGGGCCTCATCCCGCTGATCGAGTCCTACCTGTCGGGCATGGACGTGGACGCGGACACGCACTGCACCGTGCAGCAGTACCTCAAGCTCATCCAGCGCCGCGCCGCCGGCGAGATCGCCACCATGGCCACGTGGATGCGCGAGTTCGTGGCCGCGCACCCCGACTACCGGCGCGACTCTGTCGTCTCGGAGCGCATCAATTACGACTTACTACGGACAGCGCATGGCATTCAAACAGGTGCCATTGCTGCGCCCCGACTGCTCGGCGCCAGCTCCGTGTCCAAGACCAACGACGACATCCCCAACGCCTTCCGCCGGATGATGTCCAGGGACTGCTCTTAACATCGCTTCAGCTATTATCTTCTACCAGTAGTGCCTTGTGCTGCTGATGCGTATGGTAAAAGTTGCCGCAGTTTCATGTTGATTTTTAATCATTCCATAATTTCTGATATTTTTATTAAGTTATCTACGAGTAAAATGTACTCATGATAGATTTACTGACAGGATATTTTATAGTGTCATATCATTACACACATATAAACAGTACCTAAGTGTATGACGTATATGATAAAATCATAGATGCAGCCATCGTAATGTAACCTTCATTAATAATGAAGGTGCTTTTAGTATTGTAAATGCGGAAATGTAACCAACCACATATATAAATATAATTTGAATTGTTTATCTTTGAGTTTAAAATTCTAACGGGAAGAGAAAGAAATATATTATCATGATCATTACCAATTTATGTAAGCGTGGCTCGTACATTATTGATATTATTTACAGTATTAAAACAAAGACCACTTTTTCTTTTATGGTGGCCATATTATTAAAATACTATCAATGTTCCTATATTATATTTATAAAAAATAATTAGTAAAGAGAGGGAGATAATAAAATTGATTGATGTGTAAATTTTGTAGATCTCATACTTCTAAATTAATATATGATATCGAGTCTCAAAGATTATCGATGATTTTTTTTAATTAATTTACTATGAAAAATCTCATATTGAATTTTATATGATATTTTATATTGTCTGAATATTCAAGGAAAGTTCACTTTTATAAAATATTTTACAGGAAAATTATATATACCTACTTCCATATTATGATATTATTATTTCATAATATGATATCTAGCAGGAAGAATCTCTTAAACACAATTTGACACAATTCCCAAGAAGTAGAATAACGTAATGAAGTAAAATTCACTTTTTGATCGACCATTTTTAAAAAAAGCATTACTGATAAAAAGAGAAGCATGGTTATTAGCATTAAGCGCAGTTTCAGTTATTACCGAAAATAATGTAAGATGTCGATCACCACTCAGTTCTATATCAAAAAAAATCATAACATATAATTATGGTTTAATTACTACACGGAAGTGGCAATTTGAGAAACCTATAGATTTTTTATGTCACGTTAATTTTTCGATATTGCACTTGTATCATTGTGTAGAAGTATGTTATAAAAGCATTACCTTTACAAGTTAGTTCATAATCTTCGTTTTTATTAATTTACTTACAAATTGGTATTTTATTCGAATATTGTGATCCATTTTATAATTTATTGTTATTTTTGATTTTATAATTAATTAAATTTTAACCTATACGTTTAGTATTAATTGGCCCATTGATCTCTTCAAGCAATAACTTGTATTAAAAATATTAAAAAAATATATTAATTATTTTTATTTCCAGAAATGTGTATCCATTTGATTTATGGTAAATATACAATAACTTGATAAGGTTTGCGTAAATATGTACTTAGTTTTAATTTTTTAAAGAATATATTAATTGCATTAGTATTATTAGATTTTATTTTTAAAATTAAGGGCTATTTTAAAGATTAATTTTCCACGCAATTTAGTATTATTTGCGCCAATTTTATGTTTAATCTTGCACGTTACTATAAAATAATAAAATATATTTTTTTCATTGTTACTTAGTAATTTAGTAATTACGCACCATAAATAAAATTATTTTAATGTTTACATATCTGTTTTATTTAACTAACATATGCTTAAATTATTTTTAAAATTTATCAACAAGTTGCAATATATGCTGTTGTTCTTGTTGGCGCCACTCTTCGCTGCCGGCATCGCCCAGGTTACCAGCGTACTCTGTATATAATAATTAATAAGTATAAAATAAAACATTAATTACAAATAAATAAAATTAAGTGTACGGCATTAAATAACCACAAAGTCATTAGCATATTAAAAGTCTTGAAAAATACAAATGTAAATATTGTTAATGCAAGACAATACAATAATAACAAAACAAACAATAATTCATAAAAAATTCCACTCATGATGAATTACTACCTCATTGCAGCGTAATAATTGTATGTTATACTCAATAATGTCATTCCATTATATAAAAATAGCCAATATTACAAGACTTGCCTCTCATGACGTGTCGTATAATCTTTAATGATCCTCCTCTAAGCGACAGAACGCGTTGAACGCGCTGCTTAATAGTAGGCGGGCCCGCTGTGCATACCTGATAATTAATAGGTATTAATAATCAAGTAATTCATATATTTGTAAAGAAACTAAAAGGAAAAAAATACCTCCAATATAATCCTATCAATGAGTTGTAAGGTGAACAAACCACCAGACAGTCTTTTCAAGTATTGAGCTTCGTCATCCAAATCTTCAGCGTCTTGCTGGAATTTAAAAATAACGGTAGTGTATGTTAAAGAACATAGACTTATAAATCCTTGATTAATATGACAATTGCAAACAATGAATTGGTAAATAGAAGACGCTTGATGGTAATTGACTATAAAAAGATGTACACAAAACAAGGGAAGGGAACCTAGTGTAAAAACAATCTGTTGCTAACTTTAAAGTGAGGATTGAACTCATAATATCTATAGAATTAGTATCAGTAAGAGTATTATTAGAGTTATTATATACATTTTTGTAATTTTTTTGCTAACAATAAAAGTTAGTGAAATTCCGTTGTGTAAAGTAGAAAACTTACCTCCATTTCTTTTTCAGTTCTATCAACTTTATCCATATACTTAAAATGCAATTCCAATAATCTGTCTACTTTTTCTAGATCATTCTCGGTGAATTTCGCTAAGAGTCTCTGTCTTTGACTTCCCTGGCAATTACGTAACATTGACGCAATAATGGATACAACATGCTCTGCAAAATGATTATAATTGATATTGATAAATATCACAATATATAAATTTGCAACATTTTAGTAATGTTGTTTTTAAACTACCTATATAAATACATAATACTGACCTTCATGTTGATCGACTGTCAAAATTCTTTTCCGTTTAGGCGTTTTCATGAAGAGTGGAAAAACTGTACGAAGTCCTAATATGTCTACAAACTTGTTACAGTTGTCCTTACCATCAGGCCCCGCAAGAGCATGGTCTAGAACTTTTAATGACCCATTGCGTGACATTTTCTTTTCTCTAAAATAAAAAAGTAAGAATTATAAACCTAAAATAATCATTTTTTCAACATTTAAATTAATTTTATACCTACCTAAGCATAAGGTTCATAAGTTGTAACCCTTCACCTCTCAAAAAGCGATCTCTATTTAATGGCTCCATCAAAGCACAACATAGTGAATCAAACATGTTTTCCATAGCTTCTTGCTCTTCCGCACTGCTGGGATCGTGACGTTTATAAAACTAAAAATAGACAAAGTACCCAATTTAATACAAATAAATATACTTAAAAATGTCAGTCCAAATTAATAATATTATAATTATACATAAGAAAAATAAAAATAACACTAAGTTGAAATGAAAGTGAATGTTTTAAAAATTAAATTGTTAATATATAAAATAATGAATAGTAACATACAGCCAACTGCTGAAGTAGAACATCAATGCCATCAAGTTCACCGAGTAATTTCCTATTCTCTGGAGTATTTTGCAGCAATACTGATAAAATTTCTGTGGCATACAACTTATTGCCATCAAATGGAACTTTCATCTAAAAAATAAAAATAATAAACATGTATTTCAATCTAAATATTATAATAACCAGCAAAACACAAATCAACAATTACTTTTAATCTTTTTAGTATCCACTGAATAAATCCTTGTTTTGCTACTTCAATGCATAATTCTGGTCTAAATTCAGTTATGTTTTCAATAATACCTGTAAACAAAATTACATTTTAAACAACAAAAACAATAATAACTTTATAATTATTCATGAATTTAAATATATTTTCTACCTAAAGTATTATGAACTGCATCTCTTTCATCTGGCACTTGCTCATCTAAACGGGCCAAATTATGCAAAAGTAATGAAGGACATTCTGCTTCTGCCAAAGCATTAATCAATTCCTCGGCACCTTCTTCACTTTCATGCAATATGTCCACATCAGTTAACTCCTAAAATAGAATTTATTACATAGAAATTGTGTTTAGGTTATACTTAAATAAAATTTTCAATTTAAAAATAAATATTTCTTACTTGTAAAAGATTTACAACTTTAGTAGAAACATCAGTATTATCATGTGAAAGCAACTCCAGTATAGAATTGATACATTTTAAGTCGACTAATAAAAGGTACTGATCAGGAACTGTTGCCACTGCGCTTAAATCCTGGAAAAATGTTTAAGTAAAATTTTCAAACAATATTTAATATTTTAAATAAATATTCTAAGTTGCTTAATTTAATTATTATATCTGTGAGTTGGTATTGCCAATTATTTTAATAAAAAAGATGCATCATATAAACTAATATAAGCATTGTTCAACTTATATTTATTTTAGTTATTACCATTTTAAGATAGTTGTAATATTCACATAAATTTTTATTATCTTGCTATATTTATGATTTCAAGTATGTATTTTAAAATACATTTACAATAGGTTGTTATAATGTTGTATAACATTATGGCTTATCATTATTTCACTTTTAAAATATTATAAAAGTATTGTTGTAATACATCACAATCTTGTAATATACCAAAACCTGTATTAACAGGTAGATCTTTCAATACTTACTTGTAATGCTTCATATAAATCAATTTCACTTTCCATGAATTTTTCTGGTTGATCTGGAAATTTTATTCTCATTTCTCTATTCTTTAATGCTTTCTTCTCAAAATTGAGCACTAGTTTTTTTACTGCAGTATCATCCAAAATTTCTCCCTATAAAGATATTAAAAATTATAACAAGAACTAGAAGCGAAGAACAATATATAGGTTAAAATAAAATAGAGATACAAGAGATTTAATAACAAGTCAACAAGTCTACAAGAATTCAAAATACAACCTCAGTTACTTCTGTTTCTACAAATTTAAGAATATCCTCCCTTTCTTTGTCTGATATTGCTGGCTCTTTAGGAAGAGAAATCTTTGTAGATTGAGACATTCGTTCTATGGCAGCTTTATTCAATCGGCGCATTTTCGAAGATCGACTATTGTCATCATCGGAGTCTTCTAGTTCATCTTCATTGGGACGTTTTGGAGTAGGTACAGGCTGAAGTATATATATAAAATTAGTTTGTTTATTAACTCATAGTATAGTAATTGCTTATATATTATACATATTACTTTTAATATTTACTTTAAAAGACAACAACTCTCCGACATCCATTTTTGTTAAAACTCTTAATAATTATGAAAATAGAAGAATATATCTTAAAGTGGTAACGAAGTTACGACGAAAATAAACACACACAAATAAATTGTTTAGCTTGAATGCAAATACAACATTAAGTATTAACCCTAATATTGACAAATGTGAATTATGACATTGACATTTCAATATCCTAGCAAACATATTTATTTGGTCTTTACATTACATGCTTCTCCAAAAACAGCTTATGGTGAATATATATTACTTAAAGTATTATATGTATATTATATGTATTTTTTTTAAAGTTTTCAAAGTTAAGTTAGATTATATGGTCAAATATCTATTTAGTCACTTTTATAAAATAAAATTATTGCCGGAAAGCATGGATATTTATTCATTAACCAGCAACCCTGTATCGCATTCCTAACCTTGTGTTATTTTTTTTATATTTATCTGTAACTTTGACATTGGCGGTAAATAATGTTACTTTAAAATTTATGGTTAACCAGCTATGTTGAATTATAACTCCAAAAGAAAAAACGCTCATCTTTGTCACATGGAATCGGTAAATCTAATTGTTTATAATATCATATTTTAAGTTGCTAAAATACATCAAAGTACTTATTAATACAGTATCTTTATAGGTGTCAACAAAAATTAAATATAGTAATTTTTATGAATGCTTAGAAATATTACAAAATACAAGGGATATACAATTGCTTACTACAATTTTTTCTACTTTGGGTATATATGTACTATCAAAGGTAAGAAAATTAAATATATTTCAAAGTTTTTGTCTTTCAGTACCTAATTACCTATATATAAATTGCCTATAAATTACCTATAGGTACTTATAGATTACACAATCCTTGTTTAGAATGTTGGTGACGAAATTATTAGATGTGAACCTCTATACGAAAAACTCTATTTCGTACTGAACTGCGGCTTGCAAGCAAAGACAACTATAACTCTTAATTTTATATCTGCTTTATTGCACCTTGATGAAGATGGGCCTACAAGAAAAAAGGCTTTATACATTTATACACAGAATATGTTACGCACAAGCGGTTGTCTTACAGCAATGTCTAATCTTCTCGCTAGTTTTATGTTGGTAGGTACGTCAAAATATTCACAATAAACCAGAAAAAAACATCAAAATCAAAATAAAAAAATCTAATCATGGAGTTTTCTAAGTTTTTTCTATATTTCTACAAATAATTAACCTTTTAGTTAAATAAATAACTTATTTCAAGATTATTTTGTACTGAGTATATCTAAATGTAGATACAATACCAATGACTTAAGAATATAGAAATAACAGTTAAGAATGTCGTTAAGTTTCAAGTGTTAAAGTTTATGTTGTTTCAGCACCAAGAAACATTAAAAGCTTTATGTCTTAGTATAAGTGAAGCAGTTCGAGACTCTCCTACCAATCAATCATTTTGTTCTCATCTTGTTCCGTTAGTGAGTTTTCTATTTGATATTATATTGTAATAAATTACAAAAGCATTTTTTTAAGCATTGCAGATGATCTTTAACTCATTGACTCGCTAGTTTAGCTAACAATAGTCGATTTTATTTCTTTATATTATACTCCGTGTGTTGGTATACACGAATAACACTATCTCATCTGAGAGGTGAAGTACCTATAATAGTCCACTTTAAAATCTCAGTGGAAAAAAAATATTATTTTCCAAAATTTCTTAACTAATAAGTTGTAACATTACGTTGAACTCTCATTGAGTTACAGTTTAGTAAAGCTTGATGTCCTCGAGGTCTTTTAGGATTGGGACTGAAAAAGTATTTGGAAGAAAATAAAAGTTATTTAAATTTGTACTTATGTTTATTTTGTTGTTTCAGTGTATCCAAAAATGTCTTAAAGGATGTCGGGAAACATTCTCAGTACTACAAAGTTTATTAAACAAACATAATCGCAATATGAAATTCTTCCACGAATGTAACGGCATGGCGATATTTACTAGGTATAACATTTTATCTAAAATCGTTTTAATCATGTGAACTTTAATTAATTATTTGGTGTTTCTTGTTT
The DNA here is from genome assembly GCA_037178615.1 of Dione vanillae. NCBI lineage: Eukaryota > Metazoa > Arthropoda > Insecta > Lepidoptera > Nymphalidae > Dione > Dione vanillae. Next base: position 909,302 of record JAZFAU010000029.1, read on the forward strand.
ATTATTTTTATTTCAGAATAAATATCCAAAATACGCAATGTTTGCCGCTGATCAATACTGTGTTGGAAAATACAAAGGACGAAGACAAGAAACACATATTAAATTCATCTCATATATTCGAATATCTCTTGCACTATTTAAAAAAGTATGGCTGTAGCACTACGGTAATTAATTTCTCTTTATAAGTACAGTTTGTTGTCTTGAATATAATAGTTAATAGATTGGATTAAATATTTTAAATATATATTTTTTTATAGCTCGACGCTTTATCCCGCATATTGCAGGGTAGGCAGAGGGAACTGCAGGAACCATTTGAACCTAGTGTTAAGACACTCCGTTGCTTAGTCCCTGCTTTCTCCGTCCCCACTTTTCGCCATTTTTGAGGCATTGCGTGTTGAGTATCGGAACTCAACGCCGCGCTTTGCCTAGTTGCCAGAGCGAAGAAAATGGAAATAGAAAAATCCATCTTCCTGGTTACAGGCAGACGCTTATGCCTCTGCGCAACAACGTTCCTTATTAAATATAATTAATACTAATAAATACCATTAATACCGACAGGCTGGTCAATGGGCATCGATAATTCTATATTCGTATCAAAAAGGTTAATAAGTATAATTTGCATTACGTTAATATTAAATGTATACTGTTTTAAATACAATTTTATTTATAAAAGTTATTTATTATGCATTTTAGATTACAAAAGAAATATGAACATGAAAAGCATTTTAGAACATAACGGGGACAACACCAATGCTGTACCTATTCGGAAAAAGATTATAGAGCGTCCCGCAAGCCCTAGATTTAATGAAACAAATGTATTATTCCAAAACATATTAAATGAAATATTTGTATCACAACGACAGGGAACATTTAATAATAATAATGATAATAAGTGCACTTCAAATATTCAATATTTGAAAAACCAGACCCAAAATATCCATCAGAAAGGAGGTAATTCTAATAATCAACAAAGAAGTTCGTTACAGGATAACGATTTATCGTTTTCATTTTTGCTTAAAGAAATTGCTCCACAAAATAGTGTTTACGTAAAAGACAATCAACCCTACTTGAACGTATCGAAATATAATTCCAAATCCATGTTCAAAGACATAGTAGAAAGTTCAAGGAAAAATAATACAAAACAAAATGTAGCGCGATCTTACAAGAACGAGGTTAGCGAAAATAAAACTTTCTTTAGGAAACTGAAGAAAAATGATAGTTTCTTAGGAAGTGCGGAGGGCACTAGCGTTATAGACTTTGACCCACACTTTGTATCTACACCAAAGAAGGAAAATATAATTTTTAACTCACGATCCTGTGTTTCACGTAGAGACCTAACTGTACTTACGTCATCAAGAGTTACTACAAGATCTCGTGAACCAAGTAGAAGTGTTATGTATAGAACAAAAAGAACGCATATTAATTCTAAAGCTAAACAGAAAAAGTTACAAAATAAGTCCATGACTGCTAAATTTTTTAATATTGTAAACGCTTCTTGCACGACGATCGTTAAAAGCTTTAATACATTTAGAAACATATTCAAAAGTGATAAAAACTGCGAAATATCAGAAAAAAATGATTCTATCCTAGAAGTTAATACGTCATGTAGCTACAGCTTCACTAATTACATGAGGGAAAGAGACGCCATGTCAGTGGAGAATAACAAGAAAAGCCAAGGAATAACAGAAAATGAAAGCTTTGCTAGTATTCAAACAATTGTCAAAAATTGTAATACTTGTAACGACACCATTGAATTAAAACAGAAATTTGCCAATAATGCGTCATTGCAACGAACTGTTAAAAAATTAAAAATAGGTATTAATTTATATGGATGTGACTTTAAGGTAAACAAAGAAATATATATATTTAGCTAAGTATTTTTTATATTTTGTAAACATTTTATTTTTATTTACAGAAGATTTCAAGAAACATGTGGCCGAATGAACAGTATATGACTCCAAGTGTACTCTACAATTTGTATCGTAAACTTGTGATTAAATAAATAGCCTTTAGCCTCTTTATTTTTTTTTTCTTTTAAGAATTATAGTTTGCTGTAAAGTGATTCGTGACGAACCATATCCTTTGTTATGTCAGTCACAGTCGGAGTACCTGCAAACAATCAAAAATCTTATCCCATATCATAATATACATGAGTTTAGGATATTCTTTAAATTTTCTTTAAAAATCCTAAATTGGAATTATTATTGGATAGTCATATCACGAGTATAAAAGTTGTTCTTCCTGTGGGTTTTTATAAATAACCATGCTAATAGAACTGATTAATTTAAATGATATATAATGAAAGTAAAGCATTTTGATAAAATTTACATATGATTTAGGAAAACCATTTGTCACAATTTTAAAGAAAATGTATTTAAATAATTATTTTCAAACAGAACAGAATCGGACATTACTTGTGTGGTTCTCTAGTATGGGGATAAGAATATTTTACCTGCTATTTGGAACGTATATTCCATTTCATTGCGGAAAATACTTAGCATTTTCTCAACTCCCGCCTGACCACCGACAGTTAAGCCCCATAATGCAGGACGCCCCACAAAAACCTTTAGTAAACAATGAAGTTAAAACAAGTACCTATAATTTATTTTATGAGAAAATTATACTCAATTAAGGATATTCACTTACCATTTTAGCTCCCAATGCCAAAGCTTTATATACATCAGTACCAGTAGTGACGCCTCCATCTAAATAAACTTCCACATTATAATTTTTAACGGCTTCCACTACCTCGGGCAGCGCTTCGATCTAAAATAAAAATATTTTGTATTTTCCACATATTATCATTATAACAAAAAATATATAACTTTGTTATGAGGTATACATACTTTGGTATATATAACCAAAATAGGTAAATTGCTCACTTTTACAATTATTAAAAATAATAAAAAAGTAGATTCTTTTAAGGTTTTTTAGTTAGAAGTTATAACTCCCATAACTTTCTTTATGATTTGAAACGAACAATAGGGAATATTTTTTATTTATTGTAAATCCAACAGATTGCTTAATTTTTAGTTGATTATAATGTTTTACTACAATCCACACACAAATGTGACCTGAACATTACCGTAGCCGGTACGCCATCCAGTTGTCTCGCGCCGTGATTAGAAACTAGAATGCCACTACAGCCCGCTTCGACTGCTTTAATGGCATCATCGCCTCGTAAAATGCCTTTAGCTACTATTGGTAATTTTGTTACGCTGTAAAAAAATATATATTTAGATCAGAAAACGTTCAATAGAGTTTATGAAAGAAAGCTCATCTGAAATTCCACGCAACAGTCTTCTCTTCTCTTTTAGATTAACTGCTGATAGGACTTTGCTGATGGATATGAAAAATAATATAAAATCCCTGAAAATATTGATATTCCTCTTCAATATCATGAAGATCTTCTAGTCTAGAAGCTTAAAAATATTGGTAGAATGAACAGTTCCATGGAAAACATATATAGGTTTAAAGTTACCACATAATTCGCCAAACTTACTAACAAATTGATAATTGATAAGGGTTTTGGTAATTAAAACTTATTACGAAAGGTTTCTTTTCAAACTACTTTTGCTACGTCATCTCTATAGTTTACTAAAATATCTCAGTCTGCCGTGAGCTAAAATTAATTTATATTCAGAGAATTTATATTAATTTTAGCTCTAGAAAGACTGAGATTTTCAAGAATATACATTTAATTTCATTTTTTTTTTCAAGTCATAAAACAAAAAGCAATTGAAATGACAAACCAGAAAAGATGATTAGGATTTCACCTATGGCCTTAAAGAAACAATATATGCCTTCCTCTAATCAGGCAATATAAAAAAAATGTAAATATGTACCTTTTTAGCCATTTTATTTCGTCCCATGTTAAGCTCTTGTCAAATAAATTATTAACGTAATTATTTAACCCGCTACCTTCTCCCGTACTGTGTATTTTTGTTGAGAGTAGACCATCAAAATTCGCTAATCTGCAAAATAAAAATATAACAGTTTTTCAACTATGCTACCCCAAAGGAAGAGAAAAACGTGGAAAAATTTGGTATGGGATAACATAATTTTTTGGATCAGTCTGCAATAAAGTTTACTTAAATAATTACTCAATTATCAACACAGGTGTATAGGACACGTATCAGCCCGTACACCCCTAGATATTTTTCCACGACCTCCCTATCTTCCAATGAAGTACCATAGAAATCAGACATCAGTGCATCTGTTTCGTAGATAATCCGGGACAAACAGAAAGACAAACAATCCTTTTGAGACTCGTCTGTGTTTTAGCAACTTATATATATATAATTTTGAGAAAATCCTAAAGCTCAATAATTTAAAAAACACTTACATATACTTGAATTTAATTTCAGCGTTTAGATATAGATAAAATAAGAACAATTGTACGTATACTTCATACTTTTTATATTTTTATGGGGAACACAAAGAAAACGAGCATTACTTAACACCAGCTGACCTAAGCTGGTGTTAAGTAATCTGTACTACATTTTGTTAAGCGGAGACGCGAATAGATCACTAGTACTAAATAGATTAGTCTACTAGTATTAAATTGTAGACTAAAGTTGTAAAACTTGTAAAAAAATAAAATCACAATTTTATGAAGTAAAAAGATATAATAAATAATATCTACTTACTTCAAATGCTTAGGAAGTGAAAACTTGTTTTTAATATCAGCTCGTCTCAATCCAAATATTGGAGTATCCACTGTTAGAGCAATAGCTTTAAATCCAGCTTTTTCAGCTCTCAGAACTAAATCCCGCGTTACATTTCTAAATAGAAAAATAAAGTCAAAATATATTTTAATTCATCTTAGCACATAATATATAATAAGTGGTATGTACATATATAGTATATAGTATACCTATCATTGTATATATAAAGCTGAAACCATTTAATAGCATCAGGGGCAGCTTCGGCTACTTCTTCAATTGAACTTGTAGAGATCGTGCTTAGCGTGTAAATTACGCCACTGGACTGCGCAGCTGTAGAGTATTAGTATTATAGGTATTAGGTCAGTAGCTTATCGAGAGTTTCACACCTCCACAGGAAAATTGAATATTTCTAGGGTCTCTTTGTCGTCCGTCAGTCAAGGCGGCTGGCTTTCTTAAATTCGCGTAGAGGCACGGTAAGATAAAAATTAACATAAAATATTTAGACCTACAGTACTTTAGAAAAAAAACAGAAAAAACCAAACTTCTTAGTCAACGCAATAAAAAGGAAGAAGATTTAAGCTGCATTTATGTTGCATTTCGACGTTGACCTGCACTTATAATGTTGTGCAGATTCGTTCCGTTGTCTAGAATTATAAAGTTTTGTAAGGAATTAAACGAGTTTACGGAATAAAATTCGAAAGTAAGAAGTTTATAGTTATAAAACAAAATATCGATCTAGAACAACTCTGAACTATTACCCGAATTTTGTCTAGCCATAAGGATTCCTATAAGAATTCTTTTTTTGGAGGTACAGAACTATAAAAATCATTTTATACAAAATATTTTTATCGTTCGTTATATATCGTATCGTTTATTAACTTTATATGTTTAAAAGGCAAATAGCCTGGTTCCACAAAACGTCTTGCTCGTGGTCATAAACCAAATATTGGCCGTTTTTACATCAGGATGAAATAGAGTTTCAAGCGTTCACTCGTACGTACCTCTTACGTTAGCTGTTTCACCGTCAGGATGCGCCATCCTCTGCATTGCAGTAGGTGATATGCCTAAAGGCATTGACACTTTTTCTCCTAGAATAGTCGTCGTCAGGTCGCAATCTTTCAATCCAACTAGACATTTTGGACGAATTCTTAATCTAATAAAATGAAACATGTGTTATTATACAAAAATATATATCCTATAAGTAGCTTAGGTTTTATTGCAAATCATTTATTCTCTCTCTTTAAACTGAAAAGATATGTAAAATACACGATGGTCTAAAATTGCTACATTATTTAATCTATGGAATCTTAAAATTACATTATAACACTATACCTTTGAAAGGCTCTCTTGTTTTCTGCCAATGTATATTCTTCCGTGGCACCACTTTTGTAATAATCACGGGCATTTTTTGGCAACAATGCTAGAGCTGCATCCTCAAGTTCTTTAACACTTATATATTTTTCCATTATAACAAAATAGTATGTGTACCCCGCTAACTTCAGAACGCAATAGTTTAAATTATATTAAAAGATAAGAAATTATGTATGTACTTAATGATTTATCAACATAATAATTAAGTGTCAAAGGCCACAGGTCAGTAATTTTACTGATTCTCATTTTTTGCGAACTTTTTTGACTATTGTTTGAACTAACAACAAGTGATGATACATATTCTAGAATTTTCATCTAAAGTTACCTACATAAATAAATAAAAATAAAACACATGATAATTTTTCAAAATTTATTTTTTGATTTTATTATATTTGTATGAATGCTTTCCCGAGCATTCTATAATGCCAAATGCCATTCGTTACATATTTGCCATAGAAACCTTATACAAAACTCAACTGATCTTATAATAAATCTATCAATAATAAAATTTTACACTTCAGGCGAATAGGCATGCTTCTGGGTTCTGGATTGTTTTAACGACTTTATTTTGTTACCCGATGTAACTATTGCGTTGCGACCATTGAGTTTCGGGGACTATGTTCAAATTTATAATTTATTTTACCCTTACGTTCTTAACGTAACTTTATACGGCCAATGAACACCTCAAATTATCATTAAGTTTCGAGATACAAAATAAAGTCACAAAAAATGGTTACGATATTTACACGATATTAAAACTTGCACAAGTTTGAAGGTCGACGAATGTGTTTGGCAGTTTAGTTTTGTGTCTCATCGCCATATATATCTCACCTATCTAAGCCTAAGATCGATCACAATTTTCTTCGTTAACATAACATCATTATTAACTTTTGCATTTTATAAAAGATACAAAACATTTCAATCACTAAGCTATGTAGAAGGAGAGTCGCAAATCACCCTCATTCTATAAATCCATCTTTGGTAATAAAGTTAACAACGAGTCAACGGTCACTGCACCAAGCTTTGCATTATTCAATCGCTCACGGTGTTTTGTTATATGATATGATTAAAAAAAGTGCGCGAATTTAGCCAAGCAATACTTTAATTCATTATGAAAACGACGGGACAGACTATCAGGAATAAATAATTGAGCAACAAAATTAAAAGTAAGGCACAAGGTCAATGCGACCAACAATAATTGTTCATTACTACTACGAAGTGTTATTATTTCAATAAGAAATTCGGCAAAGACTTGGTACTAAATTTAGCTATATTTGTCTCTTTTAACTATTAAGAATTAAAATGAAACCAACAAACTTACCATTCTATATTGTACAAATGTTTTAAATGTTCAAGTGTGGTTCAAATATGCACTAGCTTTCGTTAGTTAAATACTGGTATAAAACTTTGTATGTATGTATTAATTAATTACATGAATATACTCCACACCGATTTACACATTTCCCTGATAGCCTGAGTGACGCCACGAATTAACCACTAAAAGAAACAAAAAAAATATACAACCTTTAATGGAATATTGAAATAAATAACATATAATACAAAGCGGAACATCGACGTGGCAACATTTTCCTGTAAGACTAGTGTTTAATACCTCTATAATATCTACACTCTCTACACGCTTTGTTACTATTATAAAGCTAGCAATAAAGTTATAAAACATAACGCAGTGCTCGTTAGGCCAACGTCGTACAATCTGGCCTCGGTCATATATCGAACGTGCAGTCAAATATAACCAAACCAAATATTTGTTAAATACAAGTGTTATTTTTACATACACAAAAAAATAACTCTATATACGCTAAATTAAAGTAATCATAATAAATTAAAAGTCAAAAGTACATAAAGCGGCGTAACTATTTACGAATATCAACTATAACCTGTGATGTGGACAAATTGTCATCTACCATTCTATTTTAATTGAGTAACACTCGAAATTGAATTTCAAAAATAATACAGTAGCACATACTATGAGAGATGCTCTAAATTTTGTGGTGAAATTCTATAAGTAGTGCATAATATTTTTCTGATTGTTTGTGTTTTTTCATCTACTAATGTAATAAAAACTAAGACGTTCATAATTACAGCATATTACACAAATCATCACATTACACACAAACTATAATAATTTACAGTACAGCTCATAGCCCTTAATACCGACATAAACATCATAAAATCCATTTTGTTCATTTTATAAAATTATATAAAAAACATTGACGTTTCTGTACTCTAAAATGATTTAAAGTAATTTTAGTTTTATATTACGTTGTAATAATCAAAATGCGAATCAAGACAAAACAAAGTATAGCGAAACTTTACATAAAAGCAAATATTTATAAAACAGAAGTACGAAACTGTTACAAAACTGTTAAAACAATTTTATCCACAATATGATGTGTATATACTTATTTTTGAAATTTATTTTCGAGTGCTTGAATTTTTTAATTATTGTGACTAAAATATAATTTCAATTGCTACTAAGTCGATAGTAGATAGAATAAGTTACCAGGAAATTTTAAAAATGTGCGGTTTTTTTTATTTTCACAATATCGGTTATCGGCGACGATCACGTAAAGCAGACTCCATCGAGCACATTTAAATGTTTCCTTACAATAATAAAATATTACATATGCTATGCGCAGATAGAAAATATCTCCTATCGAATAAGTAATGAATAAGTCTTAATAAGAAAGAATAAATACTATGGTACTTTAAAACGGATCAATATTTTACATAAACAATAAAAAAGTAAGCAACGTATCGATAGATCGCGCAACCCGAACGGCGCGGGAGCGAGCGTACACGTAACTTTAACATCACAGAACAAAACTACGTCTAAGCGGCGGCGTCTCGTACATAACGTGGGGCGATAAGGCTAACATAAAGAGACGAGAGGGGACTAGACGCTGGGCGGCGCGGGCGGCGCCGGCGGCGTGGGCGGGGCGGGCGGCGCAGGGGGCGCGAGGGGCGCGGGCGGCGCAGGCGGGGCGGGCGGCGCGGGCGGCGCCAAGTGAAGGCGGCGGGGCGCGGGCTCATCGTCGTCGGGCGCGTCGTCATCGCCGCTGTCGTCCCCGGCCTCGCCCGACCCCGAACCGGAGCCTGCGTCGCGTGATTCTTCTTCCTCCTCTTCTTCTTCAGGACATAGCTGATACGCTCTGACGATTGAATATTTAAAAATATTAGAGTTGTATAAGTATATAAAGGGAAAAAATAATACTAATAATTGTCAGTGCTTATAAATTCCTTAATTAATATTTTAATATATTATAATAATTTTTTGTAAGAGACCAAATATCAAATAGAAGCCCTATCGCCTGTAGAAATACTAGATTACCTAAAGAAACACTTACTTTTCTAGTGTTTTCCTTGCTGAGTTACTTCTTTCAAGGAAGTATCCAGTAGAAGTTTCATTTGAAATACTCGGCGGGGACCACGTTCCATATGAACCATAGCCTCCAGGACCATACTTCTAGAACAATGTTTACATATAAATATTCTAGGAAATAATGATCTTTCAATATAAACAATTAATTTAAGTCTGATTAAAAACGGGGCTGTTGTGGGTTCGATTCTGACATCAGCAGAGTATAGCAAAAAAATAAATTATATAAAATGTGAGCTTAACAGTGCGGCAACTCACGCGATCTAGTTCATCTTGCAGCCACGCGAGCAGCTGCCTCCAGCGGCGGCGCGCGTCGGGCTGCGCGTGCACGGCGCGCACCGCCAGCGATGTGCGGCACATGACGCCCACCACCAGCTTGACGCACGCGTACGCGCGCTTCTGGTAGTGGCCGCGCGCACGCAACGCTGTTTCTAAGAGCCCCGGCCGCTCCTCCGACACGCCCTGTCATGTAACCAAACAAATCATTAGTGTCGATAAAGTGTGCAAAGAATAAAGGTTTAATAAAGAAAAAAGATTAGATATAAGTAAAACTATTAGATAAAGATTAGATATAAGTTATTATTAAGTTTATGTCCTTAAATAATATCCCAACTACCTATACAAAATAAGACGCTATACATTTTTAATGTCCATCCCCAAAAAGAAAAACTTGTAATTTGTGTAATAGACACAACATTATTATATCTGTTCATCTTTAATAAAATGAGCGCCAGCGCGAATTTAAGTTTGTAATTTTTCATTAATAGGGCTTTTCCGTTGACCTTCAATCGATGTGTTTGAAAGGACAAGCAAGACGTGCACTTAAACGGTGTTTTACATACCAATTAACAAAAATATATATTACATTATGCTACTTAAAAAAATATACAATGCTAAGCACCTTAATAGCGTTATGAATCCTATGGTGTTGCCAGCTGTCCTCCATAAGTAATAGGGCAGTGAGAGCATCGGCATGTCGTCTTAACTCATGACAGAACGCATAGGCCATCTGCCAAAGAAGTTCCGCGAGCGCCATACGCGACCAGCCGGCGTGCTCCCAACACAAGAACTGCAGCAATCTTATACCTTCCTCACAACCACAACATTCTTCTGTCAATTTTTTCATGTAAGTACTGGAAATAAATTTAACTACTTAAGACCTTCCTTCACACCTCACATATTTAAAGTAAATATGTGTTACACGTTTTTTTTTTTAAATTCATGTTTAAATTATCTTTCATAAGGAATAGCTGGCTAGTTAAAAAGTAGTTTGTATTTTTGACTAACTAATAGTAACATGTATAATATTCCGGATTTGAACATGAATTTGGAAAAATGCTAAGGTTTTGGTTAACAACATAAAATTATTTCCTATTGACTGGTAATTTTGATTACGGATACGAAAATTTTTGAAGAGAACATCACAGGAGCAGACCGTAACAGACACGTAATTATAATGTCTACTCGGCTCGGCAGAATCAAAAAAAGCTCAATAAAGTTCTCACCTTAAAACTTTGCCTATATCCGAAATTATCAGAATTACTTAATTCGAAATCGGGTTACGTTACAGATAGTTATATATTTTGGACATCCGACAGTTCCAGGTACATCATAATGCCAAATAACAACTAACCCAGTTCTATTATAAAGCACATCAACGGCGACCGCGGAGAGCGCGGGGCGGGTGTGCGCGAGCGCGGAGTGCGAGTGCGCATGCGCGTGTCCGGGCTGCGGGTCGGCGTAGGGGTTGGGCAGCGGCGACGCGCCCTCGCTGGCGTTGGCGGACTGGCAGCGCGGGCTCACGTCGCAGCAGCGCACGAGCGCGCATACTACCTGGAACGTGGAGTATTTAGTACGTTAGTAGGTTACTCTTGCTTCGAAATAAATAATATGGTGTTATAGTCTATAACCTGTCTCGATAAATTACCTATTCTAAATATTAACGCGCACAACAGAATGAACGCTCAAGCTTTATAATATTAATAAAAAAATATAGGGAAAGTTCTAATTTATTATTATATTCATAGAAAGAAGAAAATATTATAGTTTTTTTTTCTATATAATGTGTAAATAACATTAAGTTTAAACAATTCATTCATTTATACTAATTATAAACAGACCTGATGTATTTTTGCAGATTCTGGATATTGATATTTTCCAATGGAGGAGGAATTATCATCCAAACACACTGTTAACACAATGTCAAGAATTTTTAACTGAAAAAGAAAAAATATTACATTTACCTATATTTAATACCGACATAACGACAAAATGATTTTGTATATAGAGTGATATATAATTAACACGAGTATATAATAAACTAACAAGTTATTTAATATGTGTTTTCCAAGTAAATATTTCAATACATAATAATTATTATTATAGTAAGTTCGTTCTAGTGTACTTAAATTAAAAATATTTGTAATTACAATATAAAGCAACTCACCCTCAACAACTGATGCCTCTCCGGCAAGCCCAACATGGCGTACGCATGGAACAAGTTAAACAGCAGCGGCATATGCCTGTGATCGGCGTGGTGCGCGTGGTGCGCGTGGTGCGCGTGCGGCGGCGCGGCTAGTGCGCGCGCACTGCACAGCACTTGGTCGGAGAGGGAGGTTGCCTCGTCGCGGGAGCACCATGTACCGTAGCCGGATGGTACTGTTCATTGAATGTTAACAATTTATTAAAATATTATTTGAATACTTCTTTAATGAGGATATTTAAATAAAAGATAAATTAATTAATATTGAGCTTAGAAAGGTTTCGTAAAATTGATAAACACTGTCTTCTGTCATGTAGGAGAGACAGATAATACTGTATAATAGAGGATAACGACGAAATCACCATTCATCATATTAGATGTCAAGCAGCAAATATAGATACATAAAATAAAACAAAAACCTAGAACTAACCTGGCGGATCTTGAATAGAGAAATGTGCTAGGAATACTATTATCTTCATAAAGACCACTCTCACTTCAGCAGATGGGCAGGATAAAAGGTAGTCACATAATCTTAAAAAAAATAAACATAATATTAAACCACAGCTTGTTCAATTAAAGTTTGACTATGTATTGAAACTAAAGTATAACATTTTTACCTGTGAGGATGTTTAAATAAATCTGTTGCAAACCAAGTTCTAACAGCCTGAGAACATCTTAAGTGCTGACAGAGGATATCATGCCTACAAAACAAATATAAATTATAATAATATACAAATACCATCAATAAAATATTATCATCATCATATAAACTGTGAGGCGCCCAGTGCTGGACGAAAGTCTTTTCTGCAGATCGATTCTGGGCTCTCATCTATCGGACGCCGGTGACCTATACGAGGCCGTCGTCCACTAAATAATTTAAGAATAAATTCTCAATTATAATTACCAATCTGAGGCCGGGCCACGAAGAGTCTTTTTGGTATGGAAACCTACTTGGAATAAGAATTTAGATGCCATCTGTACTGCTAGCATTGACATTTCCTCATGCTCTGGACCCTACAACAAAATATATAAAATAATTACATACATATATCTATATGATATGAAATTATATTTAAATTAACCATTTTGTATTACTTACCCACACTGCGCTCTGCGAACCTGGCATTACTTGCAAACGCATACAACATAGTTTTTTCATAAAATTGAAATGTTCTAAGCTAAACTGATCTTGATTGTGTGAAAATGCAATGTTGCTACGGCGTACTGAGTTCCATATGGGTTTCGGTATACTATTTTCCCTGTAATTATAATGAGATTTAGTAAGAAGTAAGATAATTTAAAGAGTTATGGTATTTTTTTCAAATACTTGTAATTAATAAAACTTACTTTAAAGTCATACTTTGCATATATTTTTCAAGACCTGATGTTTCGATCATGTCTTTCCTTGTATAAAACAACATATACGCGTTCCACCATCTCTTCTGACGTTTATAAGTAACTCTCTTTATCGTCGAATCAAATACCTAAAACATTATAAATTTATATTTATATGATATTCTTTGTACAGCATATTTAAAAAAATAATGTGTAGAAGTCCACAATATTATATTACTCATAGTAATATCAAATATTACCTCGCCCATGTATTCGCCGCCGAAACATTGTGCTTTCATCTCCTCATCATCTTGCATTGCACATTCCGATACGTCACCGTCATCCAATTTCACCCAGCGACTCGATTCGTTATCGTTGTCCCTATACAAATATTTTTATAAGTTATTTAAATATTACCAAGGAACTAATAAGCCATTTGTTGAACGAATTCTTAAAGCATTATTTCTCAAAACAGAAACATGCATAAAAACCTAAAAATAATAATTAAAAAATAGAAATTTATAGAATTATCTAATAAATAATTTATAATTTGTATATATCGAATTAAGGAACACTTGAACAATACCTTAAAAGTACATAAGAGTAATAATGTCCTCCCGAAGCCTGTCCCGAATGCACTACAATGCCACTGAGCTGATAGTGCGTCTCGGGCGTGGCGTCGGCGCCGCCCTCCCATAGCGACGCGTCGCCTTCCGCTCGGGCCAGACCCCAAGCTATTATTGAAAAATATTTCAAATTATTTCAAATGTAAATAACAGCGACAATAAGTAGTATGTCCGTTAAGGAGGAAATTGGAATACAGAATATAATAATATTGTTATTTAGATTTTGTCTTTGCCTAAATATATCTAAGGAGCCTTAATATGAAATTATTATTGTTATTTGTGTAAATCACTTACCTGTGTATGGTTCCACGTCCAAATCTCGAGGAAATTCAAAATAGTCGTTAAATTTTATTGCGCACACTTTTTCGAAGTCATATTCAAATCTTTTTAACTGTATGACAAGTACTGGCGGTAATTTGTTTAAACATAATCGCTTGACAGTTACAACCTATGAAACAACAAAATTATCAGTATAATATGTGTACATATTAATAAAACAAAACACAACCTATATAAATCATATTTTTTTGTACATTTAATTAATTAATATTAGTACCTTTTTGCTACATTTATCGCAGTAGTAAGCATCGGCCCCCTCCAACAGTTCTCCTCGCACATAAGCCTCTAATGACTCCTGAAGCCTTGACATATTTCTTATATCTAATGAAACCACACTGAATGGCTCTTCTTTGCAATATCTACAAAATTTATATTACTCAATATTTCTTTTATAATCAATATTAATAGTATTATTTCTCTGACTACCCTGCTAGGGATAGAGCATGAAGATATGTATGTATGTATGTATGTATTTGTTAAATAAAAATATCTACCTGTGAGGGCAACCTTTACATATTTTCTGATCAGAATATGTTCCACCCATTGTTTTTGCCATAAACTGTTCTTGACCCAAAGATTTTAGAGCTTCATCCAATGATTCTACAAGTGACATAAAAAATTCTACAGCATCTTGTTGTTCTCGTAAGTTCACAGGTTCCCCTTGTAGTCTAAAATATAAAAAAAATAATAAGATATAAAAATAGGATTATCTTGTAAGCTATAATATAACATTAAATTAAGGCGAAATCAAAACTTACTTAAAATGAGCCCATAGTCCTCTAGGAATGTAATATTGGAGTTTGCTATAGTGTAAATGTGCAAATATAGCCTGAACTTGCTTAAGTATTGTGATGTTGTAATCTGCATTGCCCTAAAATGAAATACATTCAATTCATGATATATAAATTAAGATAATTACATCATTTATTTCTATAAACTATAATAATATTAATTACCTCTACATTGTTTTCAAGAATGCTGTGGTGATGCGCCTCCCCTGAAAAATCTTCATTTAGATCAGTGGCAGCTCCTGTGAAATAAATGAAAAAATAATCCATGTTTTGCTTCTGTAATGGTACAACAGATTGGCACTTCTGTTTTGTCTAGTTATTAAGGGATGTTTATTTCATATATCATATTAGCATATATTTTTTGTTCCTGAGTTGAGTTGTTATGAAGAATATATCCTCACCCTGCACAGCCAGAAGTGCATCCCGCACAGCCCGGACACAATACAGTTGTTGCAGTACGGAGTTCATGTAGCAGGTGGCACCCGCATTCTTGAGGCCGACCAGCCCCGCCGCCGGCCGCGGACCCACGCATGGCATGTATTCCCACTCCGATAGACCCATTGTTTTATCTGTATATGTATTTTAGATCATATAAATATCACATATGTTAAAAAATATACGTTAAAGTTAGTACAATACTAAAACCAATGTTTGTTGGAAATGTATCACAACATACTTTTATATGAATATTAATTTAGTGATATTTTTTTTAAATTAAAGTACAATGACTATACTTGGTAGTTTTATGATAGAATAGAAGAATAATTTGATTTAAACATTTTTGATTGGCCCAAACAATAAAGAAATATACCAACCACTATAAAACATCTGATCTAACAAGTTAACGAGCGCCGCCATGTTGGGCACACAGGCGTGCACCAGCGCCAGCAGCAGGTCGGCGGCGGCGGCGGCTGCGCCCGGCGTGCGGCATAGCGGCGCGGCGCCCTCGTCTGCCGGCTCGCCCTCGTCGCCTTCGTCGCCCTCGCCGCCCATGTGGCACCACGCCCACGAGTACGGCCACAGGAATTCAGTTGTTACTTCCTGAGTGAACAATAAATTAAATATTACTATATACATTTTAACTTCTTTGAACATGTTTGTACGTATATTTTAGTTTTATATATATATATATATATATATATATATATATATATATATATATATATATATATATATATATGTATGTGTATGTGTATGTGTATGTGTATGTGTATGTGTATGTGTATGTGTATGTGTATGTGTATGTGTATGTGTATGTGTATGTGTATGTGTATGTGTATGTGTATGTGTATGTGTATGTGTATGTGTATGTGTATGTGTATGTGTATGTGTATGTGTATGTGTATGTGTATGTGTATGTGTATGTGTATGTGTATGTGTATGTGTATGTGTATGTGTATGTGTATGTGTATGTGTATGTGTATGTGTATGTGTATGTGTATGTGTATGTGTATGTGTATGTGTATGTGTATGTGTATGTGTATGTGTATGTGTATGTGTATGTGTATGTGTATGTGTATGTGTATGTGTATGTGTATGTGTATGTGTATGTGTATGTGTATGTGTATGTGTATGTGTATGTGTATGTGTATGTGTATGTGTATGTGTATGTGTATGTGTATGTGTATGTGTATGTGTATGTGTATGTGTATGTGTATGTGTATGTGTATGTGTATGTGTATGTGTATGTGTATGTGTATGTGTATGTGTATGTGTGTATGTGTATGTGTATGTGTATGTGTATATGTATATATGTATATATGTATATATGTATATATGTATATATGTATATATGTATATATGTATATATATATATATATATATATATATATATATATATATATATATATATATATATATATATATATATATATATATATATATATATATATATATATATATATATATATATATATATATATATATATATATATATATATATATATATATATATATATATATATATATATATATATATATATATTTTAAATATATATATATATTTTGTAACTTTGTACATATGTTTTCACCTTTATAAGTCCAGAATCTTTATGGTCAGGATGAGCGCCATACTGAAACTTGATTTGAGCTGGCACATGCGTGAAGAGTTCTTTAGTCAGATTAAGGTGACCCTCTAATAACGTGTCATCTAAAGTAGCTGGATTCGCTCGTACAGCTCGTAGCCATTCCACCTGGTGGCATAGTGATTTAACTGTTAAAAATTGTTTAACATAAAATAATATTTTGGATTAATTTTAACATAAGATCAAATGAGAAAAAGAAAGTTACCTTTAAAGCAATTTAAAAAATCTTTAGTATAAATGAATGCAGGAATTAACAGATCAATATCTTAAATAAAACAATACCTCTACTGCCAAATCCTCTAAAGTGCGCGATGTGGGTCCAGCGAGTGACACGAGGCGGCATAATAATTGGAGAAACTGCTGAGCATTGCGCGCATGCGCAGTGAGTCGCGGGTTGGCGGCCGCGCCCCCCGCGCCGCCCAGCGCTGCCAGCGCCCCGCGCGCCCCGCCGCCGCCTCCCCACGCACACATTGCTAGCAACTGCTCCGCACAAGATACTCGTACCTGTGTTAAATAAGTAAAGATAAGCTTACAGAAGCGTCATGTCAGTGGGTTCGCTAGGTGTTTGTCGTGTAGAATTATTTTCATTTCCTCGCTTTGTTGAAAGATAATATATAATTTTTTGAAAAATGGGTGAAAAGTGGGAAATTCTACCCACTCTGTTATAAGAAGCATACATATTTTTATTTTATTACAGTATATATATATATATATATATATATATATATATATATATATATATATATATATATATATATATATATATATATATATATATATATATATATATATATATATATATATATATATATATATATATATATATATATAAAACAATTATACTTACTGTTTAGAATATATATATCATATGTATTCATATTACTCACTTGCGGGTTAGGACAGTCAATCATTAAGTACAGTGCCATATCTTGCCACCATGATTCATGAAGAAGAGATTCTAGATGGCCTCCACCCAATGCTATGCATATGGTTACTACTTCCATACATTCTCGCACCACTGAAATAATTTTTAGCACTATATAAAAATGTCATGTATTTATAAAACAAAAAAATTGTGACAATGTATATTTTGAATAGTAGTCAAGAATTATAAAATAATGTAAGTCATACATATTCTATATTAAGCAGCAAAAAATCAACAGATTTACAAAAAACAAGTAAAACTTACATATAACATCATCAGAATGCACTAGTCCGTTATGGTCGGAGGGTTGCGCTACAGAATACGCGAGCGCGTACAAGGCACGCACTGTGGCCGCAGTGGGCACTCGCCACCATACCAGCGATGACACTGAGTCTCCATCTTCTGTGCTGGTTACAACCTGTTTTACAATAATATAACTTATAAAATTACACTATAGTCCTTTATTTGTTTGTCATTTGCCTCTGAATATATGTTAACGTGTTTTATAAAGAGTACAAAATGCTGCTAGATAATTATAGCATTGCATAATCACCTGTTCACCTAAACTGTTCGCCAATTTTTCAGCCACAGCCTTTACAATTAGTTCACAGTTGTGATTTGGAACAGTTTGAAGTGCTTCTCGCAATATAGTGACATCCATTCTGTAAAGATAAAAAATTAGCAAAATTTTTTAGGAATTACAAAAAAAAACAAAATCTTTTCTAATTGATTATAAAATATACCTTAAATCTTTATCTACTGAAGTGTCTGAACCATCAGGAGCGAGAATTTCGAATAAGTGACCTAAAGTATATAACGCTAACTTAGCCAGCCGGACTAACGCCAAGTAACCAACCCTGAAAACAAAAATAAAATCAGCACCAGCTAATAATTTTTATTAAACGATTATATAGATAAAAACTACCTTCTCGTGTGAGGTGCTGCATCTTTTAAAAATTCGCTATCTGATAAACACTGAACTAGAAGTGGCGCTTTCTTAACACAGGCTAACTGAAAATTCCGGTTACGTTCTAGTCTTGTATCTGATGATGGCATTACCATACTATAGAGGACCTACAAAATTATCGAACACATGTATATAAACACAATATATAATAATATAATATCAACTCAATTAATATTGTGTACAAATAATACAAACCTCTAAACTATACGCGACAGTAGGTGGAGATGGTCCATAAAGCATATCTCTCAATTTTGTATCCTCCCGACTAAGGAGAGCTTCAGTTAATTTCTCCACCTGAAAACATCTTACGATAAAAAAAATATACATTTAAAGATAAACATACAAATAAAACATTATTATAACATACTGTTTGTTTGTGACTTGGACATATCTGCGACAATAAATGCGCAGCTTCTGTCAGCTGTGGGTGTCCTTTTGTAATCCCTATGTGTTCTAATTCTAAAATAAAAGGTATATACCATGATCCCTGGGCAAATAGCTGAAAAATAAAAAAAAGATAAGCTAAATATCGTTAGATATATCTACATTGATAATCACAAAACATTTTCATTGCTACCAAAAACAACTAAATAATTTACTAGCATAAAAAATAACTTACAACTCCCGGCAGAGCATGTTCGAGTGTCGGCGGTAACGGCGGTGACGACGTACTTGAATCACTACTTGATTCGTTTGAAGATCCACATCCACCACTCCCGCACACTTGTCCATCATAGACCTAAATAATAACATTTGTAACATTTACATGAACTTATACATATAAAAAGAAATCAGTCGTATCGGTTAGTAGCTAACAATATAATAATAAATAATTTATATACATCTTACCTTAGCAACAATCACAGTTTTGTCTCTAAGAGGTATTTGTGAGAGTATTTTGCGATCGTGACTTGTGTCCAACAGTTCACCATTAACATACAATTCTAATTTGTTTATATACATTTCTAATTTAATATTACTATCCGAAGCACATTTTAATCTAAAAATTTATAAATTAGATTACTAACATAGCTCTAAAATGTAAAAGAAAATTTTAGACAGTAAAATCAAGAAATATATAATACCTTCTTTGAATTGCAGAACGTAAAGAATGTAATGTTTCATTAGAATGTGAAAATAGTTCTACATCATCAATTTGCTTTTGGCCTGTTTGAAAATTAAACCTTACTATTATAGTACATTGCCTGCCTCTACCGGATCTGTAAATCGGTAGTATTTGTCGTTCTGCAGTGAATCTTCTATCACATTCGTTTATATATTCTTGTATGGCACGAATTACTCTACACATTCTTGTACAACACTCGGCAACATCTAAAAATGTAAATGTATGTATATCTTTTATTAATTTTTATCTTTATAGTATATAATTATAGTTGACGGATATGAATATGTTTCTTATTTTGCATTACGAGTGTGATGGCTTTTATAACATGTTTATTTTTTTCACAAAGAACATAACCACGGTGCAACGCGTATTCAAGTGAAGTGAAGAATTAATTTATTACAAAAACAGTCGAATCCCAATCGTTACTAGCAGATTTATGTGAGATACCGACCAGCCAAATCCATCTCCTTCTGCAGCCTCTGCGTGCGCGCGCAGCACTGCGTGAGGAAGGCCTCGTGGTGGTGCGCGGGGGACAGCGCGGGGCCGGTGCACGTGCTCACCTCGCGGAGGAGCTCCGTCGCACGCGCTGAGATTTCATCCTCGCACTCTGTTATCACCTGAAGTTTAGTATTATTCATTATCAATAAACAATTAGCCGTTATTATTTGTATTATTAAATTTACATATATTTTTGTAAAATATTAAACTCACCCTCCATAAATAATCTAAGCCTATGAGATCAGCGTCATTTAATAAAAAACTACGGCGTTTAACTTTAAGTTTGCCTTCTTTGGAATTTACAGCTTTAAAAAATCTGAAACAGATTGGTATATTTTAAATTTGTAATTGAATATATATACTATATGAAAATATTGTTGTACTTAATCTTCGATCGTTACCTCTCGAAACATTTGATTCCGGAATGAGTTAGTAAATTGGGGGGCAGTGTCATAATGTTCCGTCGAAAAAAATGAAGGTTTATATTGGGATCCAGGTCTGGCTCTTCGCCCATAAGTTTACTGAACCATCGAAAACACGCTTCACGGTCTCCCAGGTGCGCTGGTCTTTCGGCTAGACATATCCAAATTTGTTTCGCCTAGAAACATAAATATATTAATATTTAAAATAATACTTAATAACCGATAACAATTAAAACGATATTAATGTATTTACCTGTTCAGCACAAAGCCACAACTGGCCATCTTTAAGTAAAAAACGAAGGAAACTGAGTCTTTCATGTACTTGTGCGGCGTGCGGATATCTGCCATCTGGTAACCAGTTTTCCCAATCTATTTCTCCTTCCACTAAAAAATAACAGCATTTCATTTAAAAGCTCAGTTTTGCACGCAACCACTACAGTGAGCAAATTCTACTACTTTGAGGGATATTATATATTACAAATATAAGCACACGACAATACTACTTAATAAGTATATAAAAATAATAATAAAGAATAGTATATAGTAATCACCAGCCAACTTGCTCCGAACTGCGTCCATGTATTGCGTGAGCGAGTCCGTCACGAGTATGACGAGCGAGTGCTGCGTCTGCAGGCGGTCGATGAGCTCCTGGCGCGTGACGTGCGGCCGCACGCCCGACCCGCCGCCCGCCTCGTACAGGCAGCATATCTCGCGCATCATCTTTAACGCGGGCAGCACCCACTTGTCGTTGTTCTTCAGTTCCTCTACGCATCTGAACATTATTTAAGATACAGGTTTATTTTATACTGTGATTAAGATGAAATTTGTATTTAAATAAATTTAAGATACGTCAATTTTACAATTACAGGTAACATTTCTTTTCTTTTTTTTAGCTTCACGCTTTATCCCGCACACGGCAGGGTAGGCAGAGGGAACTGCAGGAACCATACGAACCTAGTGTTAAGACACTCCGTTGTTCAGTCCCTGCTTTTTTCCGTCCCCGCTTTCCGCCTTTTTCGAGGCATTGCGTGTTGAGTGGCGGAACTCAACGCCGCGCTTTGCCTAGTTTGCCAGAGCGAAGAAAATGGAAATAGAAAAATTCATCTTCCCCGACTGGGGATCAAACCCAGAAACCGTCGCGTTACAGGGTTACAGGCAGACGTTGCGCCCCTGCGCCACGACGATCCTCCAATATTTCTTAAAGGGTTAAAATAGTTTGCCTACCCCACCCACCAGATAAGTACAGAAGAGATTCGTTCAACCTCACACTGCAGCCCACATAAGAAGCACGATAGTCGAAGATAGTCGGTACGGCGCAATTTCACATATTACGCTTAAAATTACAATCATCGCATTAACAGTAAGACGACTATCGTCTGTCTACGACGTCAGTCTGTCTCACTGCAAAATCATGACCACTAATATTATATTAATAGTACTTACTTGTCTAACCATAAAGTTTTTTGAGCGTCTCGATCCTGACTACAGCTATAGTCGAGTATTTTTATAAGGTTTGCCAATGCAACATCCATTATTTCAGTGCAAACTTCATCCGAGTGTGCCAAATTCCAGAACAGTACTAATACCTAAAACAATATATGTTTAGTAATGGAATTCTAAATCATGTATTAAGTATACTCGATTTAAAATTTTGATACCTCTAGTGATAAGAAACAATGTAAAAAAGTTTATATATTTCATAAAATATATTAAGAATAGGTTGCTAGGCTAAGCTAGATACGGTTATAACTAGTGATGTGCTAGACTGCTTTCACACAATCTCGAATACAGATCAAAATTTGATGTTAAATCCGCGGCTACGGATAAGCATCTTAATTTCCTTATTTAATCGATGTCGTTGATCGTGACTTTGATAGGTGTCGCTTTGACAATTATATGTAAATAAAATAATAATTATTATTACATTATAGGTAAAAATACCAAACTTTTGATTTTACATAAAACCAATGAAATTTAGTACTACAAAACTGTTTCCCATGAGAACATTCAAGGTTTTATTGGATGATCTATGTATTGATCATAACAAAGCAAAAGATCCGCTTAAGATCACGGATACGGATTTTCACTTTACTTCTAATTTCCGCGGATACGATAATATCTGACACTTCACTATACTCCAGCCAAATTCGATGTGGAATGTTTAATAACAAAGCGTTGCTTAGCAACCAGCGTCAAGCAGATGCTCAAAACATTTTTAGAAATATGTACAACAATTATTTTTGATGTTAATGAAAATTTAAATCACACACTCGCGAATTATAAGCAAAGCTAACAACAAAAAAAACATTATGGCGGGCGTATAATGTAACAAAATTACGTAGTTACGTTTCGTTTAACTTTATTTGCGTTAAATAAATATATTTTATAATTATTTAAAAATTTACAGAAATAAAACATCTCAAGTTATATTTTATATAAATAAGAATAAATTCTCAATATTTAAAAGTTGAAATAGTGACTATAGTACTATATTTATGGTAGTAAAAACAAGATATCTTTCTATTTAGTCTGTGTGTAAAGAAACTTCGTTTGAAATGTTAACATTTTTAACCTGTTGTGGTTATACTACCATTATAATACGACTAAAAATATACATCATACCTATACCTTCCTAAATCTGACGACTGCTTAAAAAACGTTCCAAATGTTACAAATCTGCGATTTTTTTACGTCAGTGCTAAATTATAGGGTTGTTAGGTTTGTAGCAATATTTTAGTAGTAATTAAAGATTTTTTAACTTTTAGTTTAAGCTAATTTTTATATATATTATATATTTGCCGGCTAAATTAAATTTTTGGATTCTATATTAAATCAAAATTGTCGTGTTTGAACAGGAAATTATGTTATAATTAATAAAATTGTAATTATAATAATTGTTATTTTTTATTATGAGTGTATCAACCCTAATTATGATGACTCATGGTTTGTTTACTAAAATTCCACATCGAATGTGGCTGGAGTATAGTTTTAACTGTTTTTAAAAAAAATGCATACACTTAAGCAATATACGACGTTTTACAGATACCTTGTTAGCCATCACGCCGTCTTTGTCGTCTTCAGCAAGTCTACGTATTACTTCTAATAATTTATCGCTCTGTTTCTTACTAGATGTTGCCCAACTTGCCTACAAAAGATATTTTGATTACATTCAAAATTATAAAACATATTTGCATAAATAATAATATTGAATATCTTTAAATACCTTAAAACAATCAAACAAATGATCAAGTTGATCAGGTGTGAAGTCCCAAGCCAACTTGGCCAGGAGGTCGTGAAGGTTTTTTACTATAGCTTCATGTTTCCCATGCTGCGCTTTCCATATGGCGTCCAAGTCGTCCCTAGTCAGTGAATTTTCTTTGATCATGAATCTGAGCATCTTTTCTAGTCTATCTACATACTGAGGCTGATGGAGCGAATCTCGTAACACTATATCTACTACTTTGTTTTCGCGAATCCAATTCTGTAATAAAGTGTTTACGTTACTAAGTTTAAGAAAATACTTACATTAATATTGGGAAATGCCTAACTGTGATACTTGTGGTTAGCGATCATTCTCTAAGGAATATCATTAAATATTTTCATTTCCCAGTCTGGTAAAAACAAAATGCGGAAAAATCTCTAACATGGGCGGATAGTGGAGAACGGATCCTACTTATACTATGTAAATAAGGTAACAAAAAAATTAGAAGAATTAGAAAATTGTGTAAGAAATAAATTGAATGTAAATACCGTTATGACGGCTGGAGTTAGCCACTCTGGTTTCGGTTGCTGAGATATTGTACTGATTAACTGATTGATTTCATTCAAAGCAGACATTTTTCCGTTAAATGATGACATTTGTAGAAGACGTAAAATCATCTTCAATCGAAACATTTCCAATGCTGTAAAATTATTTATCATAATGAAAACAAAACAAATAAGAAAATATATAATATTAACTCGAAATGTTAACATTATATATAAATCAACAAGTACATTTATAAATATGTTCGCAATAAACACAGTTTTTGAGAAGTCAGGAAGTAATTTATATAAAATATTGTGAACATTATCTTTTCAAAAACGTTTCAGAAGTACGTAAACACTTCACTGTTAGCGTGATGTGACAATTCATAATGTTGAACGGTTGATATTATAAAAAAAATTAAAACAATAATCTATGTTAATTATATCCACACATTTTGTAGAATAATTATTTTGTATACAGAAAATAAAGTAATTTAATGTCATTTTCTTCTAAAAATCTTTTACATTTATGAATATGAAATAAATGACGAAAAACATGCAAAAGAAGCTGATGTGGCGATACTTGTGCAACGATGACTTAAGGTGAACAACAGACAATGTAACAGCTTAGGGGAGGAAACAACACTTCGCCCCTTAGCAGCTACAGGGTCGGCTGCCGACCTTGCTTCAATTATAGCTTCCAACCATATGTTTTATAATTCATTTAGTAATTGGTATATTTCCCACTATAAATAAGATTGACTCCTTAGGCTAAAATAAATGTATGGCGATCAACATTGACAAATTAAAATCAATATAACATCATATAATATATAACACAAAAGAACCTGAAATATACAAATATTGTGCATTACCTAATTACATGTAGGTATATATAAACATTTATATAACTTCTACCAGTAAAAAAATAATAGTTGATAAGTTTAAAAAAAATAATATGTTCTGGATAATAATTTATATTTTCTTTATATATTGATTATACTCAACATAAACAAAACATTAAAAGAAATCAACTGCTTATTTTACATATAACATCAATATTGATTATAACATAGACATTAACTTCAAATAAAAGCATACAAATTATCTCTCCACTCCCAGTTTCTTACTACTTACTTCATAAAAAAATTATTTACTCACATTTAAGTAAACTGTGGTGTTGAGGAGTTTTTATTGAAACACATTTACAAGCTCTAATTAAACATGACACTATGTCTGTTTTATTTTCACTGCCTCTTGCTTCCCGTTTCAATTCATCATCTGTTAAGCTGTCCAATAATGTAGGTATATATTCCTTAAAACATAAATGAAACAAAATTTCAAATATATTTTTTAATTTTTTTTAAGTATTATTTCATAAGCAATCTATTTACATACCAATATAGGTAGAAGGTAAACAGTGACAGTGTGTGGTGTGAGAAGATCATGACACAAGCCTAATGGACGCAAAAGCTGCCAAACTGCAGCTACACGTGTTTCACCATTTATTGATTGTTCTAGGGATGATGGTTGTTCATTTCTCGTCATTGAATTCTAAAATAAAAATATAATTTGATACAAAACTATATGGTTGTAAAGTTTGTACAAGTTTGTTTGTCAAGAGATAATGTAACAACCTCCATATTTTCAGTTATTGAAGGCATATTTTCATTAGAATTAGATTTAATTTCCTCATTTTCTTTTTCAGTAATTTCATTTAAAACTTTCTCTTCGCTAATGACAGATGATGTTAGTTCAGATTTTTTAAATCCCATTATTGTTTCAAATCTTTCTCTTAATTTTATAAAACCTCCTGCTTGACCAAACCTGCACGTAAAAATATAATTAAATAATTGTACCATTTCAAATCTTCAGAACTTAAAGCCTATTTCTCTAATAGTATATGTACAGCACATATTATTAAGCTTTCATCACACTAAAAGAGTAAGAATTAGGGGTAAATTACAAATTAATGAGATGGACCAGCCATCCTCTTGGTGTACGATGGTCTTGTGATCTGGCAAATACTTCACATTCTTGTGTTGAGACTGGACCTGCTGTTACAGTAACATTTGCTACTGATAAGCCTTCGTTTGTTCTTGATGCATTGAATGTGTGAAACCTAAATATAAAAATGATGAATGTTTATAGTCTTGAAGTTGAAGAAGATTATATTATATTATATCCATATAAATTACAAAAATATCTTACTTATTATTTGGGTTGAAAACCATGTATAAAAGATGTAAAAATCTAGGGTCATCTAATTTCATGGCACATAATTTCACCAATTTCTCACAGTTTGAACGTACACATTGCTGGATGTTATTTTTCCATGATGATACAGCATCATCAGTTAATATTTTTGTAAATGACACTGTCAAGGCATCGTTGTAAAATCGTTGACAAGATGGATTATTAACATCTTCACCTATGTATTAATAAAAATATGATGTCATTACACCAAGGTCAAATTTATTCATTTATAATATATAAGTAAAATAAAAGACCTTTTGCAGCCAATTCAGTTGAAGCAATTAAAAGAGCTTCTAGTTCTTGTTCTGGCAAAACAGGTACCACCCATCTAGGATGAGAAATTTTCTCTTCTAAAGCTTTTAATTTGGCCTCAGGGAAGGTCATCTGTAAAATAACATATACATGTAATAATCTTCTAAATTATCTAGATAATGTATTAAAATGATGTTAACAAGGGTAAAGTATCCATGGCAAAAAATTATTATGTATAATATTCATTCTTGCACAAAGCACTACATAATTAATATAGTAAACTCACCTCCCCGGGCATTTGATCTTGTTCCTTCATTGATATTGTCATTATTACAACATATCCCTAAACATTTCACCTTTCCTTGAAGGGAAAATTACATTCAAAGTATTATTCTAAATCCACTTACTATATTCGCTATATTAATGTAAGTACTTTTGAGTGGGCTTCAATTTTTAATAGGAAATAAAACACAATAATTTTCTATGAGAAAATAGGAAATTAAAGCTTCCGTAAATACTAAACAAGAAAATTTACACCAATTTGATTTTTATTTTCGTCGTGAAGAATATAAATAATCAATATATTCACATTGTCGTTACACACATTGAGTTACAAAGACATAAAAATTAATTAGTAGCGCAAATTAAGACATTTCCAATGCATTAACATATTTTGAATAATACCCAGAGAAATTAGTTGAAAATCACTATAAAATAATATTTCTGATCAGCCGGCGCGACAAAATGGCGTCATTGTCCTAAACAAGGTAGACAATAAGAATACTACAAGACATTTGCACTAGATCCACAAACTACTATATATTAATAAATTATTACGATAAGTAAGTTAACGTTACCTTACTGATATACACAATTACAGTAAAATTTTAAAATCACAAATATGTACTACACTTTGACGTAATAACGAAAATAGATGAAATATTTGTAAGGTTTGTTATGGTACATGTATCGTATTTCGATGAAATTAATTTTATGAAAAATCATAAAAAAAAATGATAAGTAAAAACAATTTTTTATTGTATTTAATAATAGATGTAGTTAATATTCAATTAAGTTTTTTAAGTGACACGATAATATAAAGATTGTCTTATTTGTACGGCTACATGGCTACATTTAAATTATACTTAGTGAGTATTATTGATAAGATGACAAAAAATATATATTTTATTGAAACGATAATGCAAAAATTTTGTATTTAATGTATTTTAAGACGTAAATATGCACTATTTAGAATAATTGTTAGGAATACTTAGAATTTAAATGTATATTTAAATACAAAAAAAAAAGAATTTTAACCCGATTAGCCAGTTAAGAAATGTCTTGCTTTTAATTTTATTTTCTTATCGATATTTTTAAATCGATTTAATGATACTTATATCTGCTATATGTGTTTGAAAATTACATCACTCAACTAATTTGTAGAGGAAAGGTGTTATATTAATTTTTAATTACCTATAGCAACTTTTAGTTTTAGTCATTTTGTTTTGTATTTATTCGTTAAGATATTATTCATAGTACGTCATACTTATTAGCGTTCTAACTAGATTTATGAAAATCTGTTTTTGTGTTTTTTATTGCAAAGTAATATAAAACTAGCATATAATGTTTTTTTCTGCAATGCACTTAAGAACAAATAGCACGCTGCAAGGTCTTACCATACTAGCATTTTTCTATAAAACGTCTACGAAATATAAAATTTATAAGTGTACATGTATTCTGTGGTGCTGACTAGTAGGGTACTTGAGTAGTCACCAGTGGGCAGCGGCACTGCTGTCAAATAAATGTAGCTTGACATACGAAATGTAATATTCCAACATAATAATACTTATAGGATAATTATTAAGCTACAGGTGGTAATGTTTGATTACGAATGATTCCAGAATATTTTAAAACATTGTTAAAAAAATAAGTACAAACCTTCTACCAATTTGATTATGAACCCTAAAAGTCTAGAAGCCAGAAATCGTGATGATAAACCTTTTGACGGTTTAAAAATATCTAATTCAGATGCTTTACATAGTTTGGACATGCGAAGTCCATGCCCACGTTGTAGCAAGTCTAGAATGTACTTTTGCTATACCTGTTTCGTCCCAGTTAATCAATTAGAAGGGCGAATTCCTTTATGTAGGGTAAGGTATATAGACTTAGTGCACAATTTTTTTTTTATTTACATAAACTATAGTCTATAATATATTTAAAATATTTTCAGTTACCTATTAAAGTTGATATAATTAAACATAAGCGAGAAATAGATGGTAAAAGTACAGCTGCCCATGCAGCCGTTTTAGCACCCAATGAAGTAAATGTTTATACATATCCTGAAATACCTGACTATGATTTAAATGGGAGGACCATTTTATTATATCCAGGAACTGAAGCTTGTACTGTAAGGGAATTATTTACAGGTAAAATTGGATGTAAATCCTATTTTGAGAATATGTTATCAGAATTACCCCCAGGATACAATGTTGGCACATTGATGACTAAAGTTTTTGATTCCGATCAAGAGAATAATGAAATACTCCATGTTAAACAATTGCCTATAGAACGTTTAATTCTAATTGATAGCACATGGAACCAAAGCAGAGGTATATTTGCAGATAAAAGATTGCAAAAATTGCCAAAAGTTGTATTACAAAATAGAATATCTCAATTTTGGCGACATCAGAAAGGAAGCCCTCGTTGGTATCTTTCAACAATAGAAGCATTACATCAGTTTCTTTTAGAGTTACACTCTAGTGCATGGGGTCTTAGTCCTCATTATCAAAATGAACTTACAAAACATTACCCAAAACATAGTCAAGACCATCATGATTATTGCAAGCCATACATGGGAGAATATGACAATCTTTTATATTTTTTTAAATTTATGTATGAAAAGTTGCATGTTCTTTATAAACATGAAGATATGCTAGCATATAAAAGGCCAATGAAACTTTAAGGATATTAAAAGCAAGATTAAAAATAAAAGTAGGCAAGTAATGTAAATAAATCTATATTTTCCCTAAAATGATAATTTCTTGAAAATAAATTGCTTACAATGAAGGTATATTTTTTACTTAAATTGTATAAAAAACTAAATGTCTTATTTCTTTAAGGACTCCTTGTTTTTGTATGGTGATTATTTTATGATATATTTTAAAGTGTATTCTAAATCAGACTTGTGTAGAAATGATAAATAAATTCTAGCTTTTTTTCAGCTACTTGGCTTTAAAAATCTTTACATGTCTAGGAATAAAATATAATGAAATATTATTTGTTATAAAAAAGTCATGTAATGATGAAAATACAATTCATTTAGTTTCTTACATATTATATATGTATACAATTTTTTGAATGTTATTTGTGGCATCCAAAACAATTATGAAACTTGTGTTTATTTGAAAGCCACTTTGTTTAATTTGAAATGTTAAATATATTATCAGTTCTTATAATATTTACATTATAGCTTACGTAAATCTAACACAAAAACACTTCCATCACTAGCACTCGCTCCAACCTTAGTACCACGAGAATTCCAGCAAACCTCAAAAATACCACCTGTCCCCTTATATGAGTGAACTAGACCTCCAGTTTGAGTAGACCATATATGTACACATTTGTCAAATGAACCACTAGCTAAAAATTTGCCATCAGGCGAAAATGCAACACTGTAGACAGGTTCTGTATGTTTTGTAAGTGTATGTATACATACTCCTCTTTCTACATCCCATAATCTTACTGTTGAATCAAAAGATGCACTAGCTAGGATCAAATTCATATTAGGGTTTTGTGTGCCTGGTCCAGTAGGAGACCATTTTATGGTATATATTTCCTTCGAATGGGCTTTTAAGTCATGAACACAAGTATCTTGTTTCATAGACCATATTTTAAGTGTCATATCATCAGAACAAGAAGCAAGTAGTTGTCCTTGAGGATCCCACTTAATTGCATTAACTTCATTCTATAAAAGGAATAGAATTAAATTCATTTCGTATAATAAATGTACAGAAACAGTTTAAATAAATATTTTACTAGGAAAATTTTACTTACTGTGTGACCTTGGAAACTTTTAATTGGTTTGTCAACATGAAGTTTACAAACATGAATACATTGATCAGTAGAGCAAGATGCAAATGAATTATTAGTTTGCCAATCTACATCAAGTGCTGGTGCAGCATGAAAAGAGAATTGTTGGGTACATTGTCCAGATGCAGCATCCCAGATAATTGTTGTTTTATCAACCTTAAAACATGGATTAAAATATAGCACAAACATATTAAATAAATACATAAACTGTTATTTTATATCTGATGTACTTATAATAACATACCCCTGCACTCAAAATGTAATTTCCCCTTTTATTCCATTTTAGTGCAAATATTGGTCCCTTATGTTGACCTAATGTGGATGCTAAAGTACCATCTGTCGTCCAAATACGAGCATATCCATCATATGATCCAGTTGCTAATAGATTTCCATCACACTGAAAAATAGTTAAATATTAAAGGACAAGTAAAGTTATAAGAACAAAAATGATTTTAAGCATTTTGACTTACATTCCAATCCAATGAAGTGACATCCTTGTTACTAGGCACTTCAGCTCCACCTTTCTGGATACAGTGTCTTAATACCAGTTGGTTAGGTGTAGTAGCAGGGTTGTCAGACATATCCCATATTCTAAAAATGTTAATTAGTATTAATGCACAAGCCTCAATGCTTGCCAGGCCTACACATGCATCTTTTTTGTTTTTTAATACTCAAAACTATTTTTGCCACTGTGTAAAATATTAGACAAATAAATAAATATTTAAATATTTTGAAATTAATTATACATATTTATGTGGATTATTTTATTGTTAATCAAAGCAAAGATGAAAATAATTATATAACTAATTATATATTCTTGATCCCTGCTCCTCAAAAGTAGGTAATAACATAAGTTTTAATATATCTTCACAATTTCTTGATATATTTATAACAATTGCACAATAGACAATTCATGAAACTATTCAAGTCTATTAAGCTTAAGATCTAGTCTATTTTAAAAAATATTTATGTGAAAAGAAAAAGCCAAATTTTCATTAAACTTACTGATACAATAGGTGAATATCAAGATTTAATGGCTGAGATCAAGAAATGTAAATACTACATTAGTCAATGTATTTTTTTGTCTTGAAATATGAAATTTTGTAACAATAAGCATTTTATAAGTGATTTAAGCTCTAATCTCAAATTTTTGATACTTAGATTTTAATTTATACTGTATATAGATTAAGGCTTACTTTTCAACTATGTCATGCATATCAAAATATTATCAAAATATACCTAGCTGTACTATCTCCTGAACCACTGGCTAAGAGATCTGTGCTAGGGTTCCAGGCACATATAAAAACTTCAGATTCATGCCCTCTAAGGACAGTTGCCTTACTAGCAGGAATTTCAATTGACTGATCTACATCCATATTCTCAGGGGCACTGGGGGTTGCAGCACCTCCTGTAGTTGATGCTGCATTGCATGTTGTTCCCTGTGCATTGACAGACTATTGTGATTATTTTCGCCACTGCAACTTTACTTTAAATGAAAGTATTATAATGCATATAAAATGATGCTAAGCATACATCAACCCCATTCTGTTCTCCACCAGATCCTGGCTCTTTGTTTGCTTGTTTTTGTGCATTATGAGCGTTTTGTCTTGCAGCAACTATGTCTGGAGTAACTGCATCAATCAAACTGAGGCTTTCCGTAAGTCGAGTTTCAGAACCTTCAACATACAAAATGTATATATTTGGGACAAAAATGAGTTCTCAGGAATTATATTTATCCCTTGGCAATGTTAAAAATTATATCCTTACCATCTTCACCTATTGTTATTTCAGCTTCTGTATATTGTAGACCCTTTTGTAAAATATTTAGTAAAGCGGCTGGAGGTACAAGTGCTCCATTTATATTACTTTGGGAAATATGTGATTCAATACCAAAAGTATATGCAGAGTGATGAAAACCTAAAATATGCAAAGTTAAAATGAATACGACTGTAATTTAAAACAGCATGTTGGCGTCTATTTTGTTGTCTAAAAGTAAATACCAGATTCTTGTAAGTATCGATATACAAGAAAGTTCACTTCATCAATTGAAAAACTCATGTTTAGATATCAATACATATATGCGATGTCAATTAAAAGAAACTTCTATTTATTAATATAAAAACCATTATAAACTCAATTTTGTAAAGCAATCACTGCTCGTTGCTTGTTTTGAGATTTCGTAAAAAGAAAAAGATAGTTTAGACGTAGGAAAATTAGCCTATTTCTACAGACAACACAATTATTCTATCAACATTATGGTAGTAAATATAGAAGTGATAAAATATTAGAGATGGCAGCACAATAGAAAAAATTTAATTGCAGTATAATATGTACATTCAGTATTCAATTTTAATTACAGGACCAACGGATATAACTGCAGTTTTTTAAAAAATCTTGCATTTCAAAGCTATTTGATAAAATTTTGACCAACGAGCACATATACTCCGAACACACATTTCTGTGTTGGAAATTAATCGTACTTATTTACGTATTTAGTAAGTTAATAGTAGAACCTAACTTTCATTTTTGTAAAAGTAAAAGTCACGCACAATAAAAATATTGGGACAAGTAATTAATAAAAAAGTTATAAAATATTTTAAAAATCAGTTTAACTTAACACTGTCGAAATGAACCACGTATACCCCGATTATATCTATAGGGACGATAATGGAAAAATATAAAATAAATAATAAAGGTCTACATTTAACATTGATTGACCTAAAAAACTTTTAATTGAGTCTCAAGCTAATGAAGCAGGCTTGTCATATATAAAAGAGTATTATGCGCCTGTATATTTCTATAATAACAAAAGACGACGAAAGCGTAACGGTAACGAAGATGATCAACACTGCCCTCAGATTCCGGAGCAAATATATTCCCAGTATTACAAAATTCATTAATAATTATTAATTTCCAGAATCTAATTAACCTGGCAAGTGGCAACACTATAAGTGACATTTTTGAAAAGTTCAAATTTTATTTGACATATCTAAACAGTTACGAGAAGTAGGTAAACAGTAAATAAACAAAAAGATAGAATACAGAATAATTGTGAGTTCATAATTTTAATGTATAACTTTTAATTCATATATAAAAACATCTCGTCGATTACGATGCATTATTATACCAAGAAAATCCGATACATACCTTACAATTATTAATCTTTACAATTAAATCGTCGCCAAAGTGTGATAATGTAAAAATAATCACATTTTAATTTATATAAAATATTTTTTTAAATAATAGATGGACGTGCCAGCTGGTACAGTTGCAACGTTACTTCAAAAATTATGTGAATGCTTGTCATCTGATCCAGGTAAATTTCCTTTTTTAAATAATCTGTCAATTTTTTAGATCAATTTATTTATTATAATTGTTACTTAACTTTTAGCAATGAATAGTTTACAGGAATATTTTAAAGATATTTTTGGAAATATCAGAATAGGTAAACATTAACAGCAAATTTCATATATTTACTAGATATTATATTAAGGCAATTTTGTATGTAAGCTTATTTAAATCTCAGTGCAGTTTAAAAATGTATATATTCACTGTATATATTCTTTTTTTAATCCTTAACTGTATATAAAACATACATCAGTAATCACAATACATATAAGTGTCTGTGACTCTGTATACTTTTTATATTATAGTTCCTAATTTTCATTTGAAATTCACATATTTTTTTAAAGATGGAGCCTATGAGCTAGCATTGTCATATTTATCTACAACAAGTAAGAAAACTCGATCAGTACTAGATGAGAGTTTGTTGTGTCAGAGAATAAACTCAAAGTTAGCTAGTGTCTCAGCAAGGGATAGTGAAAGATTTAATGAAGCATATTCTAAACTAAAGAATTCAGTAAGTAATTATATTTATTTATTTATGAAAATGCTTAGATATCATAAAGATTTATAATATATTGTTTTAATAAACTTTCTTTATAGTTTGTTTTGAAGCAAAGAGTTGCAGTACTCTCTCTGTTATTGGACTTGTCTGAGACACCACAACAAATTGAGTCTACTCAACAACTGTTTCCTATTCCTAATCTTTCTGTAACTGTAAGTTTAATTGTTTTGTTACTATTTTCTAATACTTATTTATATTTAGTTTGCCTTTATATCATGATACTTCTGTGTTAAGTACCAAATTTCTACTACTATATTGCAAAACTATTGTTATATTGAGAGATAATCATTGTTTTTCATAGTTTTTATTTGGTAAAATAGTTTTAATATCCTTATTTTTTAGAATTCAAGTCTAGGCATAGCATCTGTATTGAACAGCAAGAATAGCATAGGTCCAATAAGTTGGAGTGCCAATTGCCTAAAGCAGCAAAAGTCTAATCAGAGTTTGCCATCAAGTGACAGTAACCTTGCCATAGCTGTATATTCTAGTGGTGAGTAGAAAATAATACATACATTATACTTGTTTACTATATTTATTAAATATCTAAGAACATATTTGCAAAGTAATACAAAAAAGTTCAATATTTTTACTGTTTTAATTATACATTAAAGCATTAAAAATATATAGGATAAATAAATATTATTACAAAATACCAGTATATAATATGCAGCACTAATATTGTTACACATTGACAGTTTAATAGGGAATTATATTTGTTTTAAAATTATTACCCTTTTTTATATATTTTACTGTAAATTTCATTTGTGTGCTCAAAATATGTATCTAAGTGAAAAAGTTATATAAAATGTTATATAGCTGTTGGGCAGTAGGTAAGTTTCTGAATCTGCTAAGAATCTCATTAGTATAACTCCTATATCATTATTATGTATATGTGGATTTCAATGGGTTTTAATCTAAGCCTTAGATTTTTTTTTTTTCACTGGTCAAATTAAAAAAGTACAATCTTATCATATATTTAAGGATAGGTTCTCTCTGTTTATCTTACAAATGTAAGAAATGTGTACTTATTTACTTTTCATGAATGATCAATGAAATTATTTATTTTATTGTGAACATTTTCCCACAGATCATTCAAATGAGCGGGCTTGTGTGCGTGACGCTGTACTAGCCGCGACTGGTATAAAGGCGCGCGGTCCCGAAAACTGGACGCGCCCTGCACAAATATTATACAGCAGAATAGCACACTTAGGCTTTCTCCATGACCGTCTTAAGGAATTTATTGATCCCGGGTCGGGGCTTATGCCACAAGGTGATATGTTCAAAATTAAAAAAAATCATGTATCCTTGTTCATTACATTGTTATTCTTCTATATGTAATAATTTACTATATGTAAGGCTTTACAAACATACTTGTTTGATTAAAAGACTGTCTAAACTTTGTGGCTATAAACTACTGATATGCTATAGACTCTTACTTGAATTACTATATCGCATGCTTGCAACTACAGTGTGTTAAAGCAAAAAATATGATAGTGAGAATTCACATATGAAAACTTTAAACATGTGTGATTCTTTTTATGTAAGAGTTTTATTTTTTGTAAAATACGTAATTGCATCTTAATATTGATTTTATAAAAATATAACAGAAATTTTCTATTTTGATTAAAACATTCACATTTTCATTTAACAATATTTTTCACTTAACATGTTTTTGTCGCAAACAGGCGATAAAAAGTTTTTAAAACATTTGTGTGGACATAGAAATGTGTTATGTAACAACTTTTTTAAATATCAAATGTTGTTAATTGTTTTGTGGCGTTATGTTTTTCATTTAGGCTTGATGGGTGAAGGTTTAGTGGCTTCTATTCGGGATGAACTAACCGAATATTATCGCAGTGTTGCTTTACTTCAATCTCAGGTAAGTCATTTTTAATATAATTAATCAAGTTTAAACTGTTTTATGTTATATTTATATATTAAAATATTTCTTTTTTTGAAATACGTCTGTTAGAGCAATTAAATATGTATAAATATTTTATAATTAATTTTAATTGTACAGTGTAATATAATAGAATAAATTTACCAATTAATTTTTTTATTTAAATTAAATATTGTTTTATTAATTACATTAAATATTTTGCTAATTGGCTGATACGTAAGGTATAATTTCTCGTTTAACTTTATAAAATTGTGCGATTATTATAATGATGATAATGATGGAAATGGCATCTATTTTTACCATAATTTCGAAGATACCCAACAATTTCCTGAATAGAATTAACAAACAAGAATAAACAAAAAATGGAGATAATTTGTTCGAAAATTTATTTCTCCTACAATATGCATAGAGTTAGAACTAAGAGTCCCCGTACTTCTAGCATGTTTCGATAATGAGATCATAGATTATGCTTTCCCTCAAAATCAAATGTTTGTCAGGTAATTATAAATGAAATTTCATCAGACCTTAATTTTTTAATTCAACCGTATGCGTGGTATTCGTAGCATACAATATATTATAAATTCATAAAATGTACATCTTTTCAAGATTTGCGAAGGGGACGGTGCAGGCGGCACGCTTCGGCGCGTATGCGTCTGGGCGCAGGAGCCGCTGCACCGGCTGACATGGCTCGCCAATATCGCACAAACGGCGCATCACAAAAAAGGCATTCTTTTATTACGTAGATAAAGTAACATTTCAAATATTTACATATCTGTTTTGAGTGAAAGATTGATAGTTTTATCGTCAGTAACCGATGTTAGCTTAGTATAAACAGTTACCGATTCGTCTTCTAGATTGTTCGTTTCCTAAATTCTTCTTGCATTCGTCACAGAACACCACAATTTACATGTTTAGTACTTTAAGATGTAGAAATTTTGGATTTGCCTTCCTTCCAGAGGCAAGAAGACAAAGTGTGGTGTTTAGTTCTAGTATACAACTCGCAATATTTTTAAAATTGAGTGAAGTAGAAAATGGAGGTTTTTAAGTCAAGAAGAGTGTGATAGTGTGATAGTAATAACTAAGATAAAACAAAATGAGACCATTTCCTTGTAAAGGTGGGGAGTTGGCATCCTGCGTGCATCGGTTCGTGCGTCACGGCGACGAGCGCGTGGTGACGTTGGCGCGGCGTCTACTAACTGCACTCACGTATCCCCTCCTACAGATGTTAACACGATGGCTTTTACATGGTAAATTAAGTTTCATCTTACATTGTGGAGGGTACTATTAGGTATACTATATTAGCACTTTATTTCCTGTATTAGTACTTTAAAAACGTAAAATTAAATATAATACATTATTGGATATTGTGTCTGTTATCAAAATTAAAGGCAGACATTTAATTTATTTGTTGGTATATATAAACGTTGCCAGTGTACTATTTACTAAACTGTTGTTCATTTCAGGAGAAATAGATGATCCTTTTAATGAATTCTTCATTGAGAGCAGAAGTGGCGTGCCTATTGATAGAATGTGGCACGATAAATATAGAGTGAGGTAGGTTCAAATAAATTTAAGATTTAATAACTTTTAATAAATATCAAATATAGTAATACTTATCTTGAGACGTATTTGGTAAGATTTATAGTAAAACTATACAAGCTATACCATACATACATATCATAAATAAGTGTGAAAAGTGTGAATAAGCGAAAAATGTCAAAGTAAGTCAAGCCCACTGTTTGTTGTGTTAAATATACGTGACGGGGACAAAATAACTACAAAATATGTTTATTCTGTGACAGAGAATGGATGGTCCCGTCATTCATGTCCCGCGAGCAAGCCGCACAGATCTTAGCGACGGGCAAGAGCGTAGTGTTCATGCGCGAGGCGTGCGCCGACGAGCCCGCTCCCGCCGACCACCACGTGCACCTGCACGACCTGTTGGCCACTGGACCGACTGACGAACCTGGTATATATATACGCGTTATGATATGAGATGTAGGGACGTAGGGACCGCAGCGTTTGGCGCTTCGTTCTCTCTGACTACCCCGTTAGGGAGCAGCGCAGAGGCGTAGTTTCAACATGAAAATGGTGATGGTTTGTGGTGCTCGGGAAACTAGGCACACCGCGGCGTTGAGCTCCGCCCCTAAACACGCAAAACCTTTAAAAAGGCGGAAAGCGGAGACGGAGAAAGCTGGGACCAAGCAACGAAATGTCTTAACACTAAGTTCCTATGGTTCCTGCAGTTCCCCCTATCCTGCCATGTGCCAGATACAGCGCTAAATTAAAAGATAAAGATATAAAGAAATAAATTTTGTAACTCCTCTGATATATAGAACATAGACAAGGTGTTTTCTACTTATTCCTTAAAACATCAACGTATATACGCCGCAGGCGACGGCGCGGCGTGGTGGGAGGCGCGCGGGCTGCGCTCGGGCGTGTCGCTGGCGCACGCGGCGGCGGCGGCGCGCCTGCTGTCCGCGCTCACCACGCACCACCACCTGCTGGACCACCTCGCCGCGCACCGCCGCTACCTGCTGTTGGCGCAGGGCGACTTCGTGCACCATCTGATGACGCTGCTCGAGTATGGATTGTTTTTTTTTATATATTAGATAAACTTTTAAATTTACTAAACTTTGGAATTATTTTTTGGTTTATGGTGTAAAAGATATCTATATTACAGGCATATTGGTCCAAATATACATCTGATACAATAATTGTTTATATGAATATAATGTTATTATTATTTAAAAATAATTATGAATAATAATACTAGAAGTAAATATAAAATAATTTGAACTACACAGAGATGAGCTCAACAAGCCGGCGACATCGCTATACGTGCACAACCTGACGTGCACGCTGGAGGCGGCCGTGCGCGCCACCAACGCGCAGTACGAGCCGCCGCACGTGCTTGCGCGGCTGCACGTCAACTTATATCCCAACTGTTAGAACTATGCAGTCATTTCTTTAGCTTGTTCTTGTTTGCTGCCGTATCAAATATAATTTAAGACCCTAATGTAACAACATTCTGTTCCCTATTTTTCGAGATATTGGGTATTAGAGCTCAATGCCTCATGTTGTGCACTTAGTAAAAGAAAAAATGAAAATAATGGACTCATCACCGCGTCGTTTACAGGCAGAGCTTTTACTGCTGTACCATGACTACATCAAACTTAGTGTTTTGTTGTTAATAAAACTTTTTAATTAAAAAAAATTGATATCTATGGGAAAAGAAATGAATATTGTCTAAAAAAATATAATTTACAATTGTATAATTTGACGTCAAAAACAATGCGCGTGCGCGGCAGGCGACGGCCGCGACGACAGCGGCTGGGACGTGTTCGCGCTGCAGTACCGCGTGGACGGGCCGCTGGGCACGCTGTTCCCGGCCACGTGCGCCGCGCGCTACCGGGCGCTCTTCACGCAGCTGTGGCGCGTCAAGCGCATCGAGCACGCGCTGCACCACGCGTGGCGCGACCACGCCATACTGCAGAAGCGACTCAAGCAAATGCCCGGTACTTACTACTTCCTATGACAGTCTAGAAAAATATTTGTCATTAAACCAGACTTGGAGAACGTTTAGCAATTTATTGAAAACAAAAGTTAAGTTTAGTATTAAGTTAAGTTTAGTTTCAGTCTGTAGCCTATCTATGAGGCAGTACCCCAACCAACTGTTCTAGTAGACTAAGTGTTTCGTCTATTTGAAATCTGATGTATGTAGTGTGCTACAGCTCTTGTATGAAATAAACATTATTATTATTAATATAACATGATACTTATACGTCCGACAGAGGTGTGGGGGCTGATGCGGCGCGTGTCGTGCCTTGCGCGCGGAGGCGCTGCGGCTGTGCGGCGCCCTGCAGGAGGCGAGCTGCGAGGGCGCAGAGGCGGCGTGGGCCGAGC
Source organism: Dione vanillae (assembly GCA_037178615.1). NCBI lineage: Eukaryota > Metazoa > Arthropoda > Insecta > Lepidoptera > Nymphalidae > Dione > Dione vanillae. Next base: position 950,392 of record JAZFAU010000029.1, read on the forward strand.
TGCTGTCGGCGGCCGCGCGCCTGCACCTCGACCGCCTGCTGGCGCTGCACCAGCGAGCGCTCGACCGACACTCCATACACGCCATGATACACCATACTACGCAGGTGTGAACTGACTAAAGAATTTGATATCTTGTTGATTGATTCGCCTTGCAATTGAAAACAACATATCCTAATCTAAAAAATTTAAAAATCTTATAATTATTTTAATTTATCCATTGTCTTCTATAATCTCACAATGTCTCTTAATAAACTCTAAACACATTGTGCCAGGAGCTGCAGTCGTACCTCGGCAACGTGCTCAACGAGACGCTCGCGCTCCGCAGCTTCGAGACGACGCTGCACGCGGGCATCACGGCCGAGCTCGAGCGCCGCGACCGCCTCGAACAACTAAAAGCGGAGCGACTTGCTAGAGGTACATAATATTTGTTACTTTTTTCTTTGCAAGTTTCAGTTCAATCAAATAATAATTTACTTCACTTATTTGGTACATATTATGATCATTTTTTAATGTCTTTAATGACTGTCCATAAAGAATTAAAAAATATTTGTAATGAAACTTATTTATAATTATCTAGGTGAATACGCCTTCAATGCCGCCGATGAAGCGCTCGATAAAGAAAAGAGAAAAATATTTCAACAATTTTTGGCTAACAGAAAAGCCGATTTAAATGTTTGGGCGAGAACTTATAGGTAAGAATTTAAAAGAAGTACGTATAAAAAAAATTGTTTCACTTCGTCAACCGCAGCATTTTATATATAATTGTGTATACATAACAATGTGGTATTCCTTTATCTATTAGATATATAATTATATTTGTACAGGGGGCACGTAACAACGCTTATTTTAAAGTTAGCCTTGCATACCGAGGTGTCGCTCCAGACGCTGGCCTTCCGCCTCGACTACAGCGACTTCTACAAGCGAGGAGATGCCAAGCTGCATGAACCCCTCACGTACCAGCATAAACGACTCAGCGAGATTGGTCTCAACCTGGCCAAGGTGAGGATGTTATTTATTTCCATTTTCACATAGGATCGTGTTTTCAAGTGTTATTTCACACTAAGGATAGAAAATATTAAAACTTCTACATGGACCACTTGAATATTAAAACATATAAATAAAAATTGAAAAAATTGATAATTTCATTAAAAAAAAAATATTTTTTACAAATGATGTTGTGATAAATTTCATTTTCTATTATTGGTTGTGTTATTATTAAAATAAACATTATATAAAAGGGATTTATATACTGTAAATAATATATTATACAATGTAATTTACATCGGCATAAACGTTTATTGTACTTATTGTGTGTAAAAAGACGACCCCTGCATAAGTTTAAGTTGTCTTACAATAATAAATTAGTATTTAAGGAAAATATATATGACATGCATGACTTTAGTGGTTTGTTTACTTTACATATACATGCTTATTTGACCACAGGCTTTTGTTTTATGTATATTAATAATGTCGTTTAATATAATTTGAGATTTCGCTACGAGAACAATAAAACAAAGTTATATAATCAATTCTTATATATTCACAACGCCACCACATAACCACAATTCGAGAATCTTGTTTTATAAACCTAATAATGGCAGTAATGTTAGTAAAAAGATATAAACATACTTATTTAGTGCAAGTTTATATATATATATATATATATATATATATATATATATATATATATATATATATATATATATATATATATATATATATATATATATATATATATATATATATATATATATATATATATATATATATATATATATATATATATATATATATATATATATATATATATATATATATATATATATATATATATATATATATATATATATATATATATATATATATATATATATATATATATATATATATATATATATATATATATATATATATATATATATATATATATATATATATATATATATATATATATATATATATATATATATATATATATAACGTATCTCGTATGTATGAAATATTCAAGAAACAAACGAAATTTACTTAGCCATTAATAACTAAAAGTATATTGTAAGGTCTGTCTTGTACCACTACAAATATACTGAAATAATTTATATTAATACATATATTGTATATATTTCTTCCATCTACATTTAATTCAATTCAACAGGGTAAATTAGACCACAGTAAGAAAAAGTGACACGAATCAACGGGACCGCCCATCGCCAGTCTCTGCTCGCCATGGATCGGTTTCGGCTGCATGCGGTCCAACTGACCAAATATTAACGTTCTGCCTTCAAGTTGTATAACAAAATAGTATTAAAAAAACGTACAAAATAACCACATCACAAGTACACGATTGTCTTTGTAAAAATCCATCTGTACCTCTTTAAGTGCCATGATACTAAAATAAAAATTTATTAATTAATGTAGTCTTTTATGATTGTACTCAATTTTACATCACGTAATTATGTCTAAATAATAATAGGAAGAAAATTTAAAGAAAACTACATTTAAAATTTATTTTGTTTCATTATTTATAATCAGCCCAATCATAATTCTTATCAAAATTGAACAGTAGGACCTAGTTAATTCGAAACTCGATGAGTCCAAAACTTCCATATTACGAAAAAATATTTTTTTCCCTTCCTTTCAAACACTAAAACCTCCGTTAGTCACATAGATGATACACTAATACTGGTAGTCATAATCTCTATCTAATACTACGTGCGGGATAAGTAATACCGTACTAGTAAGTATACAACAAACAGGATTACCGTATATCTATGAGTCACGTTAATAAATATTTGTTGGTTTAGAGTCAGGTTTTCATTTCAGGAGTCAGGAATATTCGAAATATTTAAATAAAAAATGTTAACATTTTAATTTAAAGATGGCTTGAAAAAATATTGACTTGCAAACCTTGAATTTTTTGGTTTTTTGGTGTCTCGATAGCGCATTTTGTACTCTCTATATAATTATAATATCAGACTTACATTCCATAAGTCCATATTATTAGCTGAAAAATGAAATTATAAATTAAAAACTTATTGTCTGTGGATAAGACAATATTGCAGTTTCTATAACTTAAATTCACCTCATCTCATTTTTTTATATGCCTTTTACAAGTGAGTGTGCGATCAAGACGCATTTCTAGATATGGTGATATAGAGTAGGTGAGACTAGTAGTTATTTCCCCAACCCAACTCGTGGAAAACTATCTTTTATTTGTGTGAAGGTGATATATGCGATCTTGGCAGCATTTGCTTTGGTTTTCCACTTTTGTTGCCAGTTAACCATCCTATGAAGGCGTCTTTGGAGTGTTACAGATGCCATGCCGGTGTTATTGTTACTAACAAGGATAGCGGTGTCATCAACACACACTACACAGCAGTGTCACAAACAGTGTGTTTCTTCAGGGAGACCTAAAATATATAGCGTGTAACGAACCCAATCGGGATTTTTGAGGAACATCTGCTTTTTTCATTCATTGACTGAATATGCGATCTGATAAGTATGATTCCTTCAATAGAAAGTAGCTATGTGAATTGAATTTTTTAAGCTTGCAGAGGAATGCCAAACTTTGTCGAATAACTCTTGCACTTGTGTCAAACTTTGTAGAATGCGTGATGGATCAAGGAAACCCACCGAGTAATATTCCGTTCCTTTCAAAATAGGTTCTTATTATTATGTGTATGAGAACACATCACATACTCGACGTAGTTGTTCTATTGCAGGGTCTGAATCCGAATTGGTAGTTTCTTACGATCTCAGTTTTAGTGAAAATTGGAATTATAATTCTGACTGAAGGTAAGTTGTTATGACTGGTAGTTTACCCGCCTTGTGAACCATAGAATCGATGACACCTTATAATGGATACTTATAAACGTTGGAAGTGAGAAAAGAATATTCAAGTAAATTAAGCCCTTCTTCGGTATTTTTTCTATTAGGTTAATTTTAACTTGTTTTGGTTATATATTAGGTTTACCAACAGTTGTTACAATAATGCTCTTATAAAGCAGTTCTTACATCATGCAACTCAGTTTAGGAGTAATTGTTTTTCTAACCTTGCCACCTGAAACCTGGCTCGCTATGGCTTTAAGTGGGAGAGATAGTTAAATACCTTGGTTTAATATATTCTCTTTCTCAGTCTTCTCACAGACCTCGTCATTTGGTTTGAAAACGTTGAACGTTGGCTATGGGATTTAGCGAGTTCTTCGGTTATTTTAATTATTCATTAATACATAAATATTGAATGCTTTTATAGCCTTTTTTTAGTGAAAAATGCGATAATATAACTGTAATAAGATAGTCCTGGATAGTTTTTCTGTACATCAGTTAAAATCTCTTAAATGTCTTTTGACTTTATTCAAGTTTGTTTTTATCACGAGGTAATCTTCTTTAGTGTCATATGCAGTGAAGCCTTCTAACTTTTTTCTTGATTTCTGACTGATGTTTCTAACAGTCTCAGGATGCCATTTGTATAGTTTTAATTATATGGAAGGCAGCTTCCTCTATATCTTTCATCAGAAGGCTTTAGGGACTTCTTTAGATTTTTATGTAATCCCTAAAACTCTCCTAAAGTGTATACATACTGCTTATACATGCTTTTAAATCAGTGTTGTGCTTTTTAAATAACAAATAATTAATTTCATATATTTTGTACTGTAAAATTTTTTTAATTTATATTTACACGTTTTATATTACAAGGACCAGATTGTAAAATATTCTTTTTGTTGGTTTGGGAAAAATTTACTGGCAACATTTGATTTTTTTAGTTTCACCTACAAAGTTGGTACTTTACTGTTTTAACAAACTTTGAATTTAATCTTGATGTCAAAACTTTTAATTCATTCTTATATATTTTGTTTTACTTGTAAAATTTACATGGTATTTAATTTTGATTCAAATAAAAGCACTATTTAACACTCAACTCAATAAAAATGTCATCAGAATTTGATAGTATGGACGAAGAAGTTAAAGAACTATTACAAAATTATAAATTTAAGAAAGCCACTGCATGCGAACCGTGTACTTTAAAAAATTTTAAAGAATGCTTGATTGGCATAAGTGAGGTAAGATTTTTTATATATTTTCAACAATTAGGCTTAGTAACTTTATTTAATTATGTTTTAATTACTCTTGATTTTTTATAACAAATATTTTTTTAGGAATTGAGCTTGTTAAATATTGAATACATTTTTAATCCTCATACTGATATTGAAAATGATACTCTTCATACAGAGGCTTTAGTAAAATTAATAAATTCAGTTTGGACTCTCTTGTATTATCATAAAAATACAAAAGAAAAGGCAGAAAACTTAGAGGAACAAAATTATGTTCTTGATAACAGTAACAAAGAACTAAATGTAAGTATTTCTATTTGGTTATTATTTAGTCTATATTAACATGTTTTTTAGTAAAAAATTAAAAAGGTGATACTAATATATTTCTCACGTTTATAGGTGGTTGTGGGTAGATTGAAAGATAAATTGAATTCTGAAAAGAATGAATCAAAGGCTTGTGTGGCATCTGCCCAAAGGGTTGCAGACCAGTCTGATGAATTATATCAAAAACTTTTTGATACTAGAATGAAATTAACTAAATTGACAAAACAAAAAGATACAACAGAAAAATGCTTACAAAATAAGATAGCCAGACTCAAGATTGAAAATGAAAAGCTACTAGATAGGCTGAGAAATAAATCTGGTGAGATAATAATTTCACATCACTGCATGTTATTGCCACATTTAGTGGGTGGTCAAGATTATATTTCAATATATTAAAAGTTTGTTTACTGAACTATTTATATTAATCTTGTATTTTTTCATAAAAAAAAGATATTGCTAAAATCCTTAATTTTCAGATAACTTTACCCCTTGTGCTGAAATATGTGACACTACACTTACGCAGCTAAAGGACCGTGAAAGAAAACAAAGAGCTTTAATAGCTCAGCTACAAGCTAATAATCAAGAATTGTTACGAGAAGTGCTAGCACTCAAAGAAGAACTTATTCTAGAAGGTATTGCTAGTGTACAATTAAAAAAATGAAAGAATGTTTGTTAAATGTGCTTGATTTAAGATAAATATTAATTGTATTTTCAATAATCTATATATCCAGTATTAAAAAATCATTAAGAACTAATTTTTATGAATGAAATAATTAACTGGCTGTGCTAATAGTAATGTGTTGATTTGATGTTTATTAATTTAATATTTTAATTGTAATATTATTTTCTTAAATTAAAAAAAATAATCAAATGCTCAGATTTTATTTTTCATAACACATTCAATTTATTATTTACCTTTTTTAGCTTTACCCTGTATAGATCAAGATAGGGCCAAATTGTGGTCAGTGTGTAAAATGGTAAAATTAACCTTTATATAGCCACCAAAGGGAGTGAAATAAATGAAAATAAAGTATTCCACAGAGTCAGATCAAACCCACAATTGACCCATTATATTATATACTTATCTTCTTAAGTATTATAATTTCCTGGTTGTTTTCTTAATAAGTTATTCTAAAATAATTCACATTCAATAACATTCTGCAAAAGACAAAGAATGACGTAGTTCATTTGTTAACGAAGTTTGGCCAGAATACGTCTACAGAATTAATTACGAATTATATTCAGCGAAGCCTGCCCAAGCGCGCTCTACGCGCGTTACGAATGATTCGTTATGACTAGCCGCATTTGAATCACGCGCATTTTAATATTGGTGAGCATTTCGCATCAAACCACCAAAGTGCGCGCGCGCGCCTTGTTTCAATTAAAACTGCCGCGTTATCGTGAATGTTTCTACAAGTGTGATAAGATCATTACATCACTGAGTGATAAGAATCGTCAAGGATCCGATTTGTCTAACCAATGATAAAAACATCGCTAAAATTCGATATGATAGGATTCTAGTAAAAACGAGTGCAATCAATAGTCGTTGTTGTGTCTACTGTGTAAATCTGTGAGGCTGTGTCGGATGCCGTGGTGTGTAACATGGGGACGGTACCGAGACTGAAGATAACAGTAGTGGGCGACGGTATGGTCGGCAAAACATGTTTGCTTTATGTGTACACTAGAAATGAATTCCCCAAGGAATATGTTCCAACAGTGTAAGTATCGTTTAGTTATCTATTAGGTAGTAATCTGATGGTGTCTATAGGTCAATGGGTCGGCCGATGAACGAGCCCGTCGTTCGCGTCAAAATTAGCAGGTTGATGCAGTAACGCTCTTATCTCGACGCTTCGTTTGTATCTCTATATATCGTAGGGTCTGTAAATACTGAAGAATAAAGTTATTATTATTAAAACTTAAGTTTTTATTTATAATTAAAAATCTAAACATCTAATCACTCCGAATAAAAACAAATCGATATGTATTATCCAAGGCATAGATGGTTTTTGTACTCACTGTAAATGCCAGACTTACGCAATTTTGTTACATTTTCCTTTAATGACTGCTCGATGTTATCATTTTTATATGATTCACACTTGTAAATACCATACGGCAAACTGTTTTCATGTAAAATTCCCAACATTTTGATGAATTTAAAAGTATGAATTATGTAAGTTCTTTATTTTTTGTAATTTTTATAATTACATAGCCCTACAATCTACATAATGCTATAAAGGTTTTAATAAATTAAATACAAAAAAGAAATTCTGAAATTTCCTGATGATTCAAAAGGTTTAATTTTGGGCATACAACAGCTTGCTTTTCCATACCACACTGGTAAAATTAAATTCTCATAAATTACAATAGTAATAGTTATAAAAACATTTTTACTCTACTATTATTATGAACAACAAGATAAGTAGTACTTTTACGAAATGCCATAAGATATTATAATAATAAAAATGTTGGGGAAGATTAAGTTTTCCGCTGAGAAAACTACTAATAAAAATTGACAAACTTAAATTAGTGTGACACTTTAGTGTGTGAAATTAGGGTGAAAATATAAGTTTGTAATACATTTTTAGATGCTAAACGTATAAACTAGTAAGTTAACTGTAATCAAAACATTAAATACCTGTTTAAGGTAATAACAAACATAAAAGTGATCCTATAAGTGTTTCGTAAAGATTAACATAAACTTTGAATGTTCTTTTTTCCTTTACCCACTGCAACCTAACCCCATATACCTAATAATATATTAGACAACAATAAACAATTCATTTTAAGATAATGGCTACTTAATGGGTGAGATATTAAGTAAAATTTAATAACTAACTATTTAGAAAAAAAACATCATTAACTATTTACTTAAACGTTAATTAATTACGTCATTATAAACTTTGTGCTGACGTTTAGCTTGTGACAAAGCTGACTTCATCATTTCGTTCTTATTAATGACTAATGATTACCTACTAAAATATTTTATATCACCTATACTACCTATTTTTGATAAAATTCAATATAGAAATTACAGTTTCTTTACATTTCCGAAATTAATCATCAAATAAAATTAATCTTATTATAATACATATGGCTGCCTTAATTTCTTTTTCTAAAATTAATCTTATTATAATGGTGGAATCGAATGCCACATTTGTGTTTTACCAGATCCATGAGAGGAAATCAAACGCACCAACAATCGTATACAATCACATATTTTGTACCAGTGCCTCGATGTATTGTAAAATCATACTTGTATATATTTTTGTTTCAAAATGTGATAATATTGTTACAATTTCACTCACAATATCCGTAGTAATTTGAGTGAGCTATTTATAAAATAAAATACGTTCCGGCAAAGCTTCTAACGTATGAGTGTCCTCTTTAAGAATTTGTGCGTCTACTAACAGACTTCCTTACATCCATCTCTGTAACATAGACCTTGATACCTTGAGGACCTTGATAGGTCCTCCGCACTTGTTAGTCAATGACCGTGCTGACATCAGATGCGTAGAAAAACTTTTTAACTTATTTTGTATGAAATGAACAACGACCGAGACTGACTTTTCTTGAGACTTGACTTTTCTTTTTTCTCTTTTATCTATAATCTATTTATCTATAAATTTTCAATTTTCTGATTATTTCTTTGTTTGTACTTTAGGTCAATAGAAATTATAGGTATACTAGGTTTATGTGGATTACGCTCTGATTTTTACACAAAATACAAAAAAAATAATTAAGCATAAACTATCGTATCTTTATTTAAGAAGTTTATGGTTCTTTTTTATGTAGTATATGTATGCATAGCTTAATTTATGTAGCATTGATTTCAACTTCTTTTCTTCACGTGTATAACTATTCAACTTTGTATCATAACAATAACGCTGTGTTTGTATATAGGTAGTAGAGATATATTAGACTTAACGCAGTAGATAGGTAGAGATATATTTTAACTTAACGAGGACAAGCCATATAACAAGATTTTAACTGATTTAATAATTTTCCACACATGTTGAGTGGGAGAATGTAGTTTCGAAATTACTTAACTTACTTACGTACTTATAAAATGGACAGAAAACTTAATTCACTTAAATTAAAAGAAATTTACTTTAGTGCACGCGGTCGAGCTAATTTAATTCGTTTCACTATTACTACGAAAGTTGTTAACCGTTGTCTGTCCCTATGTATCATTTGATCTTTAAAACTTGACAACGGATTTTGATGCGCTTCTTAGAGTTCCGTATCCAAAGGGTAAAACGAGACCCTATTACTCAGCCTTCGTTGTCTGTCTGTTTCCAGGGTATATCTCATCAACAAGCACACTAAAAATTAAATATTAAAGAGTCCCCATGTAAGGGGTATGCATGCAATAACGTCTTTATTTTCGTATTTTTTTGATCAATATTAAAAACGGTAACAGGTAGCCGCTTCACACGCACTTTTTACTGTTACGTATATCATTAACTACAGCCATATTCATCCTTTGATTTTTGAAAATACTCGTAAATAAAAACAAAATTTACATTTGCAGCTTTGATAACTATATTGGCCATATCACTGTCGACGGTCAAGAAGTCGAAATGGCTTTGTGGGATACGGCTGGACAAGAAGACTACGAGCGGCTACGACCTTTGTGCTATAACCATGTAAGTAAAGTTACTATTAAAAGTTTAAAATAGGCATTATTTGTATATTTTTGTTTTATTATGTGAATAATTTATAAATGAATAATTTTTCTACTTCAATTTGATAGAAATAAAATAGATTCTTTTACTGTAAATACTTATAATAACAAAAATGCGTATATTTGTAACCAATCTTTTTAAAGTACAAAATGAAAGTAGTTGTAGTTTTGACAGCTTGGAATGTCTTTAGTGGCTATCCAACAATAAAAGCCTTGTAACATGGAGAAAGCGAGAAGAAAAGTTTCTAGCAACGTTGGCCGAATATAATATGAACGTTGGCTTTGTAAATAGAAGAAAGACGCGAGTTTTCATTCAAATTTAAAATTAAGCTTGTGTACAAGTAGTTAGTGCTCTATGAAACGAATGTTACAGCTTGATAGCTAAGGAGCATTCTACATTTATTTTTGGTCTCATAAAATCATTGACTTACTTATCATGTATTACTTATAATCAAATATTAGCTATACCAATAACTTATCTTAAATTTCTTTTCCATTTCCCCTAGCCATACAACATGATCATCAAATACACCTAATTCGTCTAGATATTTTACTTGCGTAAACGAGTAGTCAACGAAAAAGAATCATGATTTTGTAGAGATTTCCTTTTAAATTGCGATTAGTGATGGCTTACGAGCGAGTGAAAATATCACAGATCTGTCGAATACAATTTGATAGCAATACATGGTAAATTCATGTCGATATTGGAGAGCAAAATATATAATATAAACTCAATTAATAAAATTTATAAATAAAAACTGGAACAGTTTATAATTAAATATGCTTTACTTTTTTACAGACTAGTTGTTTCCTCGTTTGTTATTCTGTTGGGAGTCGATCATCATATGAGAATGTGATACACAAATGGTACCCAGAACTAAAACATTTTAGTTCCTCTGTGCCAATTGTACTTGTAGGTAAGTTTATATTGTACTATATATGGCCCAGTAATAATAATAATACTTATATTAGTTTTCATATCATACCATTTCCGGTACCACGTAGGTGAATTCTAAGCTCGCTCTTCATCTAATCAGATTTTAAATATTTTTGCCTTGTTACAATTTAAAAAATTAAAACTTTTATAAATAGGATTGTTTTAATAAATCAAAAACTGTCCTGACCAATCTCACGACTATAGTGTGCAGTCAAACACTATTTATATAACGTATCGTTGTTCTAAACTTAATAATATTTTGTAATATAATAAGAAAATATTAATACTAATTGGAAAATCAAAAATACAATAAAAGTTTATTATATTTGAAGCTTAATTTTTTTTTATTAAATAATTTAGTATAGGTAGGGCATAGTCAACCTGTTCTCCTTCTCCCTAATAAATTGATAGTAAATGAATTAGAGAGCTATGCTCGGAATTTCGTTGCGAGATCGTGTGCGCAATGAGGACATCCGCAAAGGAACAAAAGTAATCGACATAGCCCAACGAATTAGTAAGTTGAAGTGGCAATGGGCAGGGCACATAGTACGGAGAACTGACGGCCGCAGGGGCAGAAAGGTTCTCGAATGGAGACCACGTACCGGCAAGCGCAGCGTGGGACGGCCTCCTACCAGGTACGACTTGGTCTGGGTTGCAGGCAGCCACTGGATGCGAATAGCATTAGACAAGGCGCACTGGAGGTCCCTGGGGCCTATGTTTAGCAGTGGACGTCCTACGGCTGATATGATGATGATGATGATGATGAAATGAATTAGAGGCTATTGTGACATAGTGGGTCAACGCTTAACTGTTACGGGATGTTTGTGATTTGATCTCCTCTTAGGGCAATTATTATATTTCAATTGTTTTTACCTTACACTAATAGACAAAATCTGACATTAAGTGACAAATATCTATTCATACATGAAAATATTTGTTTTAGTCATTAAGTGTTTAATTCACATTGGACACACAGAATTTGGTAATTTTGTCGTCAGTATTTAAATTACATCTATACATTCATGAACGTTAATTAGGATGAATTTATTTAGCTGGACAGGAATTGCTGCAAGTTTGTATAAAGGTCTTTTCATAATTATCGTCTTTGTAAATTATTTACGTTCAATACTGTACCCATTTTCGACAATATTGAAATCGTCCCGATCGTGGCCACTTAAGAATCATGTAAAATAAGCTTTGTACTGGGATATTTTGCTAAGATTTCAAACCTTTATACCACGATTGGATTTCAGACTTACTTGAAACTATGAAAATTCGAACACTTTGATTCCACTTAATTAACGGAACTTAGAGATTTTAATATTTAACCGCCATACAATTCGAATTTTATCAAACTGACCTGTTTTCCAGAATTATATATATAGTTGACCTATATACAATAACGCTATTGATTAACATTTTTGGCCATTAAAATGATTTAAAATACTATTTAACTTTAAGTTTTTTTTAAATGTTGTATTTGACTCATTTACCTTTGTTCGTTCTCAATTCTGTAGCTTCTCATGTCCCTGTTCCTTGAGTCAGAATGTCGTTGGACAGTTTCTTTATTTTGGTCATCTAGCACTTACCTTGTATGGTTGTAATCCACCACCGGGTTTCGAAGTATTTTTAACGTTCGAGTTGATTTTGTTTTGTATGAATCGCCTCCCGGATTTTTTTAACGCAAAACTTTTGGAATTTTTTACTTTTTACAAATAAAGTCAATGATATTAATATTAGATAATTGTTTATTTTTTAACGATAGTGATAAATATTATCACTTATAATTAGAAATATGTTATGTATGTTTGTAAACAAGATAGTTATGGCTTCATGACTTTGATTCCTATTCGGTGGAATGAAATGTTTTGGTTGTTTTGTCCCAGATAGACGAAGTACAATAACACTATCTTAACACTAACTCTCTCTTATCACTACCTCTCAATAATCGCGTAAAATATAGAGCAAACAGACGGAAATAAAATTATAATATCACAAAAAGTGATTAATTCAACAATAAACTTCTTTCAATAATTAACCGGAAATATTCAGTAGTAGCTTGATATTTAATTATTAATAAAATTTCTTTATGATTTTATTTAATTACAATGTTGTTTTCATGTAGTAGGTATTAATATAATTTTAAAATGTAGCTTAAAGTTAATTTAAAATAAAAAATATAATGAAAAGCGCAGAAATTACTTATTTTAATTTTTATCAATTATATCCACTAAACCCAAATATACAAATACAAAATTATTTAATTAGAAAACTAGTGAATAAATTTGGTATATCACTTATACACTATACTCTTAGAGTTTGGAAAATAAATAACGTAATAAAATCTTTATGATAGAATTAAATTAAATATTAAATAAATTGGAGATTTATTAATCTTTTTTATACATTTTGTTACAGCTACAAAAACTGACCTGAGAACATCTGGGAAAGCTGTCATCACGACCCAAGAAGGAATGTCATTGAAAAAAAAAATACGGTAAAGATCAAGAACTATCTTTGAACTAAATAATTAATCTAAATACATATTTCTAAATTTGTTCAATTATCATTATAATATAATATAAATTAATATATAAAATCATTGAATGAGTAAAAAAGTGTAGAGCGCTATCGTGTACACACAGTAGCAGCTGCAATATCGTCGTTATTATCGTTTGCTGATAATGTGTTCTGATAAATGCCGAGAGCATTGAGATGTTACTGGCAAAATATTTTTTATTAATTAAATAAAATAAGTACAACATAATGTTAAATAATATGTAATATGTTCTTATAACAATTAATACTATTATTTTTATGTTTTTCTTTAGTAGTTTTTGTTCAAGTCACTTAATAACAATTAATTCTTTTTCAGAGCAAGTCAGTTAGTTGAATGTTCTGCATTGGAACGAGAAAATATGCACGAAGTATTCGAAGAAGCGGTGCGAGCTGCTCTCCGTAAGAAACACGTACCAAAGCGTCACTGTCAATTTCTTTAATTGAACAATATTTATGAGCAGACGTAAAAAATCAAAGTAACTCTTTAATAAGTTTAAATCCTTATGATATTATAGTGATTGGCTTCTAATAGATATATATCATAATCTACATATCATCACTTTTGTGAATTCGAAAAATACCTTTCTGTATATTAAGTATCTGTAGTCTGCAAAGATTTATATTTTACGTACCTATAGGTACCTTTTATATTATACATATTATTATAATATTTACTACATTTAGTCTTCCAAATGACTTGAGTCAGGCGCGGTTTTACCAGCTTATGTATATCAGTAAACATCTTGGATTGGTTTATCGGTATATCATGACTATTGATGCTACGACATTTTACGATATTGATAGCATGAAATAATGGTGAAAACGTAAGATATAATTTATTCATGTAATTATTCAAGATGTCTTTTTAAATGAAGTGTATATACTGTGATGATGATACTTAAGTGTTCTTTTAAAGAACTGCCAATATCTTGATATGTAGCATAGTTATACCAAAAATCGTAATGTAACTTGATAGTTGATTGTAAATTTCATTTGTTATTTTAAGGGATATTTATCTTTTTTCAAATACAGTATTCATTCAAGCATTCTAGCAAATGTTCCGTTATGTAATAAAGTGGAAACAGTATTGATGAAAATAAATTATTTATAACGTAAAAGATTCTGGAATGAAATATTTCAAGTTATAAATAAATTTGTTTGTACTTATCGAAGTATTTTTTAATAAATTATTACATACATTAAGTATTTTAGTTATTCGTCCCTTTTAGAACAACGAATTATGTGAGTAGTCTGCAATAAAGCAATTTCTTTATGAAATTTACTTACCATTTGGTAAAAAATTATATTAGTTGCAATTTATAAAAAACCGGTCAAGTGCGAGTTGAACTCGCGATTCAGAGAAAATTGGCTGTGACAGACGGACGGACAGGAACACGAGTGATTCTATAAGGGTTCCGTTTTTTTTATTTGTGTACGGAACCCTAAAAAGAATTGACTTGTATGTTTATTAATATAAATAACATTATACAAAGAGAAGATGAAAGAGGACATACAGTTCATTTAAAAAGTCTTATATTCTTATTTATAAACGTTTTATATTATTAAAATTATTATTATCAAAATTTGAGTGTACGGTTGATATTTTATTTGCAAAGGAAAATTTGTTCCACATTATCCATGTGTGAAAAACGAAAACAATATATATGTCAAGTGATAGTTGTACTCGCGAACCGAGAATTAGATGCTAAATGGCTTGATTATCAACAAGCAGTACAATTATATTGTGACGGATGCATTAGTTTTGTAGAAAACTACTACTTACTTTAATTAAAGCCATGGTGGTTACTTTAAAACACACTCTTATGTTGTGGCTGGCCCTCTCGTGCTGCATCTGTACATCTGAATCGTAGAATGAATCGCTTCAAATTATATTTGTCGAATGTTTTAGTATAACTGAGGACCGTCGTGGCGCAGAGGCGTAGAGTTTGCCTGTAAACGCGACGGTTTGTGGGTTCGATTGCCACTCGGGGAAGATGATTTTTTCAATTTCCATTTTCTTCGATCTGGAAACTAAATTGGAAACTAGGAAAAGTGTGACGTTGAGTTCCGCCACTCAGCACACAATGCCTCGAAAAACGGTGGAAAGCGGGGACGGAGAAAGCAGGGACTAAAGCAACGGAGTGTCTTAACACTAGGTTCGTATGGTTCCTGCAGTTCTCTCTGCCTACACTGCCAAGTGCAGGATAAAGCGTGAAGCTAAAAAAAAATTGAAATTCTAAATTTTTGATAACGAGGCGATTTTCATACAAATTGCTACAAATTTAAACATAGTTTCTTTATAGAATTCTAGATTTTTTGGTTTTTTGTTCTGTATTTTAAGAGATCATAGACTTGGATATTTTTTATAAATTTCAACTTAATATCTTAACGTGATTTGAAGAAGATAGAAAAAAGACAAATAGATGGTTTTTCTATTAACGCTCTCAACTCCAACATAACGATTATATGTTGCCACCGATGTTAGAACAGACATAGTAAGTCACTTCCTAAAAATCAATAAAAAGAAATAATGACACAAATACTTGACTAAGTACGTAAGTAAAGTTCTATCATAGTATGTGTAACATTGAATTTAGAAGACACAAATTAAAAAGGGAAATATTCGAATACTAGCTTTACATAAGTGTAGAGGTATGGAAAATCTACTCGGCATAATAGTGTTCGTCGAACAAATTATGGTGACGCATCAATAGCTAGAGGAAGGATTTTTATAACAGCATCAATTATCGAGTTATTAGTACAGGACCCGAAATAAAAAAGAAAAAAAAATCACTTTTTTCATATTACCACTCTGGAATTAGTTGACGTTTTATTTTTTTAGTATTTCCAATTCCATATTTTTTTTACAGATAATCCTTCTTTGTTTTGCCCTCCATAAGCTAAACGGTGAAACTGAATATATCTGTGGCATAAAAATGACATGTCATTAACTGTCAATGTCATTTGCGAGTGTTATGAACTCGTTTGTCAATTAGAAAATAAAAGCGTCATACGTTTATTAATATTAATTCTATCCTTAAAGCTTTAGGTATATCTTATTTAAAGTAATAAATTGAACATAATGAAAAGAAGTTACGATTCATCGAATTCTGCCATTGAAATAAGTTCCTATCGCGATCAGCATTTTAAGGTAGACTTACCAATTGTTATAGAGCTCAACTGTGTTAAAAAAGGTTTTTATCATTGTATATTTTGTAATTTTATTTAAATTTACTTCTCTAGGGATCTAGAAGTGAACAAGAAAAACTTTTACGAGCATCGTCTACGTTGTATATTGGAAATTTATCGTTTTACACAACAGAAGAACAAATCTATGAGCTATTTTCCCGTTGTGGTGATGTTCGAAGAGTTATTATGGGATTAGATAAATATAAGAAAACGCCTTGTGGCTTTTGCTTCGTTGAATACTATGCAAGGTTGGATGCAGAAAACTGTATGAGGTTAGTTTCAGTACTTATGATATGTTTTGATATTTCTAATCTGAAATAAGGCAATTGATTTGATATTATAATTTATTGCGTTTAAGGTACATAAATGGTACAAGGTTAGATGATAGAATTATAAGATGTGATTGGGATGCTGGATTTATTGAAGGTAGACAATATGGGAGAGGAAAGACCGGAGGACAGGTAAAATCATTATTATGTAAAATAGATGTTTTTGGAATATTTCAAACAAAATGTTAATTTTAAACCATTACCTGCAACAGATAATGAGTAAACTGAGTCTTAATCTGTGTTCCTACTCTGACTGCAGGTTGAGTAATTCAACTTAACAGTTTTTTTTGTGCCAGACATAACTACACATACAGGAACAATGTCTTGCTTGACCGTGATTGCCTCAAAAATATTATAATTTTTAAAATATTATTGGCCACTTGCCCCACTATAGCATTCTTAGCTTACTGTGTAAACAAAAACTCATTAAGACATCAAGCTAATACTTTATAATTTTGTAGCACTTATGACAGTGCTTCCTCATACATGATATTTTCAAGTTCATTGTGCTATATAAATTATCAAAATTGTGACACAATAGTGTCTTATATTATAGAAAAATCTTTTCTTTTTATATAAACTTCAACATGAGTAATTGTCCAGTTTGTGGTGTGTTTTTTATTTTTAATACATTTATATATTATATTTTGCATTTACAAAGCTGTACCAGCTATTTCTTTATACAAAGAGCTGCAGGGGAAATAGTACTCCATATTTTACGTGTTGCGACCACATCATGATCTATCAAGTTTGAGTTGGACACTACACAATGTAAATTTTGTAACACTTGTGATATCCTTTTTACCTGACTTAAATTAATATCCTTTGTATCTGTAATTTTTTATGTAAACATTTTCTAAGGTAAATAAAATGTTTGTAACATGTTATGAATAAGCTTTAGGTAACAACTTATAATTCATTCAAATTTTACTCTATGTTAATAACCAAACTACCTTACTGTGTATATATTATAAATATCCAGATGTTTTGTTGTAGGTTGCGGCTGTATTCTTCTGGATCTCTGTTTAACATGTATTTTATTCTTTTGTAATTTTATTTTTCTTAACAATCTATAATCTACAATTTTTGTGTTCTCTCTTAGCCCAAAATGCTTATAGTTAAAGAATCTAATTCAACTAACTGTGCCCTACTTCATTAAATTCTAGTAAAGTATAGCCATATGACATAGATTTCACTCTTATCTTATAATATTTTTACTCTCGTTTTTAGGTACGTGATGAATACCGAACAGATTACGACGGCGGGCGCGGTGGCTATGGTAAAATAATAGCTCAGAAGGTTACACCAAATACCTTAGAACGTTGACATAATAAAGTTATTGATTGAACTATGCGAAATATTTCGGAAGACTGTAACATTAATAATTGAGACAAGCATTCAATAAAAGTGAATGTAGTCACTGAACAGCATTTTGTAATAATTATTAGTAATTTTAAGTAAATTCTACAACTAATTGTGTGGTTTCATTCAATTATTAAACATAGTTTTAGCAGTATACCTATTTGTTCTCGAAAAGTTTTGTTACATTTAATACTATTGAAAAATCATGATAGTTCACTCTTTTCTTCATTTAATTCACTAATTTCTGAAAAACTTTGTTCTTCTTATTTTTATTACTTTATGTAATGGAAAATATAAGTTGAATTAAATATTCTCAGAACTAGCCATATTTTAAAAAAAATGGCCCATTAACCGTATACTGTATTTAAACGACAAGTAGCTTTGACTTCCAATTCCAGATTTTTTTCGAAATCCAGAGTAAATTAAAATGGATATTATTTTTAATACACCTTACTAGCGCCAGTTATAAACAACTAAGAACATTTAATATGGCTTCTTTAACTAATAATGGCCAAAATATCTAGTATCGACACTGAAACCTACTAGGGCTTCAACATTCACAAGCATAAGACATCGAGTAATTAAATGTATAGGAGTAGAAGTTATATTATAATAAAATAAAAAAGACAAGAAAATATTTGTAGACTAGATTAAAAAAGTACCAGAAACCAGTAGATGAAAATTCAATAAAAATCTATTGTTAGGTTAATGTCAATAATATTAGGCTCATTTTCTATATAGGCTTATTTTCAGTAGCTTAGTTTAGGTCAATTCAGAATACAGGACGATAAATAAAACAAGAAAATGTAAATAAGATTTTATACTTACATTCTACAAGCATACAATTAAGGCATTATTATTTCATAAAATTTGCAATCATAAGATCAAGTTTAAGTAACAATTTTGGTATTAGTGTCTAGAAAATATGTGATAACAAAATAAAGACAACATTGTTCAAACTTGAAACAATAAACATTCATATAAATAAGAAGGCTCATTTCCTCTCTAATTATAACATTAATAACAAATGGTAAATATAAATAATTTAAGTATTTATTGATTTAAATACATATCTATAAAAAAGACTATTATTCGAGTTAATACAACATCAAGCTTTGCTTTGTAAGAATAACACAACCCAATATATTAGACTACTTTAGGCAAAGCATTAACGTTACAGTGTAAATTGAATAAAATTAAAACAAGGTGCATCCAAAAAATATAAAAGTATAAAAAGATCTTTCATATATGGCATGTGCATAAGCGATTACATAAGAAATGTATAAATTAAATTTTAAATGAAAATTTTACTCTCTTGGCGAGGTTTCGGGTAAAAGATCAAACCACATGGTTCTAGCTTCACGGAAATCGTATTGATTCAGGTGCACAATTACCTAGAAATATATATATATATATATATATATATATATATATATATATATATATATATATATATATATATATATATATATATATATATATATATATATATATATATATATATATATATATATATATATATATATATATATATATATATATATATATATATATATATATATATATATATATATATATATATATATATATATATATGTATATGTATATGTATATGTATATATATATGTATATATATATATATATATATATATATATATATATATATATATATATATATATATATATATATATATACATATACATATACATATACATATACATATACATATACATATACATATACATATACATATACATATACATATACATATACATATACATATACATATACATATACATATACATATACATATACATATACATATACATATACATATACATATACATATACATATACATATACATATACATATACATATACATATACATATACATATACATATACATATACATATACATATACATATACATATACATATACATATACATATACATATACATATACATATACATATACATATACATATACATATACATATACATATACATATACATATACATATACATATATATATATATATATATATATATATATATATATATATATATATATATATATATATATATATATATATATATATATATATATATTAAAACAAATATTTTTTTTGTATTTAGAAGTATTTTTATAGTTCTTAAATTTAAGCAGTTTTATTTCAGCAGCCAAGGACAGATACATATTGTCTTACATCAATATGTATAAAAATGAGCAAGTTATAAAAAATATTTTTTAGAACAAAAATAGTAAGTTCGGCAGAGAGTATCTATCTATCGTTGCCTCTGTCTTGAGTGGCGGAACTCAACGCCATGTGTTGTCTCACCAAAATGGTAGCGTTGGTAAAGGAGAGAAAAATAAAGTAAAATAAATATAAACTATATAAGTTAATACCTGTCCAATAACCGGGCTCCCGCCAAGGAAGCCCTTGTGAGTCGCCACAGTGACCTCCAGCTGGCGCGAGTGCAGCTCCGCGAGCGGGATGGCCCACTCGAACTGCTCGTCGTACTCCGGCATGCAGTTATCTTTTATTACCTGAAGGGGTTATAAAAATTTTATAATTTCATATCACTGGTCTAATGATGAATGTTTATATAGATAAAGTAAAATTTCAGGATATCAGTAAAAATAAAAAAGCTGCCATTAAATAAAATTTTTGTCATATGATGTTTATCATTCTCTATTAACCTCTTCCATTACTAACTTAGAGGACTGACAAAATAAAACTGAAACTACCAGGGCTTAGAACACTGTAACTGCAATTTGTAGCTGGTTTAGGTAGTGTAGGGGAACACTTAAAGAATATTTCTCAAATGTTTACAGCTTGTAGTAAAACCATACTATTAGCACTTTCTCCACATTTCTCCTTAAAATCGTTCAAATGAAACGCCACTTACTTAGTGTAAAACCACTTATTGAAAGAAAAAAATTAAAAGCTGACTTACAGCTGTCTTCCGTTTAGAGTCTTTAGAGCGACCGGGTAGAAGATACAGCTTCACGTACGGGTCGGGCACATTAGTTGGGTCCTTGAGCGGTATATTCCTGAAAAGTATTAGAAATAAACTAATTGTATCATGTAATTTTCGAAATGAACCAACAAATGGAATTATTGCTCTTGAAGTTCGACGCAAAATTAGAAGAGAAGCTTAATCATCAAACGAAAACGATAACAACTGCAGTTACTACGACCGTGATGGAAGCATTAGATGAAAAAATGAAAGAACTAATGGAAGAAAATCAAAACCTTAAAGAAAAAGTATCTAAATTAGAACAGAAAGTAAACAACCTGGAGAAAGATAAACGAAAAAATAACCTGATATTCTTTGGTGTGCAAGAAAACGGAAAAAGGGAGACAGAACTTGTTGATCTTATAAAAGAAACTATTGAGGAAGCGGGAATACACATAGACAGCCAAGAAATAACCAACATATACAAAATTGGAGCGCGTACCAGCAAACATCGACCTGTAGTGGTTTCTCTATCTACTATATGGAAAAAACACCTGATATTAAAATTAAAATCAAAATTACCAGAGGGCATCTATGTAAAAGAGGACTTTTCCAAGGATGTTCTTGAATCACGGAAGCGACTACAGCCGAGAATTGAGGAACTTGTAATTAGAAAACAAAATGATAATCCAAGAGAAAAAAGAAAGAGAAAAAAGACTGTGTCCCCCAATTCAAAAACAGTGAAAAAACTGAATACAGCTAATGATTC
Organism: Dione vanillae; assembly: GCA_037178615.1. Taxonomy (NCBI): domain Eukaryota; kingdom Metazoa; phylum Arthropoda; class Insecta; order Lepidoptera; family Nymphalidae; genus Dione; species Dione vanillae. Next base: position 972,557 of record JAZFAU010000029.1, read on the forward strand.
CAATAGCCAAATAAATGAAACAAGTGCAAGTCAAAAAGATATTTTAAAACCAAGCATACTACAATACATGGGAAAAAACAGAACCAAATCAACCTCAGAATGTTCAAAAAACTAAAAAGTACCTGTGCAAAAACAACGACAACTATAACCGGAACAACAAAACAAATTCAGAAAAATCAAAATATAACAAAACCAAAAAATAAAGCTTTCCCAGCACGGTTAATCACCAAGGGAAATTCTTTTTCATGTCTTCCACCACGGCTGGTCCCCGCGGAAGACTTAGACCACTACCCTCTAACAAGAACAACAAACAAAAGGAATGAGAACAAGTTGTACATAGCAACCCTAAATACCAGAACTTTACGAACATCAGAAGCTTTATCAGAACTTGAAGAAGCGTTGAAGGACCTAAACTGGGATATACTGGGAATTAGTGAAATGAGAAGAGTAGGAGAAAGTATAGAGGAGCACCAGGACTTCATACTATTCAACAAAGGAAACATCGAGGGGCAAAGAGGGGTCGGATTCATAGTTAAAAAGCATCTAAAAGAACACATAATAGAATTTATTGGAGTTAACGACCGAATAGCCATACTCAATTTCAAGGTACCTAGCTTCAAAAAAACATGGACAATTATCCAAGCCTATGCTCCTACAGAACAAGCAGATGAACTTAAACATGAATCTTTTTACAACGACCTATCCCAAGCTATAATAAGTAGTTATTCAAAAAATATAATTGTACTAATGGGAGATTTTAATGCCCAAGTGGGAATAAAACAATATAAAGAAGAATATGTGTTAGGAAACTTTGGATATGGCAAAAGAAGCAAAAATGGGCAAAGATTGGTTGAATTCTTATTACAACATAATCTTACCCTCCTAAATAGTATTTTTAAGAAAAACAAAAGCAACAAGTGGACTTGGATCGCCCCAGGTGGGAATCATAGAAACGAAATAGACTATATTATGAGCAGCCATCCAAATTTATTTACAGACACAGCAGTTATATCTAAACTAAACTTTAATACTGATCACCGTATGGTAAGGGCGTCACTCAAGACTATACCACCTAAAGGATCCAGAAAGTTTGCTACACATAACACACTCCTGACAAGCCGTACAGAACCCAACAAAACAATAGGGAATTCCTTGTTAAAACTCAGAACAGAACTTTTAAAAACCAATAAAATAGATGTAAAAACAAGTTACAGCAAACTACAAAATGAATTAATATGTCAAAGAAACCAAAAAAGTACACAGCATAAATACAGTTTAAGTAACTCAACACTACAACTTATAAAACATAGGAAAAGTTTATTTGACTGCAAAACAAGGAAACAGAACATTCAAAAAATAACGGACTTAAGCAAAAAAATCAAAGAAGGCATCAGAAAGGATAGGAAAGTCAAAAGGTTGCAAACACTAGAAAAACATATAGTGAGGACAGGAGGGACTAGAAAAGCTCTAAAAGAACTCCGAGAATCAAACCAATGGATTCCAAAATTGAAAAACAACCAGAGAAACGTAACAGGCCGAAAGAACATAAATGAAATTGCTACAAAATTCTACCGCAATCTATACTCCATCCAAGACACCACCATACATGTAAATCGAGAAACTTTAAATTACAATCGGCTCTTGATGAACCCAGAACCTGACATACTAACCAGCGAAACTAGGAACGCCATACTAAGCCAAAAGTTAGACAAAGCACCAGGTCCCGATAAAATCACAAACGAGCTCCTGAGAGGAACTGTAGAAGAACTGGTCCCCATTTTAACTCAAATTTTCAACGACATCCTGAGATCAGGACAGATCCCCGAACAATGGGAAACATCCCACATCATTCTCATACACAAGAAAGGACAACAAGACGACATAGGAAACTACAGACCAATAAGTTTGATGTCTAACATGTATAAAATTTTCTCCAAAATTATTTTAAACCGAATAAGCAACACACTTGATGAAAACCAACCAAAGGAACAAGCTGGGTTTAGGAAAAACTTCTCCACGATAGATCATATTCACACAGTCAAGCAAGTTATGGAAAAATACAATGAGTACAATAAGCCGCTATATATGGCTTTTATCGACTATTCTAAGGCATTTGACAGCATCAGCCACACAGCTATTTGGGAGAGCTTACGAAACCAGGGAATCCCTATAGTATACATAAACACCATTAAAAACATTTATTCCAACAGTAAGGCAAGAGTACAACTGGAAACCTTGGGGGAGATATTCCAAGTAAAGAGAGGCGTCAGGCAGGGCGACCCAATGTCCCCAAAGCTGTTCTCAGCGGTGCTTGAAAACATATTTCGACAGCTAATCTGGGACCAATATGGATTAAATATCGATGGACAAAAACTAAACCATCTTAGATTCGCTGATGATATTGTTCTATTTGAAGAACAACCAGAGATCCTAGGAGAAATGATACAAGATCTAAATAGAGAGAGCGAGAAAGTAGGCTTATCTATGAATATAAACAAAACGAAGCTATTAACGAACTCAAATAAGCATGAAATAAAAATTAACAACCAACCTGTTGAATATGTGGATGAGTATATCTATTTAGGACAGATTATCTCACATACAGACACAACTACGAAAGAAATTAAAAGACGAACAGCTAGCGGATGGAAACGATATTGGTCACTGAAAGGGGTTATGAAATCCACAGATCTCAGTATTGATATCAAAAGGAAGGTCTTCAATACCTGCGTTCTCCCATGCATTACATATGGGTGTGAAACGTGGGCTCTTACGAAATATCACAGAAACATGCTGGAGCAATGCCAAAGAGCTATGGAACGAAGTATGATAGGTATTAAGAAACAAGATAAGATACGAAACACCGTCATAAGAAGCAAGACAAAAGTCATAGACATACTTTCTAGAATAGATAGTCTGAAGTGGAGATGGACTGGGCACGTGCTGCGCGGTACACAGGACAAGTGGAGCAACATCATAACAGATTGGTACCCTAGGGATGGGAGAAGAAATAAAGGAAGACAAAGCAAAAGATGGGAAGATGAACTAAAAATGACTGCAGGCCCAAACTGGAGGAGGGTTGCTAGAGATCGAGCACAATGGAAATTGTTGGAGGAGGCCTTTGCCAAGAGGCACACTGAACTCAGAGATATCTTATAAAAAGAAAAGAAAGAAGAAAACAGTTCAGGATATGAGGCTTATTATTATTATCATGTAATTATAACTACAATAATTACAAATACACCCATATAAATTATGCTATAATATTGAGATAATTATTTAAAGAAGTATGTTTAAATTAACAAAAGCAAAATTATTTAAATTAAAAAAAATGGAAAAGATCATGGCTTATACTCTTATTTTTTTTAATGTTTTTGATAAATAAACAACTAATCGGTAAAGACGGTATATGCCATAATATAAATAATACATCATATCAAACAACTATAAGTTGTGTGTTGAAAGAAATTCTAATTTCTTAATAGTGTACTCACATGATTTTGTGAACTACAACATAAAGGACTTGATTTTGCATGCTGTAGCGAAGAGATAACAAAATGCGGCCCAAACCAGCTTCACCTGCAGATCTAGAACAAATAATAATTGATATAAGTTTAAAATGTTATATATGAAAAACGTTAATATATGAAAACAATAAGAGATAAACACTACTTGTATGTAATTTAGATGATTTGAATAATTTTAAAATCTTTGTTAAAACGATAAATAAAAAATATATTTACGTAGTTAATGAAGAGGTTCTGTGTACGAGTTTTGGAGAGTCAGAGACGGAAGGTGTCTGGGCATCTTGCGGTATATCTGCAAAAATGTATATAAAATTTGTTAAATTATCAATATTAAAAATAGTCTCGTGAACATTCCTGCCAGCAAAGAATAATATGACAAAAAAAAAATAATTTATAACAGTAACTTACCAACTTCCTTAATGATTTCTTCAACAGGAATAGATCTCTCGGAATTATTATCCTGGTTGGCTGGTGAATCTTGAACATCTTTAAGTGTAGCATTTGAAGGGGAAGATACTGGAGCGGATGCTGTAAATATCATTTCATTGTAATAATCTTGCATCTATTTCTACCTTCAATCCCTTTATTAAGTTGTAAAGCTTATTAAATTTACTGAACGCTTGGTTTGTCAAGACCCTGTATAATGTAACATGTACCTAATCTCTTTTCATAATGTTGAAAATCTCTCATTGTACTACTTTAAGTGTGCAATACTAATGATTAAATACAACAGTAAAATATCTAATAACACGATGGTCACACTAAAATTATTTTCGTTGCATAATATTTATAGACAGAATTTAATTCTATACTTTTAATTAATTAATTAATTCTATACTCTTAATTTACCTTATAGATTTTTATAAATATACCTGCAAGAGAGGATCCGATAGAGGAGCCATCACTGGCGTCAGAGGGCGCGGGCGGGGCGGGCGGGGCGGCGGCCGCGGGCGGGGCGGGGGGTTCAGGCTCACTGGGCGCTATAGACACTGCGTCTTCCTCGTAGTCCTCCTCTTTTATTGCTTCTTTAAGGATCTGTATTTTTAAAGTACTACATTAAAACAGTATTTTCAAGCTTCATGCTCGATTTTCCTTTATATTTTATTTATTTATTTATTTAATATGGAACTCTAACAGAGATACATATGTAATGCAAAAAACACAAGTTTTGACAATAAAATACCAAATGTACCTCCAATTATAGGAGTACACAACATGCGCTAATAATGTAATAAACTCTAAAATATCTTAAACTAAGAAACCTTAACTTAAGAAATAAAAATAAAAATTAAACTAATAATTGCAAAACAATGAAATAAAATAATTTATCGAAAACTATTTAACAAATTCAAACTAAACAAAATGAAAATACTTCAGAAACTAATTTACTTTGACCCATGTGGATAGTTTGTATTGCGTTATATAAGCGTGTCATTAGGGCTAATGGTGAGTTTTACCCAAGATTGGTTCTATTCTTACTAATTTTGAACAATGGACATGGGTTCCGAGATGGACTTTGTGGCACGTTTACATTAAGTTTTTCAAGCAAATATTTACTGTCCACTTTATTTTGTAAATATAAAATTATAAAAATACTTATTAATTAATAATACCTTGATTATACAAGATGGTGTCCATACTAATACCAATCCTATGGCTTAGATAAGAAAAATACCATTAATATAAAAAAATTAAAACGATATTAATAAATTAATACCATATCAATCCTATGGCTTAGGTAACAAAATCGTCAGAACAAGAATATAATTTCTGGTAAATTTAAAATATGAACATATCACTTGACGATTAACGCAGTATGATAATGAAGTAAATTTGTATCTCACCCTCAATTGTAAAGCAAGAATAATCTTCGATTCGGGTCCAGATTTTTGCAAGTTCATAGGCTGGTTCAACATAGTGAGATTGTTTTGTTTCAATAAGGCCGAAATACCATAGCTGAGCTGTCCTAGTTGGTTGCCTGTTTTCTGGTCCAAAACCTATGTGGATAAAAAATAAAACGTTTTCCCTTCACTATTATTTTTAAACTTAAGTTATATATTTGACAATAGCGAATAAATATAATTTATATTAATAAGATATAAAAATCATTCATAATAATAGATGCTATTATAAATACATATGTACTTTAACAGTCAAAGTCAAATAATTTTGTTTAAAAATTTATTTACCACCAGTTCGCTCAAGTTAATGCCTCAGACCTGAGAATAACCGGTGCATGAAACTCAGGAATACTTTAACAATAGCGCATTTGAAATAGATTGGAGCGAGCATTTCATTCACAAGGCGTGTTGCTATTATTTTTTTTAGCTTCAAGCTTTATCCCGCATATTGCAGGGTAGGCAGAGGGAACTGCAGGAATCTAGTGTTACGACGCTCCGTTGCATATTATACTCCTTGCTTACTCCGTCCCCACTTTCCGTCTATTTCGAGGTATTGTGTGTTGAGTACGAAACTCAACGCCGCGCTTTGCCTAGTTTCAAGAGTGAAGAAAATGGAAATAGCAAAATCCTTCTTCCAGAGTGGGAATCAAACCTTCAAACAGTCGTGTTTACAGACAGACGCTTACGCCACGACGGTTATTATTTATGAAATCATTAATATGATAATAATCTATTAATAGTTAATAATAGTTTAACTTACGCAATGAAAAATCATCACGATTGTTTACAAATGCATTATTGCAATAACAAACCTTTATCTCCAGAACATCAATCTCGGGGTTCTGCACGAGGAACGAGTACCCAATTTCGTATACAGGGCTGTCGGTGCGCATCTGCACCGCGGTGTTCTCCGTCTTCTTGCCGAGCGTCACCGTGAGGTAGGGGTCGGGCCGGGATTGCGCACGGGCATTCTGTACAAGTTACATGTCTTTTCTTATTTTTACATTAAAAAACCGATAATTTTATTTTTTTACAAACATAATGATGATTCCAAATAATTTAGTCTATTATAAATATACAAAAAATAATTGATAAGATCACATGTTGTGACAATAGTGAAGATTGCGATCATTGGACCGGCTCTTTAGTTGGACCACCTAATTTTTTCAAAAACTATACATGTCACAGGAAGTTTGATACGTTGCTAGGCAACAGTACCGGCCATCTTGCCTCCCCACAAAACCTCTGTGCGCTCGCGATGCGTGGTAAGTAGTAAGGCGTGTACTCGTGTTAGTGGTGACTGTAATGTAATATCCGAGCGATCAACAAACTCATGTAAGTGACATTGTTTTAATTAATGTTTAGTGATTGTGTTAGATCTGAATAGCAAATTTATCTGTGCTTACAGAGATTATGAAGCTTTTTACTTAATTTTATACGTTTTTTAATAATTGCTTTCGTTCTGTTTATATGCCTAGTTGCCATCAATGGGCCTGAATGGTGACGCTATCATTGAACCGGTCCAATCAAAGAAACATTCATTCATTGTTAAACATTCATGACATTACTAAAACCAAAGAAGCTGCTGGATAAATAGTACTATGCATTCATGAAGCGCCATCCAGATGTAAGTTTCCGTCAACCAAGAGCCACATATATGAGCAGTACAATTTTATAATCGATTTAATAAAAAAAGTGAATAAAGAAAGTAATTATTTAGTGCTTCATTTGCGTCACCTTCATTGGACCATTAATACAAATGTTTCAAAGTCCAATGATAGCAAGCTAGTGGTCCATTCAAGGCGACGGTGGTCTAAAGAAAGCAACTCGTGTTTGAAGATTAAATTTAGTATATTTCCAAAGCCTCCCAGCCTCCTTTTCCTTGCTAATAATTTACATATCATTAATTTACATAAAAAGCATCACATTCCATTAATTGTCTTAATTTGTCGGTGATATTTCATTAAGATATAATGTCTCAAAGTTAAGTGGTCCAATGATAGCAACCTTCCCTAATAATCAGTTTTATTTATATTTTTGATATAAGTAATAAGTTGTCGTTCTATTTCTACTAAATACTTACGGGTAGGTTCTTGCACGAATCTATATACACAGATACAACCGCCGAGCTCAGCTCCGCATTTTTCACAAGTTGAGTTTCAGTAATAGCCTATAAAATAATAAAGCCGTTATATATAGCACTATATGAGATAATCAAGACATAGCGTTAAGACACTCCGTTACCCGCTTTTTGAGGCATTGTTTGTAAAGTGGCGGAATTTAACGCCGCGCTTTGTTTAGTTGCCAGACTTTTGAAAATATAAATGGAAAAAATCTTCCCGCGAGTGGGAATCGAACCCACAAACCGTCGCGTTTACAGATAGACGCTAAGCTTCTGCGCCACGAGGGTCATCTTTTTAAATTAATAATCCTAATAACGAATAAAATGAAATAAAATGCCCTTCAAATATAACAGATACATAAAAAAATGTGACTATATTAAATATTAAAGTAATACTAACATGGCTCAGGTCCAAAAGATCGGTAGACAAACGGTGCCAAGACAGCCGTAGATGGACCTTTCCAGTTTTGGCTTGCTGAAGTGTTTGCCACTAAATAAATGCATTTAAGTTATTATTTTAGTCTAATTTTAATACATTTAATACATAGCCATAGAGTAATAAAAAGTTGTACCGTATCTAACCGGCCTGCACGCACTACTTGTGAGATATCCAAAGAACATCTGCAAGGATAAATATAAAATTTAAAAACCATAAAAAGATTACACAAGAAGTTTACTATATAGTAACTAAATGATAAAATTTTATTTTATTTCGGATTTTTCGTTTACTTCAAAATAAAATAATAATAACTAATAAAAATCATAAAGATAAAAAAAAGATAAAAAAAGAAAATATTCAATACTCACAAAAAAGGCCTTAACTTTGACAACAATATACAAAACGAAAAGCCAACAATGAAATAAATATGTTCAGTCACAAAATATTTGGTCTGGTATTAAAAAGTGCATATTTAGCTAGAATAAAATGAAGACCAAAGTAATGTACAACCAAACGTCCTCTGCATACTGCGGTAAGACAGTATTTTCATTTTAAAGGTTAATTTTAAATATGATTACAAATTTATAAGGTTAGTTTAAAACGTTGTTAGAAAAGCGAGTACAATTGTGACAGTCGTGCAAAGTTGTGGAAGCTTTTGTGTAATTTAGTGAATGTGGCGCACTTGATCGATGAGAATATGTCATTGTATTATAAGTCGTAAATGTGCATGTTGGGTGTTTAAGAATTTATCTCGGTCATTTAATATACATATTTTACACAAAGATAGTAATCCTAAATGAACTTCTACGCCATTTTATATAATGTAATAACTTTTAAATGAACAAAGTGTCCATGGGCACAAGTTTTCAGATTAATAGAACATAAACACATACATATGTTAGTTACATTATAGCAGTAACCGTTGATGTCAGACATGTTATAACACTATGGGTGTTTTTAAGCAACAAGTAAACCTTATAATACAAAGGTACTAAGCCTCGTATTAAAGTATACTTAGAGCATTTATAAAGTATATACTGTTTAAATTATATTGGACGACTTACGAATTTTGCCTATATTTAATATGATCATGATTGAAATGGATTCAAATAGTAAATTGCACATGTGAGATTCGTGAACAGACAATACAATACGAGAACGTATGACCAAGGATCATCTATCAACTAATATGGACATGTCACATGGCACGTCGCACGATGCATACAGTGAGGCGACCGACCTGCCCAGCCTCTCGTCCCGGCCCGCGCGGTCCCAGTCGTACAGCTGTACGGCGACGCGCGCGCCTCTGTGCCGCAGCACAGACTGCCACAATTCACTCGTTTTATATACATACTATATATATATAAATAAGCACACACATCATACATATATCGTTAAAATTTAGCGACTCCTATATATTAGTCTGCTGTTGTGAAGCGTTATATATATTTTTATACACATTATAGATAAGTTGGAGTAAATAAAATTTTTATAATACAAAATAAAAATAAATTCCTAAGTCTTCATGTAAATATGCCACCCGGAAAGTAAAACAATAACAAATAAAAGCAAATCACACGATAGTAGGCAAATATGTTTCGACGCGATATTATTTGTTTTATTGATTAACCTTTACATCACCAAAAAGCATTTAAATTTAAAACACGATAATTAATTATTATTATCAGGAAAAACATTTAACAAATGCTATATAGATTGATGATGTGAAGGTCAAAGCAAGGGTCACAAACAAAATGACACAAAGTGCAGTGTAGGGGGGCACGGACCTGCCTAAATAGTCATCGTTCTGTATGCCCATCCCCGGGTCCCAGTCCCACACCTCGCACTGCAGCACCTGACTCTTTCTTGAGCTTATTATAGCCTTAGAACAAATCATAACAAGTTAATCTTTGTATTTATGGTCGAATTGTTATGCTTTACGCTATTCCCTTTCCTCAATGCTGTAGGTTTTATTGGCTCATAATTAGGCAATGTTCAATTGAACGAAGTGTAGTTCTATATGTTTACTCTGTATTTACAAAAAGTAGAAAAATAGAAAATCTTATGTTTATTATAACAATTTTCGTATAAATTTTATAAACTTATCGATAAATAATATATATACACATATACAAGTTAAATCTATTAAAGCATAAAGCATTACATCTAAATCTAATATTGATAAAATATCGGAAAATCGTTCACGTTTTAATAAAAAAATGAAGAAAAAATATTATTGACAATTTTCCGATATTTTAAAACAACTACAATAACAATTAGTGTTAGGTGCTTTTAATAACAACATATACAAGCATATTGAACCAGCGTACCAACTTAATAGCAGCGTGACTACAGCAACGTACTGGCAGCATTTCTATCTAAGAAAAACAATAATTGCTGTACGAGTTTAAACCTTATGCATAGGCAATAAATCCCTTGCGACGTCACTCTCACCACCTTCCGTATTCCCTCCCCCTCCACCGTACTAACCTGCCCAGTTTGTCGTCATCGTTGCCCTCGTCCTTGTCGAACACTTCAATATCCAAGCATTGGCCGAGCGATTGCATTATACGCGCCTGTACGCCAAACGCAAGTCCCACGCAAACATAAGTAAGGAAAACAAAATCATTTCTTGCTCATCCAATGAATGAATGAATCGATACAGTTGAATCATCATTCATGAGAACGCAAGCATGTTCTTAAAAAATGATTATGCAAAAAAAGGTCCAAGATAAAACTTTATTAGTTACATATTTTTAATGTTTTACAACTATTTTTGTTTAGTCAAAATAAAAAACAAAATTAAGCAATGTAAAGTCCAGTTTTTCAAACAAAACAAACCAGGAAAATTTATATGTATTTTGATAAGTATCCTTAAATAAAAGAAATATTTTAAAAGCAAACGTATAAAAAAAGTAGGAATATATTATTGTACACTCAGGAGCAAAAAAATCGAATCAAGCCTCACAGTCACAGTCAAATGTTTGAATCTCAAAAGCTAAAACTAAATTGTTCACTTTCGTTTTTCAACTTTACTATAAACAGCTTTCGTTCAGCTTAACAGGCGGTAATTATGTATTGTGTTTTATTGTATTGCGGATGTAGTTTTGGCGATAATTACAAACATGTTTTGGTTATTTCCTACTGCTTATTTCTTTGCTAAAGTTTCGTCTTTTTTTATTTAATAAGTAATTCAGTTTTAAGGGTTTACTTTGCAACTTATAACGAAAATTTTGAATAGAATGGTTAGCCTAGTATTTGAGTAGCTTGAGCTAGAGTCATTTGAATGCGCGTACCATAAGACTTGTGAGTCGATTGTTTTGCTTTAAAGTTCAAGACACAGCCAAGAATGAAAGGAAGTAATAAAATAGAAAATCTTATAATATTAATAATGTTATCTTTATTAATACTAACATGTAAGATTTTCTACTCTAATATTAGAATTATTGCGCAAAATGCTTAAAAATGCTCACATGCTCAGAAAAACTTAGGCAATATCTAGATTGTAGATATATTAATCGATTAATATTCGATATGAAAATTAGTTTTTTGTTAAACCGCTACAACAGTCACAGTATAACAATTGAAATTTGTAATCCACTTTAAAATGACATCCATTATTTATGAAAATTTGATGAAAATTAAGATTAAAAAAAAAAGATTAATCAACAATACTCACCAATTAACCATAACCAGATAAAATGGAAGAAAATCTAAAATTTGGAAAATACAACTAAAATTGAGATGTGCCAAACTCATAGAATCTACAAGTGCTTAAAAATTTTAATAAAAACAAGTGCATTCCGTAACCGTGCTAAGTGTTAGAGAGAGTATGAGGTTAAGATAGTGCATAGAGACTATTAAGTGTAGTATATTATATTATATTAATATTGAAATGTATATTCACCTCGCACCAAAACTCCCATCTTGGATTAATGTTGTTATCGATATGCTTTGTCTTCCACTGCTGCGCGCCTACCGTTATAATGGCGTAAGGGTCTGATTTACCTTTACCTGTGATACATTAAATTACAATTATATACTTTTTATCTTTGTGGTATTTAAAAATATACATTATTTCAGTGCCGATGAAAACATTGTGTGATGTTCTAGAAAAAATTTGACTATATAGTGATTACCATTTTATGTGGAATAAATCGTCGAGATAAATACATTGATATTGTAATAGAGGTTTACAATTTACAACAGTCACAATATCGATTTGTTAAAGAAATTCAACAGCCGATGGTGCGAGTAAACTACAGTTAAATTAAATAATAAATCTTATTATTTAAATATTCACTTACCCAACATAGACACATCTTTCTTCATGAGGTTCTGAGCTTGCACTAAGTGAATGCGCAAGACTCCCTGGAAATTTTAAAATCAAAATATAAGCTAATCTCCAATGTTCAAGTCTTCTTAATAATATTTTTGCAGATACATTTATATTAATTTACTGTTATAACAATACAAATATTCGTTTATTTTTTATCTTACACACTTATTACTCACAGTTCCTGCTCTAAAACAAGCGGCATATCTTAAATTTTACACTGTGCTTACCTTTAATTTACCTATAATGCTAAATACATTTTAATATTGTGCTATTTTATATTTTTATATAACATAATTTTATTTTAAATTTTAACTTTAGAATATTTTTACAAAAAAAACATTTTAACAATAAACACTAAACACACTAAAAAAATGTTTACAATAACACTCGTATATTGTACGTCACTTACCTCAGGTTCAGGCATGCGCAGGTCAACTGTAGGGATTTCATCGCTTAATTTAATAGGTAATTTGTTTGGTAGCACCATCATCCTAGCTACTTGCTCCACAATACATCTACGTAAGATGTCGCTGAAAAACGAAACAAATGTTAGTCTCAATAGGCTATACATAGAAATTTACACTAATGATAATAAATATATATATATTAATTAAAACTATATTTAAATATATATCAACATACAATAACTCTCTCTCTTTTTCTCCGCCTTCTGCTTAAATTAAAGATATGAAAATCACTTTCCCCAAGTGTCGATCAAATCCACAACCACGAAAATAAACAATTAAAATACTTATAGTCATAGTCATAGATTTTTCTTATTGTCACTTTAATCATCACAAACAAACACTGTCCCATGACAGGTAGATATAGTATGGAGATAGAGTAGATCTGCTTTGTAAAAAAAATATATACATAAAAGTAAATTAACCTAAATCCAGGCATATCCAACACATCGGCTGCACCAACCAAATTGAAGTCAATGGACGGATTGTTCAGAAAGAACACTTGCAGACCACCTACTAGCGGCATTTTGCTGATGAGGGGCTTCATCACGACGCGTAGCATACCGTGGATCTGTTTAAAATTGATATTTAACTCGTAATATTTTGTTTACATTAATATTGCAAGCACATTGGGGTCGTCGAACAAATATAAAGCTAAAAAAGACTTGGAAGGCAGTGATGCTAGGAACCGTCAAGTCAACAGTATCATCTTGTTAATGTCACTTTACATGAATTTTAATTAATATTTTAATAGATTTATGGTTAATATTATTTCTCTATTTTTTTGGTTTACAATTTATCATGCTCATAGCTTTCAGAGGCAATACTTGTTGAGTGGCAGAACTCCGCGCTTGCCTAATTGTCGGAGGAAAGAATATGGAAATATAATAAACCATTGTCCCGAGGGAAATGGGAATCGAACTCATAAACCGTCGCGTTTATAGGCAAACACTGTGGCTTTGCGTCCTCTTTGTTATTTCACTTACATATAAATTATAAACCAAAGTGTAGATGAATGCATATAAGCTATGGTTACAGTGTAAGGCAGTAGGGTCTAGCGTCTCATAAACCTATTACGGTGACCCTTACATAAGTTTTATTCGGCTAAACTATGGGTTACAAGTGCAAAGTAGATTTAAACAGAGTAACAGACCCTCACTTGAAGAGACGCCCCAGTGTACCGATCGTCCATCGGTTACGAGTTTGATACTAGTTGGAAAAGGTACAAAATAATATTACTGTAAGATGCTCGACTAAAAAGAAAGAGTTTGTAGAAATGGACATGATAATAATTATCTAATAGTGACAAAGGTGAACCAACATTGTTTACACTGCCTTGAAATGCTTGGCTTGCAAAGTCATATAACGACAGATTATAAAGATTAAGGCATTTCCATGTCAATTTTGGTGAGGTTAAAAGAAATAACTTTAGAAAAAATTACCAAAAAGAGACTTAAAAGAAAATTTATTAAACTTTACAAAAACATTTCACAAACCCTCTCGCGGCTCATTCATTCGCCATATCATTTTCTCAGATTTATATCCTTATTTAAAAAAATTATTGCCTAGTTTTGCCTAGTTTCCAAATATAAATAAATTATAATTATTTATAATTATATTAAAAATATAATTATAAATAATTATAATTTATTAATATTTGGAAACTAGGCAAAGCCCGGGGTTGAGTTCCGCCACTCAACACGCAATGCCTCGAAAAAAGGCGGAAAGCGGGGACGGAGAAAGCAGGGACTAAGTAACGGAGTGTCTTAACACTAGGTTCATATGACCCCTGCAGTTCCCTCTGCCTACCCTGCAATATGGGGAATAAAGCGTGAAGCTATAAAATAAAATTATAAGCTCTGTCTATTATTAAATCACATTGTATGTCAGTAATGTTTTTTGCCATCAATTTCTAATCAATATTTTTGTAACATATAGGTACAAGATATTAAACATACAATCCCTAAGTAGATTTATTTCTAGTCTATTATATTACATTTTTACCAATATCCACTTCATAAAATTAAATAAACTAAATAATTTCAATGATATTCATTTTTATATACACCACCACCACCTTTTATTGTTAGTCCAGAAAAATGTATACTCTGCTTATAATCAAAAATGCTTCGTCGTAGTCAACGATTTATAAACGAACCTAATTTAAAAGTTTTTGGTATTTTCCATAAATAGAATCGACTTTTCTATAGAAAAGTGAAAGTATAAAATATTAACTCAGGTCCGATAGTAATAAAGTTGATGAGGAAGATCTTGTTTCATTTATAAATACCTACATTTAAATAACTTTCAAATGTCGTACGTGTCATAGTACATACCTGAAGATCCTTAATGCCTCCTCTAATGCGCTGAAGAACAAATGAGATGTCACAATCCCCAGCATAGCTGCAAAAGTAATAGTTAATTAAAAAAATCAATTGTATAATCTCGTAACAACAGAAACGTGTAATTTAGTAATATAAAAAATTGCAGAGAGAATCTTTACATTACTAAATCTGTTCTGTTAGCCACTTTCCCACAAAATTCGAGACATTGTATGTTAAGCGATGGTGTTCTATGCTGAGTACTGTCTACTAAAGCTAGAAAATGAAATAAATTCATTCAGTATAGTTTCATGCCGAGTTGGGATCAAACCTACAACACTTAACATTTACAATCGCCGATACCTCACTGCGTCTCGATGGCCCTGGGCCCTACTTATATTTGTAATTTTACTAGTTTAACATGTACGTATTACATTTTTAAAATATATCAAGATAAAGAATTAGGTATAAAATATTAAAAAAACAATACGTTCAGAAGAATAAAAGAAAAAGATACTTTCATATAGAGTACATTGTGTTCAATGGTTTGAGATTTAAAATACGCTGAATAACACGTACATTTCGTAATTTTTTTCAATTTTAAGTAATCATATGGCTATTTAGAGGCGACACAACGACTGACTGTAAATGTAACGGTTCTTAGTTCGATTCCCACTTGTGGAGTTAAAACCACGCTCTGGTAACAAAACAAAACACAACGTAAATTCCGCTACTCCAAATATAATTTCATAAAAATGTAGGGAATGGAGTGCTTTAACACAATGTTTCGCAGCCTACCCTGCTTTATGCAGGAACAATATTTGATCGAATATAAATAGAACAATTAATAACAAAACTGGTCAAGTGCGAGTTGAACTCGCGTGGAAAGGGTTCCGTACACAATATAGTGAAATATTTCCCCTGAAAAGGTTTTTTCCCTAAAAACATTTTTTATCGAATTTACTATTTTATTTTCAATTTATGAAATCCTTATAGGTTAGGGTAGGTTTTCCTGTAATCTACAAGCCATAAACTATAGTCAGTAATTTTTTCGAATTTTTTGGCCCAGTAATTTCGGAGATTAGGGGGGGGGGGGGGGTATTTGGAATGGTCAATTTTCGGCTTTTTTCATTAATATCATCGAAACTATTTATTTTAAAAAATTAAAAAAATAATATTCGAGATCCTGATAACAAGCCCTTTCATTTGATATATGACTCAGTAAGGTTCGCAATTTTTTTTTTAATTACCTTATTTATCCCCCGAAAATTACCCTTATTTCAAAAAAATATTTTTTACGTTACACATCTATGTTCGGGTCAGGGCATTACACTATCCTGCCAAATTTCACCTGATTCGGTCTAGTAGATTCAGAGAAAATTGACTGACAGCCGAACGGACAGGAACTCGAGTGATTCTATAAGGGTTCCGTTTTTTTATTTTTGTACGGAACCCTAAAAACATGAACAAGTCCGATAATGGTTACTCAAGTATGACTATATTATAGTCCATATCACCGATACTAAAAACATAGGCGTGAGTATACCATTTACCTCATTTAGATGCTTGGACACATTATCATAATATTCACATAATCTGCAAGACACGAACAGCATATAAGTTACTATAGGTGTAGGTGGAGAGAAAATATCAACCTAATGGCAGTTTATTTCTTTTTACAACATTATTGTAGTTATTTTGAGTTGTACAACCCATAGTCGACTTAAAAGATAGGTTCTTCGAACTAAATGAGAAAAACTTTCATTAATTTTTTAAATTAAGATACTAAAAAATATTAACTGTTTTTAAAATGCGTCCGTCTATGGTCAAATACATTTATCACATATTTTATACATAATATGACGTATTGTAGGTACTAAAATATTGTATGATTCAACAATATTAGTAATGTTGAAACAAATTACTCATGCAAACTAGCTGTATGTATATAAGAAAGTACTCACAATAAGTCAACATCCATGATGATTTCATCCCTAGAAAGGTTCTTATCGTAAACTTTTACGCCTCCAACTCGCGGCGCCTGCGAGCAAATTACTTTTTATTGTTGTGTAGATGGAAATGTAAATGAATAAAGGACTTTATCAAAGGTAATAAACTTATATTTATTTTACATTATTCGTTCATTGTATTTATAAAACAATACGTTGCGATTACTTGTTTTAGATAAAATTGTCTTTAAAGAAAGTTCACGACCTTGACGTCCTGCCTTTTAAAACGCAAATATATTGCTTTGAAATTTTGCGGAAAGAGCTAGAGGAGTGTCTCAATGTTCTTTCTGCCTAATTTACAATGCGTGTAAAATTGTGAAAATCAAAGCCGTGATTCCATAAATTAATGCATGACTATTTATAATTTAACTTATATTTTATCTAAAATTAATAATTATTTTATTTGAAAATTACTTACAATAGTACCAAGAATCATTCGCTCAAACTTGAAACCATTTAACTTGAAATTAGACAGACTCTCCGCTACGGCCGGTTCTATGGAGTCCTTTAGTAATGATCTCGCATAATGATTTACGTTCGGCCAAACTTGAAGAAAAATCTGTTAAAATATATTTAATATTATTATCATATACATTCATGTAAATACATATATAATATATATCGGACGACTTAATGAAATTTCATCCTGAGTTTTGTTTATTTAAAAACCCTTAAAAACACAAGCTTGCTACTTACCCTATTTAGCCACTCTGCTCTTTCTACGTCAGGGAAGAAGACCTAAAAGAACAATATTAATAATAATCATATCATTTCAATATACGAGTAAATAATATAATTGATAATTTCAATAAGTTTACTACCCAAGCAGGAAGATCGTCAAGACGAGCGAGGACTACATCTTTCTCCGAAGACAACGCCGCTGTTTTGGCTAGATTACGACGATATTCGTTTTCTTTCCGCCATTGGTCTCTCATCACCGACAATATCACAGGGCCTATCAACCATGCGACGCTCCATTGCATATACCCTACTAAGTACACAGCTCCCACTATAGCTACCTGTAATTAAATATCTAATAAATAGGCAGCAAAATAGTTTAGTATACTTTTACGTTTTTCTGGACTAAGGCAGCACTGGCATTTTCGGTTGCGGTGGTTATTAAAATTTTAAATATTTATTAATAGAATGAAAAATCGCATCGAATCGAAGAAGAGCATAGTAAATTGGATTTTTGTTTCATTCTATATGTATATTAAGAAAGACCCTATTTATGAAGCACTTGTAACATCGGAGCAAATCAATAGCAAGTCGGTCTGCCAAGTTTCTCCATTATATTACTAGCCTCGTTCCATTTTAAACATGTTCCTTATAAGTTTTATGTTTGCTCAGTTTCCATAATAAATGCTACGATAGCTCGTGATACGCGTCAACTTCCCGTCCAGTGGGAATATTTTTAGCGTGAATGATGTCATCAGTATTATTTACTACCAACTAAGCCTGTAATGTTACTTTATAAGATTCTATATGTATATATGAAAATTCTGACGTCATTGGGGCGCATTTAGAACATCGCTGCCTCTACTTAAAATGGTGGTTGATTTTAGAAATATATAAGAATCTATTGTTTTTGTTTAATCTGTTTGGACTAAGTACCAAAAAGTAAAATAAACATTCTATCTTAATAGGTGTGAAAATATATATAACCACCAATAAACTTTATAACATGAAGTACAGATTAGAGAACTCTTAATAGTTAGATAAGATTAATCTTATCTAGATTGCAAATAAGTTACAAATTTAAATGACATTTTCAAGAGGGAAATTTTAACGGTACTATTGTTGAGTAAGACATTTCAGTGTAGTATTATAAAGAAGGATGGAAGATATATTTCTATTGGTATCTTCTTTTTGATTAAAATTTAAAATAATTAATTGTCTGTTTTATAAAAATATCAAGAGGGTAATGGTCTTTTTAATAATTATTTACTTCTTAACTTTTATGCATTCAGACCATCCAATTAGAATACTGATAACAAGAATATGAAGGTCAAATACTTGTCTGATGATTCAAAAATTATAATTTGAATTTGAAGGTTACACTGACTCATATACATAATTATCAATGTGTTTTGTTTTTACTTGAATTATTTAGAACCTAAATTAAACCTTAAGTTAATTTACTTTCAATATTGTAATGTAAATATTGCATAGTATATTAACAAATATTTCATATATTGTGAATGTGCATTCTTAGCATTAGTTTTTAATATGTAAAATAAGTTATAATTATGTTCTGCTCTGTTCTATGGTAATGGCAAAGTCATAATTAATAAAGGTACAATAAAGAAACTACTGATAATTTTCTATAATGTTCATTATTTCAGTAACAATTTTTTTAATAAAGAATTAAATTTAGAATGATTCAAGTAATATTTAATTTATGAAATAGTTATATTTAATTAGAAGTGGTTAAAATTATCCAGTTTAACCAATACTGCACCAAAATAATAAAGTAAATGTTTTTTTTTTATTTAAGGATAGCCACCACCAATATGCCAATTTAAGCTTTATATTCAATATTTTATATAAAATAAATATATTAATTTTGTTTATTTAAATTAATTAAATAAAATCATAATGTTTTGACTTACCTTTTTAAAAAATCTATAAATAACTGAGATCACGCTTAAATTTTCATCACTGCTCACTGGAAGCGCAAATTTGCTATTCGTAGTCATATTGTTATCACTTGCCTAAAAATAAAATATTTATTTTATATTATAATATAAATTTAGTTCAATTCTTATATTAAATTAAATAATTAATATGCCTTTTATATTTTCTCTTAGCAATAATTTGTTTGTATGCGTATTGCAGCACTCTTCAAGCAATAACAAAAAGTCAATAAAAATAATAACATACCATGCTGACTGTGAACAGTGCAAATGGTATATACGTTCAACGTTGCAGATACACTGTGTAAAATAGAGCACTAAGCTTGATCTAAGCACTTATTACAATGAACTAATACAAGCCTGTTCTACACAAGGCTACATAAATTTGAGGCTATTACCAAAAATATTTAGCTGGGTGGTGAGCTTTACATTTCTCTAGCTAATAAAGATAAGCTATAAATTGCTTGCGGGTTTTATCAAAATAGTAATATGTATTCTTATTCCTTAGGCGGTTTATGGTGTGAAATAGGTATGTGACATGGTTTAAAATTATGACTTCAGACATAAATAATACATTACATAGATAATATACGCTAGAGTTGTCCAAAGCTCTTACGTAAAATCGAATAACAGTAAACTGTAAAATCGATTTTGAAATTAGAAAAGCAGATAACTGTAGTCGAGTTTTGCTATCGTTTTTCAAATCTCTTATCAAAAATTAAAAGAGTAAAAGTAGTATAACTCTATAGGTCTAAAATTTATGATTATATAAATACAAATATTTAAGTTGAAGAATATTAATTGAAACTAATTAAACATATAGTAGGACAATTAAGTGGTCCTAACTTCTAAATTTTAATAGGATTTGGGGCCAACCAGCCAAACTGTTTAATAGGACTTGGGATGCTGGAACTTTTTATACAAATATAAAAATAAGCATTATTCATTTATTAAGCAGTATAAAAATCGAAACTAGCTTTTTTTTATTTAAAGCTCGTTGATTTAACCAATACTGACGTTTTTGTATCACATAACGGAAATACAATCAATAATATCTTTGTTTATTGTTTTTGTGAGAAATTATTGATTATAATTTACAAATCACTTTAATACACAACGCTTTTTAAGCTTAAGTATACTTAACCAGCAACTAGTATTAATTTTCTTTGTTTAATGATTGTTCGTCAGCGAATGAATAGTATATTCTTCTAAGACTAAATATGTATGAGTTTGGACATAGAGCGTAACGCTAACAGACAAAACAACACCTCACGCTGTTGAGCAGAGAATTACGCACAAACTCTGAAAAAATTAATAACTCTATAATCGTACAGGACCGGCTTCTGTGTCTTCTAAATCGGCAACTATAGTGCCTTAAGATTCAATTGTTGAGACTGGAGGTAAAACTTGGTAACAGTAGTGGTAATTAGTTCTTAAAAACTATACAATTGAAATTATTAGGCCTTGATGACTGGTCACTAAGGAGAAGCCAGTGGTTGCAACGTTGAAGCTGCCACGGTATCGTGAGGAATGTAAGGCCTAGAGGATATGATGACGATGGCATTGAAATGTGCGTGTAAACCAGGCAAAGGCTATTTTGGCGGCAAGAAAGATTATAGTTAGGTGGAGCGTTGCCAAGGTCAAGGTTTTAAAGAAGCGCCCTTTGCATGCCATGATGAAATTAGGCCGTCCCAAGCTGCGTTGTCTCAAAGCGTGTTAATGCCGAGTTATGATCCATGGTGTTTGTTTCTTCTTCTTTTTATTTATAGCATTCCGAGAGTGCCAGTCAGGGCCGTAGCTAAGGGAGGGCATTGTGGGGCAATGCTCTACCTTAAAATCACAATACCCTACCTTAAAAATACCATAACTAAGATAAAATACATTATTTGTCAACGAATAGCTATTAAATGTACGTATATCACTTTAGGTGATCGATTTAGGGGTCCGTACTTCGAAGGCAGATCAATTATAATATTTTTTTACTTCCGCCCTACCTGTAACCAATGCTGCCCTACTTCAAATTCGACTCTAGCTACAGCCCTGGTGCCAGTTGAGAAAAACTCAAAGTGTATGGTTTGCAAAAAGGTCGGCTGTCAAGTTGTCAAGGGGCCGGAAACTTCAAATATCCGACCTTGAGTATATCAGTTTCGAGGTCAAAACTCAACTAGTTCTAAAGGTTACCCGCAGAAGACGTTCTAGTAGATTACCAAAATGGGATGAGTAGTAGCAGTTTCGCATGAGCTAAGCGTGAACGCAGATCCGCTCCGCTGTCATAGACTATAGAGGTGGAAGAGAACAGTAAGTCATCTTCAACTTCTGTCACAGTAGAAGAGCTACTGCCCGGCGGTCATAGTGTTATTCATCCAAGTCATCGAGACTGCGGTTACTTTAGAAGACACCTTGGGGCATTTTTAAAAGAAATCTTGTATCCTACAGCATTTTATGTAGGTAGGGAGGGTTTCCGAAGAGATGACGAGAGAGAGAGAGAGAGAGAGAGAGGATTGGGTAGTGTCTGTAGGACACAATTGTGTTACATATACATAGTTATAGTCTACGTAAAAGCATTTCCCAGTAAAAGGAGTTTATGAATAAAACAAAATAATATTTTTAATGTAAAATATATTGGTTCAAAAAATGTTATCTTTATAATAATAATTTAGTCTTCATTTCTTGACTAAGTTTAAATTTTTGACTACATAAAATACAATACATATACAAAAGGGTTTTCTTCAATGTTTCAGGTAGTGTGCATATAATACAAAAGCATAAAGTAATTTACCTGAATAATTTTTTAATTGTATATCATAATCTCGTTAATTCAATCTTGATAATAAAACATTCAAGTAATTCAACATTCCTAATAACACTACACATTTACTTACTGTTAGTGGTTTAATAAATATGTTGATGGAATGTGCGTATATAGTTAAATAAAATATTATTTTTTACACACAATGCATGTAAATATTTTAACATCAGCATCTTATAAAAATTATATTTTTAAAAATATTATTTCTTTACTTTAAAATATTACATTTTGACTAATTACAACTGACTAGTAGAATTAGATGTTTATTAAAAATAAGTATTTCCTGACAAAATGGCAGGTCTTTAATTTTTGTTAACATAATACATTTATTGGAAGACTAGATATAATTAACGATGGGTTTTTTCATCAACGATGGGTTTTTTAGTAAAAAATCTATTATGATACATAACAATTTCATGCATTTAGTTTACATATTACATACAGGCAAAAATATAATTTCATGTATAGGAAAAATATTTTTAATTAATTAAAGCAGAAAGTTGATTATCCGGACCTCATTTATATGGATTCTACATTATTTGTCTGCAGTCCGCCCAATTAAATACAAATCAGATTTGTGCAACTACTTCAATATATCAAAGAATGGCTTACATTGAATGACAATTACCAAATATTTTCAACCAAATTTTTAAATAAACATAGATTTTCGTTAACATGTAGTAGTTTTTTTAATAAATGTATAATATAATGTACTTATATAACGTCCGTTTCATCGTACTTATATAACATTTCGATTATCCGGATGCCTTACAGCAAAAATTAGTCTGGCTAAACAAGTTTCTACTGTATTAGGACTAGTCGATGTAATTGAAACTAATGTTAAGATTAAGGCACATACAGGTTATCATATCCCCATTAAGAAATATTCTATAGTTAATTATTGTATTGTAAAACAATATATGTCTGGAGTTGCTATATATATACCTATTTATATGATAATAATTTCAATTTATTTTATCAATATTAAAGTTCAAGTTTAATAAGATTTCAAGTAAATAAACTTATTACTAAATCTCTTATTATATATATTATTATATATATCTTATAAAATAATAAATGTAAATATATTGGTGATTATTAAAATGTCCTAGTTAATTTCAAGAAAAGATCTAAAAACGATGCTTGACTAAATCAAGACAACAATAAATTAATCATAATAGCAAAATGAAATTAATTTAACTATAAAAATAGTTTCTGAAGCTACCACATTATAAAAATATGCTTTAAGATAATGTATATAATATAGGCACATTAAATTTTAAATAACTCCTCATTTTTCACATTAACCTGTGAGATGTTTAATTTTATCTAGCAAGGCATCACAAGTTTTCTTGGCATCGCCTAGCAACATAGCTGTATTTGGATTGTAGAAGATAGGATTGTCAACTGCTGCATAACCAACACCCATGGATCTCTTCATTACAACCACCTAAAAGTATTGATTGGTATATTTCTTTAATTTTAATATAATTTGATGGTTAATTAACATTTTAATGATATTGTAATGTTTTTTAAAGAAAAACTTCGACTCCCAACTACATACAAAAATACCATCCGAGTTTTTTCTTTTTTTTTTATATATTCTAGATTCTAAGGATCAATTCAAAGGTTTCTATTTAGTTTGATCACTTAATGTGGAAACAACTATATATGTTATATATACATTACCTGATTGGCTTTCCACACTTTCAGTACAGGCATACCCGCAATAGGAGATTCGGGGTCATCTTCTGCAGCACTGTTTACGGTGTCATTAGCACCTATAATTTAAAGAACGTATATTTGTTATAGATAACACACATTATATACGGACTATCATTTTTTCTAACGAAATCGGTGGGATTTCGTTGGGTTGGGTTAGTTTTCATTAATTGAAGTGGACTCTAATCTTATTTGAATGCTTATAAAATACCAAAAGTAAACTGTAACTCTCAGTAATTCTTACCAATAACTAATACAAGATCAGTCTCTGGGAATTCTTCATTAATTTCCTCCATTTCAAATACATCGTCGTAGGGAACGCCGGCCTCAGCCAGCAAAACGTTCAATTGTCCAGGCATACGTCCTAAAATAATATATATCTTTAAATATTCACATTAACCATTATTAATTATCGTGAAATATAACATTTATAACATCATGTTTTTAAAGAAAAAATTTGTTGTACCGCACCTGCTACGGGATGAATAGCGAAACGCACTTTCTTGCCGATGCCCTTTAAGATGTCTACAAGTTCAGCAATTGGATATTGTGCTTTTGCTACACACAATCCATAACCTGTTAAACAACAATAGAATATTATATATATATGGAATGAATACATATGGAAAATGGGTATACACTATATTTGATAATGTTTTTTAGCTTTATATCTACATTTTTAGAATGTATCATTACATATATTACTAATAACATAAATGAAAATGAATCAATCACCCGGTGTAATAATTATAGACGACGCTCGGTGTATCAGATCGGCCACAGAGTCGACGTTAAGCTCGGTGTGCGTGGCGCCAGCAGGGCGCGCAGAGCCGCCGCTGGTCACGCCGTACCCGCCTAGTATCACGTTAGGGAGAGATCTGTTCATAGCCTGCAAATACATGTACCTTAATGTATAGGTGAAGTTTTAAATATTAAAATTCACGAATGGATATTTAAAATATATTTTATACACGATAAAAAATAGTTTGTCACCATTATTTCATTTCATTGTGATACTTTGGATTTTATGTAATATGATTTGTACCTTGCACATGATATAAGAAAGAATAGCTCCAGAGCTACCGATGAGGGCACCAACGATAGTCATAAGAGAATTGTTTAACATAAATCCTTCGGCACACAACGCCCAGCCGGAGTAGCTGTTGAGAACCGTGATGACTACTGGCATATCAGCACCTATAATAAAACGAAAATAAATTTAATATATTTTATTAAAAAAATTAAAAATAATTATTGAAATGGGAAATTATAAATATTATCGGTGTTTCATTAAGCATGATCATTATTTATACTTTGTGATGTAACATATTTCATTGTAATTTAAAAAGCTGACAGAAATGATTAATAGAGTGATTTCACTTTCCTTATTTATTTATTTTTGACAAATAAAACGATATTATAAATACAAATCCACTACTAACTAAATGAGTGACTAATAACAACATCGCCAAAGCCTGAAGTGCGATATTATTACATTTAGTATTTACGTTGACCTGAGTGAACGAGCCCTAAGAAAGGTATTTACAAAATTAATTTGAGTACATCAGAATGGTGTTTTAACACAAAAAAAAATAAAACTGACCGCCAATAGCAGCTGTAAGCGTTATCCCTTGTAATCCGCTAAGCACAGCGGCAGCTGATAACAGTGGGAGCCCTGGGGCTTCAGGGAAGGCTAATAGGGCTCCGCCGCAGCCGAGCGAGCCTGCCAACAGCCCCGCGTTGATCGCGTGGCGGCCGGGCAGGAGGAGCGGCGCTGAGGACAACACGCCTTGCAGTTTGCCGTACGCGACTAATGAACCGCTGGGTATATGGAATACTATGATTATTAACTTTATTATTATGGAAGCTTAAATGTTCCAAAGCGAAAATGTTTTGATATTATATAATTTAAAAAGAAATCATTTTATAAGGATAGAATCCTCGTTCGTGAACATATTTTAATTGTATTTCGATCTGGATATTTATGCAAATTTACCAAATTGAAAGATTTTTTTTACATTGATAAATATATTGATAAGTTTAAAAGTTTTTATAACAGTTAAGTTATGTATATTATATATCTTCGATATTATTTGTTAGTTTAAAATAAGTATGAATAAAATATATATACAAAATATCTAAGCAAAAAATATGAATACTTACGTAAACGTAATACCGCCGATGTATGTACCCAAGAAGAGAGAGGTCTTGAGGGTAGCCGCAGTCGGGTCCAGCGCCATGGCGGGGAAGTCGTGCATGTACGTCGCCACACACGTTAGCACTGCCGCCATACCTACTAGACTGAAATTATATACTATATAATGATACAAATACTTGCAATATACTATTTGTTGGACAGATTGTAACTGGATAAAAAATATAAACACTAAGGTCCGATATTTCAGAGACAATTCTGATGATTGGCTGATGAATGTTAATAAAGACACATACTTTAACAAATGATGAAAATTATTCCACTATGGGAATGCTTTCCAAGCGGATGTAATGAAAACAGAATTTCTCTATAAATATTCACGTTTGTTTCAATTATGTTTTATATTTATAAAATGTTAACATCTGTTAAAAATAAACAAAGTTTAAGTAGAAATTCGATGGTGTACTATACATTATTTTATAAAATGTACAAAGGAAATTAAACTCACTTTCATTAAAACGATACTTTACACCACTACAATAATGTTAATAATTACCTGTGGAAGCCAGCCACAAGTTGAGGTAGATCAGTGATTTCAATTTTTTTAGCAATAGTTCCACCGATTAGACCGCCAATACCCGCCACGCCTAACATTTGTGCCAAGACTTCTGCACTAGGGGTTAATAATCCTAAAGTTGCTGCTATTCCACCAGATACGCCGATCTATAAGCAAAGAAATTAAAAGATTTTACTCATAGGCTCTTAGAAAATAAAATAGAAAATACATTTACTTTATGCAATCTCATATTACTAAAGTATCATCAAAACTAGACGAGCTGAAACTCAAGAGGCCACGTTAAGTTTGTGCATGTACGATGTAGATGATATAAACCATTTAAGCTTTACAAAACTTATAGTAATATAAAAAAACCTACATCGTTGACTCAAAACATTACTGCTATCTCTATTAAACTTATTACAGTCGGAACTAAAATAAAAATTGAGAATTTACTATAACTATACTTAAGTTAGTGAAAATTAAACTTTAATAGGCACAGGAATAATGTTTACAAATCTTTACTGTCTCAATTGCCTTTACAATGATCAAAAGATAAAAGCTAATGCCATCAAGATTACAATGAGTGGGCGATCTTGAGTCGAGTCTGTAAGCTACGTCTTTTTCTTTATGAATGCCTTTTCTAATCACCGATTGCATTATTATTAAATAATATGTTAAAATTATATATGAATTGACTACAAACCATTCCTAGGTAGTTTCCTTTTCGCGCTGTGGTCTGTGAGCTGAGGCCGGCTAAAGCACCTACGCAGCATAAAGACGATGCAAGGTATGCCATTTGATGAACTTCTGGATATCCCTACAAATAAAAATATATACATAGTGCGTATTCTATTTGAGTATAGTTAGTACAAAGTTCAAATGTCAATGACAGTTCTATTAGTAAATTTGTTAACATTTAAAATTGATTGTTTCTAATAAGTCGATAAGACTGCTGTGACGCAGTGGGATAACGTCGAACTGCAAACGTTATAGTTATTCATTTGTTTCTCAAGTGAGTTAGTAAAAATAATTTTCACATCAAATATCTGCTATTCCATACATATTCCATACATACAAAGTTGGATAAAAAAGACATTGATGATACTGTTCTTGTTAATGCTTGTTAATGCTAAAATCATATTAACGCAATAAAGTGCATTTTTAATGATATATATGAATGGTATCGTTAACTTTTATTATACTAAAAATAATATACTTGTATTACCTATAAAATACGTTCTATTTTATCGTCCCTATACTTGTCTCAGTAGTATAATGATTGGTAAACTAGGTAATTAACGAGCATAAAACAAACATTAAAACTAGTTGATGTCCTCAACTATATAGCGTGGAAAAATTTACTATTTTAGTAGACTCCTTTGCAATTATTTGGGGTAGTATCCTTTAGACTAAACTGGTGGCAGAAAGGGAAATTATTTTTCATAAAAGTACCAAAACTGCATAGCACAGGAGAAATCATCAAGCCTCATGTGAATTCAGTTGCACAGTGGGTAGGGTTTTGAATTAAGAGTAGTGCGTTTTATTAAGAGTATGTATTCTAGATTTAAAAAGTGCGAGTGCGACTTTTCTTATATTGAAACCCCTACGAAAACCAGATCCATTATTATTTAGTTTATTCAGTGACTTTAGATAAGTAACGTGCATAATAATAAAAACATTGATTTACCACTTAGTCCCTCTAAGCCTTATTTTTGTATAGTTTACTTAATTATCACACACAATTATTGTCATTTTTTTATATCAATGTTTTGTTTTGAGTAGATGTTAATACCTGCATAGCGGTTGTCAAATATCCTCCCAGAAGAGCTGCTGCGGGGATGCTGTATAGATATCCATATTCCGGAGGGTCTCCTGGCCTGTAAAATTGTAAAAATTAATTACAAAGCAATTTAATGAAAATTTTAATGAATATTGGAATATTAATAAATAAAATGTTTATGATTAAATTTAATAAACAATACATGAACTGACCGTTTGAACATATCCAACATCCTTTGTGTAACTAGAAATCCACCAAATACGTTAACAAACGATATAAGAGCAGCAGTGCTTGCTAGCCACTGGAAAAAAAATTATTAACTAATTAATTACACTATAAAAATAGAAAAGATTTCATAGAATCAAAACAAGTATATTTTTTTATGTCTTCACGTTTTATCCTGCACATGGCAAGGTAGGCAAAGGGAACTGCAGGAGGGAACTTAAGACACTCCGTTGCATAGTTCCTGCTATTTCTGTCCTGGTTTTCCGCCTTTTTCGAAGCACTGCGCGCTTTGTCTAATTGCCAGAGTAAAAAAAATGGAGATAGAAAAATCCTCCTTTTCCGAGTGGTACGCTGGTCCACGACGCTCCTCTGACATATTTCATTTAAACTCAACTCTATTTTATGAATACCTGCACAGGAGTTTCTGGTACGTATCCGCCGCCCATCAGCAGTAAGCCGCCCACCGCAGTGATACCCGACACGGCGTTGGTGACAGACATTAGGGGAGAATGTAACGCTGGGACCACCCCCCAAACTGTGTGGTAGCCGACTACACCTGTAGTTGAAAAATTGATGGAAATTAATTACTTTAACACTTTTTTAATTATTTCGATATACAGCTGTTAGAATATAAAATACAGACAGTATGATAAAGATTGCATTTTCAAAGATTAATTTAAAAAAAATCATTTATTCTTCATGCAATTAGTGCCTCATTCAGAATTTTACGTGCAAAAGAAAAATATTTAAATAATTATTTACGTATTGTCATTTAGAAACCTGATATTTCTGATATTTACCTGACAATGCCAAGGTAGTTGTCATAGTAGTGAACGCTGGGTTTGGCGACACCATTCCAAGTCCGATTAAACTGGCTAGTCCTGTAGAAAAATTCAAAAAATGCATGGTTATTAGTCAGAAAAAAGTATCTTTTTTAAAATATGATAACTAATTCCGCTAATGACTGGTAAAGTTATTTAGGACAGGGTTTACGTAACAATCAGTTCATATTTGTAATATTTCTTAGCATACATATTTTATTATCACTTAAATTCTATATTCATATTTTTATATACTTTTTTTAAAAAAATATATTAATGACATGTAAGTGATGTGAAAATGGTAATTTAAGTTGTAAGTCTTTGGGAAGCCACTGCAGCGCAGTGAGACTGTTGCTACTAATTAATTACTTTAATTTTCTCGCCCTGATAAGCGAAGTTAAATTGAGGCGTTGAGTTTTGCCTAGGAAAATGTCTTGACAATAGATTAAGTTAAAAAAAGCATTTTACCAGTGGAATATAAAAATGTATCCTTCAGAGTTTCATTGAAAGGATTAGGTGGTTCAACTTTGACAGCGGCGGCAGCTTTAGGTGTCTCTGCAGGTGGCATGCTCGGTGTAGGCGGCGGCGGCCATAGCAGTTCTCCAGCTTTTAGCACGATCGATCCACGAGTCACTTCATCTTCAAGATTGATGTGGAAATGGTCATTGGAACCTGTATATATAACATAAAATATACAAGATAAATTATGTATAAAAATATTCGTAACATTTTCAGTGCTTAGGGCTCTAACTATAATTTTTCGAATTATACCTTCACACGATTGTTTTAGTCCATTCTTTATATTTCCTTAGGAATTACTCACTTAACTCTTAGAGAAATCTCAGGATACATTTTGTTTAAATTGCCCATTAGGTTCAACTAAAGTATTACCTATTACTAAATCATGCACCGAACAGGCTGACAAATAATAATAAAGCTTAATAATAGAAACATTGTCAGAAGTGGTGACACATTCAAATTTTCAAAGTTCAAATATTTATATTTAGACTAGTCTAAAATCGAATGTAATAAATAAGAAACTGATAAACATTTTGCATTGCTTTATATTCTTTCTGTAATTAAAATTATTTACAAAAAGTACAAAATGATAATTAAAAATAATCAAATAAAATAAATTGTTTAAAAAGTCACATGCATTTAAATCTATAATAGTATATAATACGTTTATTATTATGTACAATTTAGCTTGTATTTTTCCCTGACATGTATTTCTATAAAGTTATATGTACATAGTAATTATCACATTTTTATTGTTTGTTGCATACACTATATCAGTAGTGTTTTTTAAAACGATCAAATTAGATTGTGTTATCATTGCATTTCAATGGTAATCTACTTAGTAAATACCTAATTGATGCCGGTAAATTAAATATTCTTAAATAGAGATAAGATATAAATTGTGAACAAAACAAAAAATATAAAAAGTTTTATGAAAGCAAATTTATGTTTGTAAAACCGGTTCCAAATTCATGTGGCAAAATGACAGCAAGTT
This sequence comes from Dione vanillae, assembly GCA_037178615.1. NCBI lineage: Eukaryota > Metazoa > Arthropoda > Insecta > Lepidoptera > Nymphalidae > Dione > Dione vanillae. Next base: position 1,003,899 of record JAZFAU010000029.1, read on the forward strand.
TTAAGGGAACACAGTTAATAGGGTCAATGCTCGAGAATTTGCATGGTTTATTTGTAGTGTAAATTTTTATAGTACCTGTTTATATTATTGTAAAATGGTATAAGTTTCGTTTGATGCTAAGTTACATAAGCATTTTCTATTGTATATAAAACTTAATTTAACGAATCTATACATAAATGTGCGTATGTATATATCGTCACACACTTATTAAGCACATGAGAGAATACTAAGTTGTGTATTAATCAACTTACCCAAACTCAGTAGAAACGCGGATATATTATTTGCATAAAGCGTAGAAGCATGTGCCGGCATTCTACTAGGCAAGTCGGTAAGACCGATGTGCGTGACGTCATGCACTTTAGTTATCTGGCCCTTAGTTGTAGTTTGAACATTTCCTCCCATTTCTGCTGCCAAATCTACAATGACACTGCCGGGCGCCATATCTTTAACTGCATCCTACGAAAAATACAATATTGTCATTTTCCTACATTTTATTGCTAGCTAACTTACTAGGCCCTTAAATGTTTCTTATTTTAGTACGTACCTCTAGTATAAGCAAAGGAGCAGGCTTGCCCGGAATGAGAGCTGTACTAATAACAACATCGGATGTGCGAGCCTCTTTACCTAGTAGAGCCCTTTCCGCGTTAAGGAACTCTTCACTCATTTCCTTCGCGTACCCACCTGCACCGGCGCCTTCTTCCTGTATAAAATAACATGAAATTAAATTTTGAAGTGTTCACACGATGGTATATGTATGGGTATTTGTATTTATTAAAAACTAACTCTAATTATTCATTCGTTATTTTGGTACTTCAATTATAACTTCGTAATAAAAAGCTTGAACTTTTGAAAAGAAACCTTTTCTACATATCCCTATTAAAAAGAATAAATTTCAAATTTAATATACATATACTATTAGTCCGGTCAATATAGACAGGTCAATATAGACAATAACAAAAATTCCCGGAAAGCCAAATATTGGTGAAGACTACCACTAGTTTACTATTACGAATCAAGTTTTAAAAGTCCCCATCGATCCTATGTGTGCTTAAAAAGTTATTCGAGGTCAAAGGTCTAAATTTGAGGTTATTAGGATTTTGCTTGAAAATAGTAAGTTTTATCAATAAAAACTTCAAACCAAAGTTGTAGATCTTAAATTATCTACAAAAATGGTATCAATGATTTTTTTCCTAACAGTTACTTTCTTTATTCCTGTTATTCCTGAGATATCGCGATTCTAAGAGTCATATCCTATATTGTACATTAATATATACTTATACATGGGGATTATCAATGGGGACTTTTAAAACTTGATTCGTAATGGTAAACTATAGGTCTTCACCAATATTTGGCTTTCCGGGAATTTTTGTTATTTTACCACTTTTTTTATGTCTAAATTGACCGGACTAATATTCAAATATTTAGTTAGTAAAATAAAATCTTCTGGAAGGTTGATGAAAATGAAAAAGTTATTTTATGAAAATATATAATTGAGTCCAACTTAAAATAATAAAATTATGTCATGCCATGCCGTGCCTTGCCATGATGGTGTCAAGTACAATATTTTCTTATAAACTTACAAGCAACTTTCAAAATTTTATTTCATATTTACCTAATTCAGCTTGTATATGTACATACGATTTAAAATGAATTTTGCGCAAACGACGAATTTATAAAACTAAGTAAATTGGTAATGTGATAAAAGGATTTATTAATGCATAATAATAATAATATAACATATGAGAGGATAAGATTCAAACTAAATAAACTGCTGGAATCTAACAATCGCGACAGCCATTTCAAACCTCAAATGAGGTCTCAGTTAAAAGATACAAATGACAAATATTAATGAGCTAAGAATTTTTACAAAAGGTACAAGGTTTTTCTTGATTTTATTATATTTATTTAGGCTCCTGGTTTAAATTAAAAATTATTTATCTATATTTATATGGAACATAATGACACAATTTACGCGAATTTAACTTACGTCGTCATCGTCCAGGCCGACGATATTGCGTTAGTACGGGGTGTTAATATATTTAAGTAAATGAGGTACCCATTTTACTTGTTCACTTATTTACAAAGTAAGGAAGGATATACACGGTTTCTTATTATTTTTTCTTCGTGTAGTATATAATATAGTTAATCGACATTATTCATTTATTACAATCGTTACCTAGTATTATTAATGTGAACTCCATGTATGGTACAAATATTTTCAATTTCTTCACGTGCGTTGGTGTCTTTAATTATTTACATTGTATCTGTGCATATATGTATTTGTTATCAAGATACTCGCAAATTGTTTTGTTCATAGTACGACATGGACCTTGAAAATATTTATTATTTAATAACATGATTAGTATCATACATACATTGTACGTACACATTGTTTATAGAGAATTCTAAAAAAGAAATTGATAAGTGCAAGTTAATAAACCAGTCACGTACACAACTACCAAATATTCGATAATAATGTTTATCGATGTAGGTTGCGGGGGTTTTATTATAGATAAAGTGATTTTTATCGTTTTTACCTATTTTCACTAGCAATAAATTGGATATGAATGAAATGTACATAATATATTAATATATAAAGTATAACGGTCTTGTGTTTAAACGCAAACAAAACAGTTTAAGGCGTAAAATAAAAGTTCAACGACCATTTTTGTGTGTTGGCTTTAAAAATAGACTGGTTGGACGAATTCATTAACTCAAGGAAAACATTAAATATTAAACAAGTTCGTAAATTGTTAAGTTCAATAATTTTTGAATACTTATAAGAAAAGAAATAATATTTCATTTTCTTTAGTATAATTTTTATCTAAGGGATAAATATTCCTATATTAAGTCTTTTAAAGGTAAATAATATTATATTGTTTATTATTATTAATTAAAAGAAATATTTAGTTGATATATTTCATTTTAACTAACAAACAGATGTAAATTCAAGACGGTAAGATAATACTTTAACAGCTACTATTATGAATAAACGTCATAAATTAACTAATAAGTCCATACTACTATGCATTGTATTAATGATAACATATAGGTATTAGGTATAAAAACCTATAGACTATGAGAGTATTGTTTGAATATTAAGTATATTTTAAGACAATAACATTAAAAATATGTCATTATTATTTATTACAGCTATTATAACTACCTGAATTAATGCAGCATATGAATAAATAGTATTTAAAATTTGTCACATAAAAGTTTATTGAAGTGTTCGTCTATAGTCTGCTAGATGTAGTTCGTTTGAATGCAATTATCTCAAGAACTGCTGGTTAGAAGCTTTAGTAACTACTGATTGAAAATGATTAAAGTACTGGTTCTTTTAAACAATTAAGTAACATAAACTGCAAAACCCACGCACATGATTTTCTTTCTAGAAGATTACTTGATAATATTATGTAACATTATTTGTACGCATTATATTTATTCATACGTGACATAGATGTAAATCAATATATTGATATTAATACTATCTAAACGTGTAAATCTAAATGTGTATAGTCATTATGCACCTCTACATGCACACCTATCAATTTTCCAATCACTGTGATACTAATATAAAACACAATCCTTATCATTAAAAAAAGTAATAACATACCTCGTAAACAATCCATTTTCTCATTATATCAAGCCATTTATCACATTACGATTTGTTTGAGGGATAAATTATAAGTACTTTGCACGAATAAAAAAGTTTCTATTTTGTTACAATTATAATATGCATTCAGTATCTATTTCTTTAATGAATTATTATCATTATAGCAACTCTCATATACCGCATAAAATTTTGATATCTAGATAATATTAGTTGGTATTTTATTTCAAATTTATAAGAAATGAGCAATATAATGAGTTTACAGCTTTTTTTCTCTAGAAGAACCTCTACACTAAGCTATAATTAATAAAAATATGGCTGTTAAGTTTAGTTAGTGTTTTTATTACGTATTAAACCCAAAAGTGACCAGACAAAATTATAATAAATATAATGCACTAGCACCAATGATGCTCTAGTAAAACTCAAACACACACATTTCTCAGAGCTTATTCCCTAAAAAGGGAATTACGTACAAACCTTTATATCCATGGTGATAAACTGTGCGCCCAAACTCTCAATCTGCTCGCGTACAGCTGGCCTAGTGTCGAAGGCGCGGACCGCAGCCCCCATACAACGTGCTTGTGCAGCCGCCGCGAGACCCGCCACGCCCCCGCCCACAACCAACACACGGCATGGCGGTACACGACCCGCTGCTGTCATCTGACCTAATAAAGGAAACAATGTGTTTTCGAGCTTAAAGCTACCCTCGCATAGCATGGTAGGCATTCATTAGCTTACGAGGATTTTTTGAATTTTGAATTTTCGCGGGTTACGCTTTATCCCGGAAAAGGTAGGACAGGCAGAGAGAATTGCAGGAACCATAGGAACCTAGTGATAAAATACTTCCCATTACTTAGTCCTTGCCTTCTTCGTCCCTGCTTTCCGCCTTTTTCGAGGCATTGTGTGTTGAGATACGTATATTCGAATTTCGATTTTTTTGTGGCGTTATGTTGGCACATATGTCTATTTTTATATGTTCAGTAAAAAAGTCCACCCAGTGAAGAAATTTCTTCAAGAAGAATTCAAAATATAGATAATTTAGATTTCGTTTAGTTTAAATATAAAACTTATTCGCAAGAGACCAATGGTCACTTATTTTTTGCTATGATTTGGATATTTTTACTTTTCAAAACTTAAGCAATATTATATATACAAAATTATCGTAAACCTCGTAACGATTACGATAATTTTGTTTAAATAAAATAAAATGTACAACGCTTTTTTGTCATACTAGCTATACTTACTGTAATAACATTTATTTTAAGGAATTCTATATTATCAAACAGAATTACTATATACTACCTTATCGTCCCGGGTATGATGTTAAACTGCCTTATATTCGTCAAGTACAAGCAAATGTACATGTAAAACGACTTTCTCTCCCGCACTGTACAAAAGACTGTTTCGGCAAGGAAAGTGAACCACAGCAGATATGTAAAAGGATCGGTGGACTTGGCGGAACAGAGAGGTCTGGTTGGGTGCGAACCAGGCTTTGTCTGATTCCTGCACTTAGGTGGCTATGGGGGTGTATGTATGTACGCCGTGGTCGTTTTTGTTCTGCATTGAGGATGACAGAAAGGATTCAGCAGCACCCAGGGTGACAAAGCAGCCCTATATAGGGAGGCACTGCTTTCCCTGCTCAGCCAGGGAGGGGACTAGAAAAGGTGTTCCAAAAAAATGCTCACTCTAACCTAAAAGAGGGTAGTAACCACGGCTGCCTCTGCATCTATCACTTTAGCGTGGTCGAAAGTACAATAAATACAAAATCAAAATACATACATTAAACCCTCCCAAGAATATGACATTCGGTGCCTAGAATATTCGAACTCTTCTTGATAGTGATACCAACGCCTGTCCTGAGCGCAAAACCGCTATAGTAGCCCGAGAACTTCATCGTTATAATGTAGATGTGGCTGCTCTTAGCGAAACACATCTAGCTGAAGTACATCTTTGGAAAGGCACTGTTCGCGCTGTACTTTGCAGTCGTATTCCGGGAGTTATCACAAACGTCTTCAGAAGGTGTACGCATCCGTTTCCGCACCGATGGAAGATCTTTTCAATGTGGCTAGATTTAAGGCGTACACTAAGGTGTCGTATACACTGATCACTAAGATTATGAATGCCGATGATTTGTGTTTTGTAGTGGAATCTCCAAGTAGCCTACAGCAACTGATGGCCTACTTTCACGAGGCTTGCCAAAAATTTGGCTTGAAGATCAGCGTCATAAAGACGGAGGTGATGTCTTTGGAAAGTAACAGTCATGAGACACTAGCCATAAGAGATGATGAGAACTTGCTCAAACAGGTGGATAAATTCTGATATTTGGGGAGCCATTTAACATTAAAATGTGACCTTGACGCTGAGATCAACGACAGAATTGCTGCTGCTTCCGCAGCATTCGGAAAGCTGGATAGCAAGGTCTTCCGTTCTCATAACCTTAAACTAGCTACAAAAATATCAGTGTATCAACAGTGCTGCCTAACATCTTATACTCCGCTGAGACGTGGACTATGTACCGCCGACATATCCTGACCCTCAACCAATTCGACCTCAAATGCCGACGTAAAATACTTAAGATCCAGTGGTCTGATCGTATACTGAAGTTGTGCGACGAGCCAATGTTGGTGACATTGAGGCTTATCTCATTCGGCGACAACTTTGGTGGTGCGGGCATGTGTTACGCATGGACGAAGAGCGAGTGGCTAAGCGCATCTTTTATTCCGAACTGAAGGAGGACAAGCGGAGGCAAAGTGGTCAATTCTTAGCTATAAAGATGTGCTAAAACGACACATGAAAAAGTGTCATATTGAACTCTCGCAATGGGAAAGGCTTGGTGCCTCTCACCCTGATTAGAGTGCTCTAGTTAAAAACAAAGTTTTTGACTTTGAGCAATATCGTCAGTCAGAGCTTGATTCTAGACGCGTGAAACTGAAAGCCCGAGCACCTGCGATGATCAGTTATAATTATAATAATGGTGTTCTCACATGCGCACAATTTGCTAGAACCTTCTCAAATAAAATTTTCTACTGTAGCCATTTACGAGCACACCAGCGACATAAGTCAGTATGGAGTTAAAGCTGTCGCCGTGACCGAAATCGGTCTGGAATCATCATCATACTATATACACCTCAGATTTCAGTACATCTCTTAAAAGCGCAATATTAAAATACGTCAAATCGTTACATATACGTCAAATAGCTACATTTATTGTTTTTATTTAAAAAAATTAAAAATACAATACAATTTAGAGATAACGCATGTTTAATAACAACAAATATTGTAATACGTCAATTGATTTATTTTAAATGTGGCAGTCATATTATTACTGTTATCTTGTATGTTATATTTACTCACCCGAAAAAAAGCGTGGAAAATGAGCAGCGGCTTCAATGACAGCACGATATCCTGCCACGTTGGCCATCGAGCTCAGAGCGTCGAAAACTTGCGCACGACTTATGCGAGGAATGCAATCCATTGCTAAACAAATATAAATCAAGTTTTATTAAATTATATATAACTTTGATATCATAACTACAAAAGTTAAAATTTAGTTATGAAATTTATTTTAATCATTAGTTCTTCTCAAAAAAAATTATACTTATGTACCTACAAGTAATAAATCAATTTTGCGGCAATTCGCAAGGAGATTTTAAAATACCAGAGAACAAGTGTTTAAAAAAATCATTTTATTTGAACTTTCAACCATTACGGATAAGTCCATTCCAACCATTACGGTCGGATAAGCGTATTTTAAGGTATATGTAATTAAAGTATTTTAAACTTACCAAATGCATTGACTTTTTTAGCCGCCAATTTTTGGATAAGGTTTTGATTTTGAGCAGGGTACAAAAATGATATAAGAGTGGACTCATCTTGAACATTTTGTATTTCACCTTCAGTTAATGGACGAACTTTCAAAATAATATCTAAAAAACAAAACTGAGTTAAATCAAAATCTTTCTAAATAGCGTCGTAAATTAAAGAAGCATGTACTTGTTTACACGTTACGTACATGTGGGTCCGTCCTCGTTGTCAAATTAAAATAAATTAGAGTATGGAATGTGATTCTATATGGTCGACTTAACTGTGCCGTAAATCATTTTTGTGTATTACACAAAAATTATTTACGTGGTAACGTTTTTCGTAATAAATTTGTAAATACCTAATGCTTTTCGTAGTAAATTTGAGATGAGGATATATGTTTCTTTTCCTTCGGCCTTAATTTTACAATTTAATTTTACGTGTAAACAGCATATATGTTTTGGAAAATGGTTAGCTCTAACAACGTATGATACGTACATGTATACGTGGACGTATTATACGTTGTTCGGGCTAACCATTTACAACCAACTATAATACCACGGTTGTTGTAGTACTTTTTCTCCAGCTTTTAACTTAAATTAAAAACACCTACAATGCTGAGGTCAAAGCAAAAAAAAATATTATTTTTTTTTTTTTTTTTTTTTTTTTTTTTTTTTTTTTAGCTTCACGCTTTATCCCGCACATGGCAGGGTAGGCAGAGGGAACTGCAGGGACCATATGAACCTAGTGTTAAGACACTCCGCCTGAAAAATATCTGCCTCTTTTTCACCCACGTTAAATGTTATAAATGTACGTGTCTGTATGATTTTAGTGTCACTTCTTGTTTTATTGGCTTTGAAATCACAACAATGCTAAAGAAGTTTTCTTTCGAAATTTTAAACTAGAATTAAAAGCTTTTGAGATTAAAGCGTTCAAACAAACAAAGTTTACAACTTAATAGTAGCAGAGAGACAATCAGTAACTCTAACTCTCTGTTCCGGCAGTTGACGACGTCGGAAATTTTGAATGTACCACGTGTCATACACAGTTCTTAGATATTTTTTAATTTAAAAAGCTTTAGAGCTATCACAAATAAAAACATACGTAAAAACTAAAAAACGGTTTACTTGATTGATAAGTATCCTTTAAGCTACATATTTTCGCTCCAGCCTCTTCGTATATTCTGTTAGGAAAATTGGCAGTGGCTCCAGCATTTTCCTCAATATTAACACTAAATCTTTTTTTAACCAATTTATTGACTACTGCAGGTACAATTGAGACCCTAAAATGAAATTATAAATTACCGTCACAAAAAACAGTCCTTATCAATTTCTGATTAAATTTTAATTATACAATGTTAAGCAAAGCGATTTGTGTCTTGAGTTGTTATGTGTTATTCCAACAAATACAACATCTGTTTGATTAAAGCAATCAGACAGAAATTTCAATTGGAAATATTAATAGGTTATTATTAAAATTGTATCAATTGAATGTTAATCTGCACAAGATGTGTGCACCAGAATTGAATAAAATAAGCCTAGTCTAATCCGGGTATGGTCTATCTGATATTCTTATTTATTACTCAATTTGTTTTGTAATTTACTCTAATACATAATTGAATAAGATATAACTTGTATGCACTATCACTATTATGCTCGACTCGGGTATTGTTTCATTTACCAAAATTTATATATTTGGTAAAGCATGATTTATACTTCAGAGTACATGTATAATATATATAGTCTAATATTTGGATTTGTAATTTGTCGGATTATAAGGTATACCATAGTCTATACCTTAGATAGTGCTCTATTATAAGTTAAATTCGATGGCTCGATGCTTGAAAATGTTGTTCGAATTACCGGGAGTCCACTGTACTAATATTTCATTTACAGTTACGTTTAACTCGTAAAACGTAGGTTATCTACGTGTTACTGTTTTGTGACATTTGTTCTTTGTCTATCCAAATATCGTCCAAAACCTCTCCAATAAAAGATAATGTATATATTGAAAGTTATCAACAACCATACCTACGTGTGAACTTACTACTTATAGTTGTATACATACCTGCGTTCATTTTGCCATATTTCTTTAGGAACTCCAACACTTAATTTTGTGTACGAAACACCTTGAACGGGTTGTGGAGGTGATGACGAAGAGCTAAAGAGCCTTCGTTGCCATGATTTTGGCAGCGGCTTTCCAATGCGGAGAATTCTCACGCAGCCGCACATTTTTTACTACTATAGTTAAATCAGCCTAAAAAGACATATTATATGTTCATTATTCAGCCTAAAATTACGTATTATATGTTCATTGTTAGTATACTATACATTATTTGTGAGATGTTAATAATCTTATATATTTTATAAACTTTTATATGGTGTGATAGTGTGCAAAGAAAGGTTAAAATACCATTAACCCTCATTTAATATGTAATTCAACTAGGTGCTTAGCTTGTTGCTAAATGCTTGTGTATATTGTACTATTGTAGCATATTGCTTTTTATGGGGCTCCAGTTTACAAAACATTCAAGGATTAAGTAAATTTAGTTTATAGGCAGTCATCTATTGTTTAAGCTACTATAAGTATACCTATGACAATATCTTAATTATTATTTACACCTGTGCACAAATACCCACATAATATGAAAATGTCTATCTGAGCTTAAAAAGAACATGTTGTTTGCTTTTTATACAACGTGAATAATTACTCTATAAATTGTTTTCTACAATTTATTACAAGTAATCTTTTAAAGGTTGTCAATTTAAAGAAATTAACGAAGTAATATGATTACTGAACTAATATGAAATCATTACACGCGAAATCAATTTTTGTAAGTTGTATTGTCCAATCCTACAATCACGAAATTATTACTGAACCCTCGACGCGCTAGTACGGCTGGCACTTGGTTGATAATTTTAATTTTGTACTCATAACCTTGTCTACCGTGATAATGTCTAAATAGAACATTAAATGTAATTTACATATATAAAAGCCTATTGTTAATACGCTATTGTTATTATTTAGTCTTTATAAAAAAATCAAATTAAGAGGACTGACAAAGATACTGTATATTGTACACAATTTTTATCAATTGAATTTTAATTATTGTATTAATGTAGAAAGTACTAATGAGATAATTATATAGTTAAATAAACAATTTTATGTACGATTTAATATAAACGTGAACAGCCTACCGTGCAATAAAATCATTATATATACTTTAAAAGATTAATAAGAAATTAAATTATTGTCTACAATAGTCAATATCGCAATAACTATAATAGTAATGTATAATAGTAATGTATAATAGTAATGTATAATAGTAATGTACATGCATATGTACGGTAGATCTGCTAACCTTTCGTTATCTCCTAACTTGTTTGGATGATAAGCTATACTAATACAGTTATTTGATTTAATGGCCCAAAACAGTTCTTAGAAATAATAATATTATTAAATTATTAAAACCCAGCCACAATAGATAACGTACTACAATAATAATATGTACCATAAAAGATTACAAAATTAACACATGGTAGATATTTAAATTCGTACAGGCAAGACATATATTTTTTATATTTTATTTTGAATATACAAACAAATTTACTAAAAAAAATGTCTATAGTCTAGATATAATAAATATTAATAATTAGTCTTACCTTTAATATATTTTAAAAATGCGAACACCAATTAACATTTGTGCTTATTTAAAATGTGTCACCCACAATCTTTCTTAAATAAAAATGATACTCTCTCTGATTTATATTTCTCCTAAAATATGTAAAATGTGAGATAATTATAAAAAAAAGTGAGCTGTGAGCTTGAGTAACGCTGCTAGAGCCAACCAAGCCGCACAGAAAGCACAGAATATTATTATTGAAGCGAACACGAACACGAAGGACGGATGAAGCCGGCCGCCGCCGGGTGTCGTTGCGTGCCGGCCGGCCTCGTTCGCTCTCACTCTGTGCATAGAGTATCACATTTCGCAGATATGACAACTTTAGTTAGTGTCATTTGCTATACTATTTTTTTACTTAATTTAAAGTAATAGGAAAATATAGTGACAAAGCTATAATATACGTGAGAGCAAGCAATAGTTAGTAGGCGTTATGTGTGATAAAGATACTCAAGAGAACAGTTGTGTTTCTAACATAGTCTATAATTAAAAGTATTATGAAATTTATTACATTATTATAGTAATATAAAAATCATGGAAATATAACAAATATATTCGTTTACAGTTTGTTTTGCCTTACTTACCTTTATAAATTGTAAGATTTCTGTTACAATTACTACTCTATGACTAAATTTATTTGTATACACTACCCTGCATACAGATACAGTATGCGCGTACGAACAACTGACACGTTTACACGCGGAGTTGTGAACGTTAAATTAGTACTTTAAAAAAGTAGTTTGACTTTGACTACTTGTTCGTTCTTGTGTTTTAAATTTATTTATTAAAATCATTTAAAATGGCTGGAAATAATGTTAAGCGTTTGTTTAAATACGTTTCTGACCAATCCATGACATCCACAAGAAATTGTAAGTATAATATTTAATAAAATAAGTAAGCAATAAATGATATTTTAAGTTGTATAATAATACGAATCTATGTTTATTATGTATTTAATTTACCTATGTATTATTCATCGTTAATCTTATATACTTATTGTTTATTATTGATGTTAAAAAAAGGTTATTCTAAGGCCTTACTTTTCGTATACGTACTCTTAAAAAATAATCACACACTTTTAATGTGTTTTTCTGACAGTGGTCTAAAAGTTTTATTTTTTTTTTCATAATGGGAATATATCTTTTGAATTGATGGAAATAAAAATTATAATATTTTTTCTTTTAGATGCTTCAAAAAGAGTTGTTGCTTCAAAACCTATTGTGGAAATGGATGGAGATGAAATGACTAGAATCATTTGGGAAAAAATTAAAGAAAAGCTTATATTTCCTTATGTCAAGGTAACAAATATTACTAACCATCTATTGTAAGTTAAATAAATATCTTATATAAATGATAATACCACGATTATTATCATTTATATAAGACATTTATTTAACTTACAACAACTTACTTATATTTTTTATGTTAAAAAATATATAAGTATTGATGATTAATGACTGCAAATTTATATTGGAGTTGTTAAAGACCATTAGTTTAATTGGTATCTACGTCACTCATATCATTTCATATTGGCTTTCATATACTTGGTGACTATGATATATTTGGAATGATTATAAAATGTACATAACATTCAATTATCTTTTATGAATATTCATTTGATACATTTAATTCTTCTTTTAATTGAAAATCTTTTTAGTTTTCTTAATAATTAGTAACACTTTCTTTATAATTTTTTAGTATGAGTGTATTTTAGTTTTAACACTTATGACAATGTTTTTGATTTAGGAGTGTCAAATCTAAACAAATATTATTACTAAACATATCTAATATCATAAAAATTTTTGAATTAATTCAATGTTTTTTGAAAATATAACTACTGGTAAATTATGTTGTTTACATAACTAATAATTTATATTCAAAATATCTTCTATAAAATGCTACAAAATATAATTCTATTCATTAATATTGTGTCTGTCATAATTCTTCTTCAACACAAATATTAATTTTCAGAATATTGAATAGTGACCACATTATTGAAAGTTGTTTCACAGGGACAAGTATAATGAGAACATGTAAAATTTATTGTCCTTAAAAAGAACAGGTTTTAGTATCTCATGATTGTTGTTTTTTCCATATGTGATTCACATATCTGTATTTTAAAAGCAGCTACTTCTGAAAGTTACAATATTTAACTTGGCTCTAGATAATTATTCATCTTTAAACTTTATCAAAAAGCAAATTATCACAGTTTTGTATGACTTTCTTATCACTGGTTTACTGGAGCATTGTTTGCACTATTAAGAACTTTAACTTATAGATATTGACATAAATAGTTATAATTAGTTGTACTTTAGTCATTGATTTTGTTTTAACTTCACACACTTGAAGAATTGTGTACTAAACAAAATCTATGACTAATTACACTTAAAAGTACACTAAAAAGTATTTATTATAGTTGAAGAACTAATGTAAATAGAATAAGTGAAAATAATGAACATTATACATTTGATATTGCTTATAATCATTTGTGGATATAAAAAATAATGTATTAATCTCCTGATGTTTCTATTGTGTAATTACATAATAAAGACAGACAACATTGTATATACATTTATTTTGTATATAATATCAAAATTTACTTTAAGCCAATTATATTACTAAATTCTAGTACACATGTAATGATTTACATAAGTATAAGAAAAATAAAGTTATATAATAAAATAAAAGGCTGTTACCATGTGATAGAATTAGTTGTGGGACATTTTATCAAAACTTATATTTTAAGATATAATGTTTTTTTATAGTTAGAGAGCTTGTATTTCGATTTGGGGCTCCCGCACCGCGATGCGACCGATGACCAGGTGACAATCGACGCAGCGCACGCTATTCTAAAGCACAATGTTGGTATCAAGTGCGCTACTATTACACCTGATGAACAGCGAGTGGAAGGTATAAACAAATGTGTAATGACAATAGTTAATAATAAAAAATAAGGGAAATATCTTAAATAATTTAAAACATCATTCACGTGCGAATAATATTCGTATCATTTCATGATATTTGCGGTTGTATCATCATCATTCTGTGTGAAATAAACTTCAAATTAAAATTTGAAATTAAAAATTTTAAAAAGGGACACTTTTTCACACATATTTTTTTTATTTTGTATGAAATGAAGTATTTTTGGGATATATGTATATAAATATATTATTTTGTAATATGTTCCAAATTTCGTAAGTCAGCGGGATGCACCCTGTCGGTTTTGATTACGCAGCGATTTTAATACAAATTGTAGTGAAATAAACATAAAAAATCATCATCATCAAATCATATCTTTGGATAGGATTGATTAAGATAATTGATTTTTTCTGTTCTTCAAACGGTAATTTATACAATATTTGATATTTATTTTATCTTGGATAGAATAAGAATTTTGAAAAAAATTTTCTTGTACATAAGACACAGTCATTGAAACGGGCAACAAAGTGATCCTGTGAGGTTTCTGTTTTCTTTTCTTCTTTTTTTAGGTTCGGAACCCTAAAAAGGATATGTTATCCTTTCGTTAATGAATCTTAAATTTTCGTTTCATTAACATTTTTATAAGTTACATAACGGTGTACAAATTTCCTTTTCCAGTAGTGTTATATATTGTATTCAAATATCAAACAAACTAAATAATATTTTTTATTGAAATTTGTATTTTTGTTAGAATAAACATCAAGATACTTATATTTTTGCTCATTTTAGAATTTAAGCTGAAGAAGATGTGGCTTAGCCCCAACGGAACTATAAGAAATATTCTCGGTGGTACCGTATTTCGCGAGCCCATTTTATGTAAAAGTATTCCTCGTGTAGTCCCGGGATGGACGAACGCCATTGTAATCGGCCGTCACGCTCATGGTGACCAGTATAAGGCCCAAGACATTGTTGTATCTAAACCTGGCAAGGTATGTTATGTAAATAACTTATAAATTGCATGTATTTAATTTTACTTTTGCTATAACAAGTGTTGTAAACTTTTGCAAATAAAAATGTCAAATAATGCAAATTCAAAAAACAATACAATTTGAGAGAAATTATGTGAAGTTTTAATAGTAATTTATATGCAATAGATGGAGTTGGTATTCACAGCGGAAGACGGCTCGGTGGAGAAGCGATTATTGTACGATTATAAATCACCTGGTGTGGCTATGGGCATGTACAATACTGATGAATCTATTCGTGCCTTCGCACATTCAAGCTTCCAGGTAAAATTAAAAAATAAATCCCTTTGTCGTAATTATATATTCAAAATTCATACTTTTTTCTATCAAACTTTTTTCACAGGTAGCATTACAAAAGAAGTGGCCTCTTTATCTGTCTACAAAAAATACCATTCTGAAAAGATACGATGGCCGTTTTAAGGATATTTTCCAAGAAATTTATGATAGGTAGTAATTTTTAGTTTATGTTTTGAATTGATATTTTGGAATATTTATCTAAATATATTGTAATAATATATAATATTTCTGACTACTGGCTATTGTTTTAATTAAAGCGACTATAAGAAACAATTTGAAGAAGCTAAGATTTGGTATGAGCATAGATTAATTGATGATATGGTAGCTCAAGCAATTAAAGGCTCAGGTGGTTTCGTGTGGGCTTGCAAGAACTATGACGGTGATGTGCAATCTGATGTTGTAGCACAGGTACAATATTTATTTCCTAATATGTCATATGATTATAGTTACTCTAGATTAAATTAAAAAAAAACTGTTCTGTGTGAAATAAAGTCCTCAGAAAATACTATTTATTTTTTATTATTTATTAAATATACTGAATAATTTTGTTTATAATACTTCATGATTTTATTATAGGGCTACGGATCCTTAGGCATGATGACATCAGTCCTCATGTGTCCAGACGGACGTACTGTCGAGTCAGAAGCGGCGCATGGCACAGTGACGCGTCACTACCGCATGCACCAACAAGGCAAACCAACCTCCACTAATCCTGTTGCATCTATATATGCATGGACTCGAGGACTCGTGCACCGCGCTAAATTGGATGGTACACCTGATTTAGAGCGTTTTGCTATTGCTTTAGAAGAGGTTTGTTAACCAAGATATTACTCCATTAATATGTAATATGTATGTTTGTAATTTCTTAAACAGTAATTTAAAAATGTAATTAAAAATATGTGTAGTAAATCTACAATTATTTTTATCTATAGTGATTAAGATTATAATATCCTGCATTGCTAAGTTATCATAAAGGTCAACAATTCAAATGGCAATGTCCACAAATTAACAATGTAATTATTGTTGTAAGCAAATATTATTATATATTTAAATGTTAATGTCTCAGGTTCATTTGGATAAATTAAGTTTGAATATAGATTTATCTTAATTTCCTTCTTATCTCTACTTGAAGTATTGAAGAATACTGCTAAAATAATTTAATAATATGCAAATTTATTTACTATAAATCTATTTTTCATAATATTTTTTCTTTATCTGACCTAGGCGTGTGTGGAGTGCATTGACAGCGGGAAAATGACCAAAGACCTTGTTATCTGCATTCATGGAATGGCCAATACTAAGGAGGGAATGTACTTGAATACTGAAGACTTTCTTCAAGCTATAGCTGAACAGCTTGAACGCAAACTTAATAAATAATTGTCAATATAATTAAATAAGGCAATATATATTGTTACATTGCTAAAGATATGAAATAAATTACTTACTTCCATTATGAGTTCCTTAGTTTGGGGACCGTAAATTACACTGTACTAACACGCCTTGTTGAGTTTAGGTGCTATTCTTAGCAAACATTTAAAAATATAGCATAAAATATATATTTTTTCTAGTGAATGAAATCGTGTATATTTATATTTGTTACATATATCCATTATATCATAGTAATAAATTAGTATTGATTTATAACACATATTTTATTCCATGTTCTATATCTTGCAATTAATGCCTTCAATACGCGATATGCTGAGTCTCTGCGGAGATCGTTTGATTTGTGATTGTCGATTATAAATTGCAATTATAATAGAATTAATGTTATAGTTAACTTTGAAGACTAGTATAGGTAAGTTCACTTTAAGAAATATGACGTAGTAGCGCTGCATATCATGCAGCAGTAAAAATATAGGTTTTATGAAATATTTTTCTTTCATTTGTATTGTATTTGTATACTTCTTGTATATTTAGGTAGTGCATATTGCTAACAAGAGTATAAACGATTTTTTCCTTTGAATATAAGAGAATCCAAATCTATGTCAACGTCAGTTTTGATATCGCTCTGCAAACTTTAGGGGCAATCGCTGTATTTAAGTTTAATTATTTATGTCATGTCATTATTTAATACTGTGACAGACCTTTGATAAGACTCAGTCAAGTCAAGTCAGTTTGAGCAAAGTGCTCCCAACATCAACATATTTTTTGTCTTTTTTTGTCTACTATTTAAACCTACTTCTCGTTGGGAAACACTTTTGAGATATAGTAGTATAGTGTATGATTGTAGTACACCAGAAAGTCTTCTAACCTGCTGGTATGAAGAATTGTGATGACCCTTAAATGTATACTGATAAACATGGCTCAAAACTCATACGCTTCATAAAGAGTTTTCTATCACCCCTAGTGAAGAATTTTACCTTCACTCCTTGTTTGTTTGATTTTTTGTGTTCAAGAATGACGGAATTAAAAAGTTTCTGAAGGACGTGAAATATCGGCATGCCACCCGCTTTTAGAAATTCTGTAATGATTACCCTTTATCTTTCATTACGTTCGTTTATTAAGTTACTAAAAGCTGTCCAAATAAAAAACCCGGGAAAGTTAGTATCCGGGCCGGATTATCGGGGATATTTTAAGTGACAGGATTTCAACCGGTTTTTGCGCGGTGTACAATTTTTTTTTGAGACTCTTACCTCCTTCATGATTTCAGACATAATATTGATACTATACCACATATTTCATATTCATGAGTTAGCTTTGACAACTCAATAGACAGATATTTTATGAACAATTTAGAGTCTTGTTTCCGCCACATACTCTTTAATACTATTTGTATGAAGTAGGCAATAACAATTGACATCTTCCGAGTCCCTCCGAGTCTCGTTTGGGAGGTTCATTATTAGGACGTTCACTACTGGTGCAGTGAGTTTTATGAAACTTGGGCGGTACATTATGGATTGTATATACAACCTTGCCTTTTAGACAGCCCACATCGGCGCTGTTCTCAAGGACTAGGACTGTTTTGAAGATCTAGTTAAAAATCAGGTGTGGAGTTGTGTCAGTGTAATGTTATTTGTTGGAGCGTAAACTTTATCACCCGAAACCTTTCAAATTTAAGACTCAAGACTCATATTCTTGCTTTATATCACCTCAATTTTGGTAAACGATATCGCAAAAAGGCCCACATGACTTACCGTGACCGAGGCCTTAATATTAAAAACATATAAGTACTCAAAGGTGACGATCATTAGCCAATGAGAGAGAGAGCCAATGAGATTTCTGTGACTGATGTAATGGGACACAACATTACCTATTTCGTTTAGAGACGAAGAAGCTATAAGAAACCTAAGACACGCTCGAAACGCTATAATTAAAGAGAAGAAGAAGCTCAACAAACGTTGACGAGGCGAAGACGACATTCGTCGTTGACGAGGGTCTTGTGGATGATGTACCCGACATTACCTAGGGACTATTGATCGCCTTCTCAGGAATATGAAAGTTACAGAAAATCAGAATGAACTATAAATCGAACGAAGTTATCCAAAGGTTTAAAAAAACAATGGTTGCCTGTAAAGTCGGTTTTACGAGCGAAGATTTTACGTGACAACGTCTTTTTCTCGGTAGAATATTTATTGATATGAATATTATTAAATTGCACAATAGGAACAAGGAATTGAATGAAAATAAGAATTGCACAAATTTTAACTATAGAAAATATATTTTGTTTACTAAAACATTGTACATGTAAACTTAAACTTAACTAATTCCTATTGAGTGATGTTGTTGAGGATAGGACGATGATAGGAGAAATATGAAATGAAAGGAAGTGTGTCTGCTGTAATGTGTCTTGCGAAAGTCAAGTCTATGGTTGTTCCTTTTAACGTAGTTGACTTAGAAACGTTTGATACGCAATCAAGATTATACGCATATTTCATGAAATTAAGAAACGAGTTGTCAGACTTTACGTTTTTGTTAAAATCACCACACAGAAGAATCGGTATACTAGAATCAACTTTCACGAACGAGTATAAACTTGAAGCTAGTATTAGCGGTGAAGCAAGTACCGTCAGTCATGCACATGTCACCCTTGTAAATGACGAATCCACATTTTCCGATCCGAACCGAATCCGACCGATCATAGTTCGGTGACTCATCGTAACGTTACCGGGCGTTACACTTTTTCATGAGTGACTCCGAGCCGCAACCTAATTTAAGACGTTGTCACGTCAATATAAAATTAAATTTTTATATAATCTTAAATTGTAATATTTAACACGTTCACGGCGTGTACCACGGGTGGCTCGCGCTAGATTGTGCCATCGGGCAACGTGTACCACCGGTGGCTCGCGCTAGATTGTGCTATTAGACACTGATAATTTAACGTAGATACATATATAATTTTTTTTATTTTAAATTAAAATTTTATTAATTACGTATTATAAATATAACTTTTGCTCCAAAACCTATAAAATTATAAATGTAACTTAAAATCTATAAAATCAATAGAATAATTCAATATTATATTATTTATATCTTACTGATTCATTATTTTTTGTGTAATTTGTTGAAACATTTACCGGCATAGATCTCTGATCAGGATATAAAAATAACATGAGTTACAAAATTTGCAAATTAAGCGCTCAATGTACTACTGAAGAAACAAGAGCCGCGTACAGGCCTGAACACGCGAAATTAGCGCGCCGCCAGATGAAGCGCAACATAGATTTACGGCCAGTGGAAACGTGTTGAGCTTACAAAAGGACTATCGTAGCCTAGAGGCTTAACGTAAAAGTGACTACTTGTGGGTTCAATTTCCACTTGGGAAGATGAATTTTAATTTTTATTTTCATTGCTCTGGTATCTTGGCAAAACGCGGCGCTGAGCTCTGCCATTCAAAACGCAACTCCTCGAAAGGCGAAAAGCGAAGTGTCTTAAGATTCCCACAGTTCATGCGGCTCCCTCTGCTATTAGCGGGATAAAGCGTGAAGCTAAAGACAAAGAATTTTTTTTTTAAATATTAGTATTCGAAAAATTATTATTGTTATTACATTCTCTGTATCGCCTAAGGCTAATCTGTGCAGTGTGCAATCTGACAGATTTTGACAAGGACATTCGGATAAAGTTGTGTTTGTACTTTGCCGGAAAATCTAAACTTTTATTTTTACATAATATGAACAATATTAAACAATATTTTTGTTTATTTTACTTAATAGTCCTCATTCAGTGTAATGATGATGCTGAATACTGTGTTAAAGATGGAACATGTTTTGAAAACTATAATAAATACAGCAAAGGTATTCAATTTTATTTTAATTTCAGTAATAGTTTTATTCGTGTTTAATACATATTTTGTTTTTTTTTTCAGAAATAAATGACAGAGAATTGGATTTATTGAAAGTAGTTGAACATGCTGTAACAAAACACATTCCATGTATTCAAGCAAATTGTAGTTGTCACAAAGAAGTAATAAGCAAAGATTTGCAACCATTTTATGAAGGAATAACAAAAGAAATGTTTAACATTGCAGTTGCTAAAGGGACAAAGTATCAAGTAAGTAGCAGATACATTTTGACATTGACTAAATTTGTGTAATTAAAGTTCAATACCTTAAAGCAATTTTTTTATTATTACAGATTATTGATGGCAAGTTATTCCGAGCTAAAGACTGTCATTTCCCAGCCAGGTGTAATGGAATAGAACATTATTTAAAAATTCTTGCCTCTCAACTTCCTAATATGGAGTTAGCTATAAATACAAGAGATTGGCCACAACTCAACCGGGCTTGGGGGCATAGAAAAGCACCAATTTTCTCTTTTAGTAAGGTTAAGTTTAAAATTTTTGTTTATAAATGTGTTTTTGTACTTAAGACAATAGATTGTTTAACTTATTGATTCTTTACCTTTTATAACAGTTACTTTTATGTGTAAAAACATACTTTTTTCTATTTTACATACATGAACAGTGAGAGAATTTAAATACATGTATATTTTAATAATTATAACTGATATTTTTAATAGACAAAAGACTACTATGATATAATGTATCCTACCTGGAGTTTTTGGGAAGGTGGACCAGCTATACAGTTATACCCAACTGGAATAGGGAGATGGGACAAACACAGGCTATCAATTTCTGCAGCTGCTAAAAAGTAACAATTTTAGAATAAATAAATATAAATAAGATTTTATTTTGTATTATTTAAGCCAATTTCATAACCCTTATGTTAAAACTTCAGGTGGCCATGGGAAAAGAAACAAGAAAAGGTTTTCTTTCGAGGATCAAGAACTAGTGAGGAAAGAGATAATTTAATTTTATTATCTAGATCACATCCAGAACTCATAGATGCTCAATATACAAAGAATCAAGCTTGGAAATCTGATGCAGTAAGTTCATTTTATTTTACTGTATTTATTTATTAATGGAAATTTGTTTTAAATCTCCTGTATTTCAATTTTCCAGGATACTTTACATGCTCCTCCAGCAGAAGAAGTATCATTTGAAGACCACTGTAAATATAAATATTTATTTAACTATAGGGGTGTTGCAGCAAGTTTTCGCTTAAAGCATTTATTTTTATGTAAATCATTAGTATTTCATGTTGGTGATGAGTGGTTGGAATTTTTTTATCCTTCTTTGGAACCTTGGGTACATTATGTTCCAATTAGTCCAAAAGCCAGTCAAGAAGAAATAAGAAAAATGGTATTATATTTTAAAAATAATGATAAATTAGCAAAAGAAATAGCTGATAGAGGATTTCAACACATCTGGGATAATCTCACTGATAAAGATGTCACATGCTATTGGAAGAAGTTGCTCAAAAGATATGCCAAGCTTGTAAAATACACAGTAGAAAAGGATAAAGATCTGAAAAGACTGTAACATATTAAGGAATTAAATAAAAATAACACATGGTACAAACTAAATGATTTACTTAAAATAGAATTGGTTACATTTCATTTACTGATACCATATATACTTTATTTTAATATTTAAAGCTTGAACAATTGTTCTTAATTTGATAATTAAAAAAAAAGATGAAGAAATAGCAAAGTAAGAAAATAACAAGTGCAAGATACAGAATGTTTTGAAGTTATAGAGATAGTATTATAGATTAATAAGGAAAATGAGATCCATTAATGAATAAAGAAGCTTAATTTTACACAAGAATCTCAATAACAATATAAAGTCCTGGCACTTATTGATAAATAGAAATGAGAATTTTATATTTATAATCTATATATCTTGAACTCTACTTTGATATACATATGAAAAGTATTTAACTATAAGCAAAATATTGTATTTATATTATAACAAGAAATAATAACTTTTAAATAATAACTTTTTAATTCAGACTAGATCTAAGAAGTGGCATTATTTTTTTTTTACTATTTTGAGGTATATAATACAAAATATGGTTAAAGTGGTTTATTGAAGCCAGGACTGAGTAACAATAATGATTAGTTGAACTCGCGGTCGGGGAACACGGCGGGTGCGACCAGGGTCCACGCGTAGAGGCCGATGCAGAGCCACGACGAGGTGATCTTGATCCACATGGACGCCACGTTCTCCTTCGACAGCTGGGAACTAGGGCTGTGGGAAATATTTATAACAATTAAATGTGTAGAAAATACAATTTAAATTTAACTAATTATTTTATTATATTTTTTTACCTGTTTATACAAAAATAAAACAAAGATACACAAGTGCATTTGTTTCGCATTTTATTCTCTTTTGAAATAATCATTTACCAAATTGTACTTATAATAAATAAGGTTGCATGCATTGTCATTTCTTTTCGATTAGACGTTAATTCTAATCCCACTTACAATATACAGGTGTGGATATTACAGTGACATCATTTAAATCATAGTATTACCTAGTTTTTATAATCTTGGTAAAATTATAAAACAAATAATATTTTCAAAAATAAAAAAATGTATTTTTAAATAAAAAAATAATCAAATTATTGTTCCAAAATAAGAAGCCATTTGTCAAGTATGATGCAAGCGTACTGTCAGAGCTACTAAAAGATATATATCTTTCTCTTAGGTTATTTTTTGAATGAAAGGTTACAGATTGACGTTTAATAGTATTTTTTTTACTAAGAGATCTATACGTCATTCGTATTTAATAATGACTACCCAGCGTTACACGGCACGTATAAAATGATCTCGTGCCTAAACTATTGATAATTGTTAACTAGTTTTTTGTATATAGCTTTAAAATATTTTACCCTATAGGTAGTTTTGACAAAGGCCGCCTGATACATCTGTATATTTTGTAAATGTGTAAAAACAAAACAGTGTACATACTTGTACCAGTTGGTGAGCGTCATCATGATGTACAGAGTGGCGAGCGCGAACATGACGTGGAAGAAGGTCCAAGAGTAGGCCACGCCGTCGCCCTCGTTGTCGTACACCTTGGTCTCCTCGCCGGACTCGCCCCCGTCGCCCTCTATACAATCATACCCTGCGCTCAGTGAGCGTGCCGATATGCAACTATTAGCATTCTATACGCAGTGTTACACTTTGTATATTGCCTACGTACGACTAATATGAAGCAATGTTTTATATTGTAAATAAGTAGATAAATATGAATATAGGTTCGGACGAATATGCTGGATTCATAATGTGGATAAATAATTAAATCTAGATTATGGTAATCAGATAATTTACGAAATAAACATGTAAAACCATACACAGTTTCATATTTATACAACGACATTTCTGGTAGTAATCCAATGCCAATTGGTTGTGCTGACCAAAAGCCTTTTATAGAAATAGAAGTTATATAATTTTACATTAATTTTGTATGTAATATTTAGTACGAGGTGTACAGTAATTAATATTTATTATACAGTAGTCACATGTACATGAAAGGATGTAAGAGTTACTTCGTATTCTATATGTAGACACAGTAATGATGATAAAACTATAATATGTATTTTCGGATTTTGATACGAACTCTACTTTCCCAGAGGTTACATTACATATACATATAAGTCATGTTTTTTTTAAATTAAATGTGTATCAATTTTTACACATACTGTTATTTTTTTCGATATTTGCACGTGACGCCCAACGTGTTAAAAAGCATAAATCTATTTTTATTAAGCATCCAATATTCAATACTTGTATGTTGTAGTTAGATTACACTCCAAAGTGATATATAGGTTTTACGCCATTTGTCTTTGCCACTATAATAGTATAAGAAAAATGTTTTACTTTAAGCTTTAAAATTATGTTGTATAATAAAATAATTTATTTTAAGTATAATTCAAATTGTCTGTGATTACTTTTCTTATATAGGACACTTATTACCTTAACTTTTCATATAACGATTATTAACCACTGTTGTGTCAAGCATTTGAAAATTATAGTAACAAAGACACACCAACAAGCCTCGGAGACTCTGTATGACAAATGTATGGCCGATGACTTTACCTTCGTTAGCAATGAGCCCTCCTTGGCCTGCGTCGTGCGCCACCGCGATATGATCCCAGAGAGTATTGAGTTAGTATATTGAATAAGATTACACGGAAATTACAATTACAAATAAGTTAACTTAAAAAGATACGTCCAGAAATAAGTTATAAATTAATTAATTAACTGTATATATAATAACTAAAAAATTAGACAGTCAAAGTAATAAAATCAGTAATATTGACTAAGTGTAAAATAATAACATTATAAAATATAATATATACCTGCAGCGCCATCTTTAGCGAGGATATGCTCTGACATAGTGATCTTAGAGGATGAGGAGGCGGTACGCAGAGATGAGTACAGTACGCTGCATATCCAGATGACTAGACCGATTGTAGATTGCTTGTCAAACGACGACTGTGGAATAAAGAATTGTTTGAACTAGTTCTAGAAATCAAACTATATTTAGCTATTGTAATGAGTGTTGCAATGTGTATGTATGAAATGTGTTAATGTATGTACATATATATATATATATATATATATATATATATATATATATATATATATATATATATATATATATATATATATATATATATATATATATATATATATATATATATATATATATATATATATATATATATACACATTAAAAAAAGGAAATTGAAATACAGCTAATAAATACTTGTATTGATTTATGAAATTTATTAGGTAATTTATAAAAATATAAATTATTTTTATATAATTTAAAACTATACTAAAGATATACTATACTTATTGGGATAATATTGTAATTTGTAGTTCAAAATATAATATTTATAATACATGAAATAGTGCACTTGCTATGTATTTCAATGGTAAAAAAATATTAATTATATCATAAAACATACAACATACACTAGCTAGATGAAATATACTAAAAATGAAGAATGTTTGAAAAATAGAATTTAAAAAGTAATGATAAGAATTATTAAATATTACTTATATAGGTAATAAACTTCAAGCAGGAGGTTAGAAGTACAGCTTATATTTTTATTATATTTTTTCCATTTCACAGTACATACCCAATATACATCTTCCACAGAATCCTGGTTAAGCATTTGTTAGTAAGAACCATATATTATAATTAAATATATAAGAAATATGATGGATTGCTTGTGTTTAAATAATTATACAAAACTTTGTATGTACATAAATAATATGTTACATCAGAACTACATAAATAGATTTACTTATAAGAGCTTATATGCAACTAAAATCAATTAGATTTCTTTGTACAAGCAAAAAAATTGTTACATTTAATTATTTAGATACGATTATCTCCAAATATATAGTAGCAAGCTTTTGCATAGCAGGATGGGGAGAAATAGGCTAGTGTCAAGACACTCCATTCACTGATTTGCTTCCAAATTTGTCCACTATAGGGAAATTAAAATCATTTGAAGATCATATTTCCCAGAGTGGGATTGAACCTACAACCACTGATTTAACATTCAGGCATTTCTTTATAGCAAATCAAATTGATCTTATTGTTGAAAAATAAAAATGGCTTTTTACCTTATCACCTTCTCCAATACTGGCGTTACACTCTCCTGCAGAATTTGATAATGCTGACCATGTAAGGTAAGTCACATACAAAGACACTACAGCAGACTGTAGGAGGCCGGAGCGCGGTTGATGTTCCTGGACTGAAGGCAGTATGGAGACAGCACTCACTACAACCATGAGTATCAAGTTGATGGATATGAAGAACTTGGATAAATCACAGCCACTTGCCTGTAAGTATACAATAAATATTTAATTCTTGTAGGAAGAACTTAATTACATGTAAATATATATAAATTACTATGCAGAGATATAACATTTGTTTTCTGTTTCTGAATGATTTACAGATATTGTATATCAGGTGTTAAAAACATACTAAAAGTGTTTGCTTTCTAATGGAAATTTAATACACTAAAATGTATTTCCCTCAGGCAGTATAATACAAAAAGTAATATATATCTAATTTTATCTTTATCTAAAATGACTACTAAAATTTACCTTGGTATAGTAAACATACAGAAGCACAATGCCAGTAAGAGCAAGCGCATAACAAGACAACATCGCCAACAACAGTGCGGAATACCAGCCGCGGGACTGAGTCTCTTCATAATTTGCTGCAATAAAATAATAGTTTTTTTTTTAGAAATATTTGTCTGATACTTTTACAATTTTTTACTACTTTAGAGAAAAAATTATTTAGTGTCACAAACTGTTTTAAACAGGACATAAAATGTCAATTTAAAATAGCAAATCTTAAAATAACAAGAAATACATTAAAATTATACTCACAGACCCACTTCTCAGCCCAAGCATGAGCAAAATCAATAATCAAAATAAGTTGTATGACAATAAAACAGAAGCCACCTATCATTCCAAAAATCATCCAAGTATACCCAAAACTGCCTTCAGGAATGAAGAAAGCACCGATAATGCCACCAATTACAACTAAATATTTCAGGCCCCAAAATCTAGAATAAGACATACATATATATATATATATATATATATATATATATATATATATATATATATATATATATATATATATATATATATATATATATATATAATTTATGAAGATCAACATTTGATTGTGTATGGTGGTTAGTTCTGAAATTAATAACACTGTATTACTCTGCTTCCTCAATAAGGACTCATTCAAAATCAGTGGGTGTGTACAAGGGATGTTAATTAAGAATACACTTGTGCTGATTCAGCAAATGTTTATGTAATAAAGAAAGATTTTTGTTATAATTAATACCCTCAATTTACCCTTATTTTTTTTTATAAATAGGTGCAGTTTTAAGTATTTTATAATAGAAAAAATATTTTACCCATTTTGTATTCCAGCTCTAGGGTCTTTTGAAGACTTTACACCAATCATAATCAATGCCATAAATATGAAGAATAGACATGTTATGAAGCAGATTCTGAAAAATATAATGTTTATTATACTTACAGCAATAAATATTTTAGTAAAAATACTATATCGGTTTACTTAAAATTAAGAGTCCCATTAATTAAATTTATAATTTATCTGATTATTTGTAACAATTCTAATGAATTTGCCATATCTGCCTTAATAAATCAACTAATTTGAAATAAAACTAAATAATTTTGGAATTGTATTACTTTTACCACAGCACTTTACATTAAAAGACTATTATATTAGATATATTTTTTAGACTATTATTTGTATAATACTATAAATATTTGTATTTATATTTTGAGATAAGAGATTTTTTTATTTGAGGTATTTATGACTAAGTATTTTTACAATTTTACCTTTGGTCTTTAACAAATAGTTACATCATCCAGTAATATGAGTAGGTTAAAAATATGAAAAATATATATTAATTAATAACAATATATTTACAACAATATGTGCTTAAGCATTAGTTTTACCTGTACACAGCCAAATATCCAACAGCTTGATCACAGTTTACTTTAAAGCTCCCTGGTATTATTCCCGTAGAATTTGCACAAAATGGTACCTTAAGTGTTTTAAAAACATAACTTTCAATTAAAAAACATAGTAACTGTATACATATTTACTTCATATGTATAATTTTAAACAAATTACAAAAATAAAATAATACAATTTTACATTATTTCAATACTTACTTTTTTCATTTCTTCATGTAATCCAGGAGCTAAAGTAATACAAGCTACTACCACAGTCAGTAGTAACATGAGGGTATACATGAGGCGAGTAGAAGTTGAGTTGGCGCATGAAGGACATGCAGAACAACAAAGAGAGCATGCTGCACTACCACAGCAACAAGCCAACTGCAATATAATTTCTTTATTAGTAATTGAATGTAATAAATACGGGTGTGGATTTAAGGGTGACGATCATTTCTAAAAAGATGTGGCGTAATCAATAGTTTATATGACCTAACAAATTGTAACATTTTTATTGAATACTATTAACATGAAATAAACATATCATTTATAAAATAATCATTATTAATAATGATAATTTAATTTTATTGTTTATTTTTTTTTAATATGAAATGTTAAGAGTTAATAGGAACAAAGAATAAGTATTGATTTCAGTACCTGAGCTGCTGAACATAGACCTAATACGGCACCCATTTTTGATTCCTGTTAGCAATTGATGATTAATGCAGAATTTTACTTCAAACTGAAAATAAGAGAATCAAAGTAAAAAGTAATTAAATCAAACAATCATGACTAATGTTTAGTTTGCTACACAAGATACGAATTACGAACTCAATAAATGTTGTTCAATAAACAACATTGCACAGATAACTAAAGAATCTACATTTTGATTTCTATATTTGACATTGACATTGTTTTGTTAAACTATGTATCCTATTCACGGAGTCGTAAGACGAAATATTAACGAACCATAAAGGTCTTTAAAGTTCTTGATTAATGAAGTAAGTATATTTTTTAATTTTGTTGCACGTATAGCCTAGAAGTTCAAAATGAGTGGCTAAAAAGGCAGATTCCTGTATTATTTTAATATTTAAAATGGTCCAGTGTTAAAACGGTTTAAAAAATTTACACATAAGACATGTGACAAAAAATCACATTTCAATTCAATTCCTAATTAGATACTTAAAATAGACGCATACGACGTATGAAAAGCAGTACAAGATGGAAAAATAGACCACCTAATACCCTAAAAGTCATAATTTTTACACTTAACAAGTATTTCAAACTTACTAAAGAATGCTGATTTAGAATAACTATATGTTTCAATTGTATGAGATAATAAAATCGAAATTTCTTCATAGACTTAGCATCAATAATTTATTTCTAGAACATATATTGAAGTCAGCACCAGTGTAATCATTTCCAATTTGGTAGTAGGAGAAGTCCAGAATACATCTATATTGCAGGTCCTTTCTCTACAACACGACTCCATGTCTTCTTAAATAAAAATAAAATAATATAAAATGTTATAAATATTTACGAAGGTAATACGGTAAGAAATTGTAACTAATATTTTCAACGATGCTAATTTAAAATAATTACTTACATACGTATTTTTAAATATTATTACATATTTTTAAATAATATTTAACTATATAATGTAAAAAAAGATAAATTTCATATTTTTATTTATTTCATTTATTCTATATTTCTTATTATTTGTGACTTGTTGTACTGTGTATTCATAAAAATATGTTTTTTTTTAATATGTCTCCTATTGAAAATTATACTTGTAAATAACTTAAATGAGGTTTTATGTTCTTTTAGATTATTTTTTATTTTTAATTGCATAAAGCCATATTTTCGACACCACCCGTTATTATTTCATACATTTACAATCCAGGCATGAAATTCACAATACAGGGCTGTAGCTAGAATCAAATTTGAAGTAGGGCAGCATTGGTTACAGGTAGGGCGGAAGTAAAACAAATATTGTAATTGATCTGCCCTCGAAGGACGGGATATAGGTACATTAAATAGCTATGCGTAGACAAATAATGTATTTTATCTTAGTTTTGGTACTTTTAAGGTAGGGCACTGTGATTTTAAGGTAGGGCATTGCCCCCTAATGCCCCCCTTTAGCTACGGCCCTGTCACAATATAAAACATATTAGCTTAATATGAAAACGTTTTTACACTAAATTCACAGTAAAAATATAGATAAAGATTTTAGTTATTCACAAGTATCATACATCTTTCCTATTAAAAACGTATTTTTATGAACTTACACTTACGTTTGCTGTTATAATTCACAAATTAGAAGTTCATTACTTAATAGTCGTAGTGGTAGTTAATCTACTATCTGGAATTTTTAAGGTATGGTAATAAATCGCTTTAAGTAGTTTATTACATGTCTGGCGTAAAGCGAGCGGAGAAGACCTTGTGCTTGTTCTTCATCTTCATATTATATTAAATTTTATACATAGACTTATTTGTAACCGTTTCCATAAAAGAAGGAATTTCTATGTTCCACAATTATATTTTTGTGTTTGTCCTTGAATTTGCCATTTATTTGTGAATTTACTTCTTTTTTTACTTGTAAGAGTAGTTATGAGGAGGTAACATTGTCACCAGGTAAGGATCTGGCGACGCAATCCTAAAAAAATCGAGGGAACCTTTGCGTTATATAGCTATTTTACTTATTTCTATTTCTTCGAAAAAACATGTATTTGTATCACGTAATTATCATTTATGGTGGTTTTAGTGAGCTGATAAAAAGAGACTTCAGTTTTTAAGAATATCGATAGAAAATTTTAAATATAAAAAAATTAACAAAACTATAAAAATAAACTGTATTAAATTATGTACTTTTTAACAATTCATGTTAAAAACGACATAATTTAATATAGTTTAATTTTTTATATAGCTATTGCAAAAAGTAGAAGAATTAAAAGTCGATGTTATTTTTTGTTATGGTCATGTGTGTGTTAGTAATAGAAAATATATAAACCAAAGCATATATTTGCTTAATCAAGTCATATGGGATTCAAATGCTATATAAGATTGTAAATAGTTACAAGAGCACTTATAAGCATACAATCAAGCTGAGCTGTGGATATGAATTAAAATGAAAAGATTTCTAAATGATACGTATTAATAAAACTAAATTAATTTCTCATAAATAAATAAATAAGTAAATAAATACGTACTTACTGACGCATAGACGCATAGATACTCGCGGCGCCATGACAAGGTACTAGAAATTATACGTGAAGCCGTTAGTCTTTCAGTAGCAAGAGCACAGAGAAACATTACAACCAGCAAACGTTCAACAGAGTTTGTGAAAGAAGGTTCTGTTAAAAAACACACGCAAAAACCTTTCTCAATATTAGATCCAGCTCCTGATTGGACTCTTTTGATGGACACGTATGAGAAACAGTATAAAATCCCTGAGGACATTGGTGTTTCGTCATCCAGACCTGATATTTTTCTTTATTCTCGAAACCTAAAACGCGTAGTACTGGTAGAACTTACAGTTCCGTGGGAGACTAATATACCTAAAAGTCATAGCTTCAAACTTAATAAATATTTCGAGCTTACTAACGAACTGACCAGGAATAGGTTTAGAGTAAATTCATACGCGGTAGAAGTAGGAGCGAGAGGTATAACAGCGAAATCTCTCTTTAGCTTGCTAAAAGATCTCGGCCTGTCTAGAACTATTACTAATACATTTCTAGAACGTACTTCAAAGGCGGCATTAGCAGAATCTTTTCGAATTTGGTTAGGTAGTGGGAGGAGCTCGGACAGTGAAGGTGAGCGTTAATACATTTTAAAGGGGCCCCTTTAAACCTACACTTGGGTCGCAAGTCCCAAGCGCTGATCGGAGCTCCTCTTCCTACAACGCGATGGGCCCGGCACCCGCACGGTGAATCCATGGAATGCTAAGCAGTTTCTTCTCATACAATATATAGTATTTGGAATCCGTTATTCTTGGATTCGGTGTTAGCGGAGCAAGAAATTAATAGATATCATATAAATATACCGAACAAAAAATGCTCAAAGTAACATTCCAAGAATAACGCATTATAAATATTAAACAGGTATATATGTAAGGTTATTCTTTTTTAGCTTCACACTATATCCAACACAAAGCAGGGTCAGCGGTAACTGCAGGAACCATATCCACCTAGTGTTAAGACACTCCGTTCCCAGTTTCGCCATATCTTACATATGCTTTTTAATGTTATAAATAAGATTTATTATCTTACTTTTCGTTAGGTACGGTTGGTTTTTCGATATTAAGCTACCTTGATTTTTTTTGATTGTATATTTTATTTACTAATCAGATTAACTAATACCTACATCTATATAGAACCAGACATATAATATATTTGTTTTTGAGTCTTTCTAGTACATAGGTATACTGCATAAGAAATAAAAGCATTTATTATACAAAAATCATGAATTATAATAATAGAATTTGTATATATATTATACAGCAAAAATCATATGATATATATACAAATTTTACATAAAATCTATTATCTCCTGTACTATTTGTTACTAGTCTCGAAAAATACAACATTTTTCAACCCGCTACACCACCTACTAGTACAGTACTATATTTATATATGGACATAACTGTATATGTATATATATATATATATATATATATATATATATATATATATATATATATATATATATATATATATATATATATATATATATATATATATATATATATATATATATATATATATATATATATATATATATATATATATATATGTACTGGGTTAAAAAATGTTGTATTTTTCTAGACTAGTAACAAATAGTACAGGACTGTAACGTATGCTTATTGGAACATGACTTTTGAGACAAACGACGACGATTTTATGTAAAATTTGTATATATATCATATGATTTTTGCTGTATAATATATATACAAATTCTATTATTATAATTCATGATTTTTGTATAATAAATGCTTTTATTTCTTATACAGTATATGTACTAGAAAAACTCAAAAACAAATATTTTATATGTCTGGTTCTCATTCAATATTCTGGTAGGGTTACATGGTGACTTTATACACATACAAGTGATATTGGACGAGATATTTGTGTGTAATATATTGCAAATTTAAAGATTCGAAATGGCCAATAATTTAAAGATGGTAAAATTTATTGTATTTAACAGGTTGAGGTAAATATTAAAACAATTTTTTTAATCTAAACTTTATATTTGTAAATTTATATCAATTAATAACATGATGAAATAAATATAAGGTCAAGAGTTGTTCCATACAATACTTAGTTCAATTAACGATACATTTATGAAAAAATATTCGCCATTGTAGAGATTTTATGTGCATATATATATTTCAATTTTATAAAATACTTTTTTTACGAATATTAATAATAATGTGAAGGTTCCTTAAAAAGTAAAGCGTTTAGAAAAAAAAGGATAACGAAATAATGCCACAGTGTTACTATAATCGTTATATATTTTTCAAGACATAAATTCATTCTAAAATTAATTGAGGTATAATAATCTAGACAGTAGTCTATTTGAAGTAGTTTAAATTTATTATAAACAATTATGTTAAAACGGCAACATTTGTTTTAATGAGTAGGTATCTAATATTTCACAGTCAAGTGATTCGGATATAGTGCAGCAAGTACAAAACAATCGCACCTACCGCACAGTTCACATAGAGAGCTCCGAGCGCATATTTAAATCTGTTTAATTACATGTGTGATGTTAACAATCATTATATGCGTAACATTTTATATCGATCATTACAATTATAAGAAACTTCATAAACAATCATTAGTAATCATTAACAAAACATTTCTATATAGTATTTATAATTTAAAAATCATTAATTTGGAACACATTCTGGACCTTCGCATTAGGTACAGTACAAGTAACATCACTCTACTTCTAACACGATTTCAGTACCTAGATACACGCTCAAATGTAACATTAAATTATAAATAATAATCTAGAAGATTAATAAATAAAATTATTAATATCACAGTAGGTCAACTGCCAGCTAGTTAGTCTAATTTTACAACTCTATCAAGTTTCAAATATTGTGTACAACGTGAAGCAAAAACAAATTGCGTTATATTCATTAAAAAACTAATTGCATTCTGTTTATATATCTGTAAATTGTCAAAAATATAGATTCTGAGAGAATGAGCTGACAGTGGCGATAAAAACTGCTGTGATATTGACAACATGGAAATACGCCTACATTTTCTGATCAAAGTGTAACTTCTCAAATTGATTATTTCTATTAAAGGAAAACAATCCTTTAATTGATAATAATAATAATAAATTCAACCCCTTAAAACTTAAAACTAATGGTAACTATGAAGCCGATGCGTCGACGATATGCTAGCATTAAGTTAATGTGCATATCATCAAGTCAAGAGGCATTTAACTAAAATCATTTCTCGTATCACCCAGAGACATTTTGATTACTGAAAAATTAAATCAGACCGCAGCTTTAAAGAAATTACCCCTATCCATGTACATATGTATAAAATAGCCATATATATGTATATAAAATATAATTATGGCAGAACACCAACTCAAATATATTGGCAAACGATTTTTAAGCGCTCATGTGACAACATGGGCATATTGTATGTTAATCTGAAGATCTAATGCTTATGGTCCTCATGTCCTAAATACAAAATTATTACACGAGTGGTATGTACCTATAGGAGACATATTTTTATAAAATTTTATTGCCCACATAAAACGTTATTAGTCTTGGTGTATAATATCGTAGTGTGGTTTTTGTAATCGTAAAAATATATGATTGCATGCTTTATTACTAGATAGGCTAAAATCAATTTAACATATTATGGTTATTGAAATAATGGACGATTTCAGATTCTCAACAAAGTTTTTTTTCTTTATGTATAAGAATCAGAAAAAGTTATTATATCAATGTTACAACTTATATAATTTTGAATATTTATATTAAGAATACTTAAAAAGACACATTAATCAAACCGGTACCATTATTATATCCACGCTTACAATTTATATACATATTGATACATATAATCAGTTAATCGATCCACTACATTAACTTGTAGATAATATTGCTTAAACTTGTGTTGATATTATACAGCTCTAAGAAAAACAAGACTTAGCAGCAATCAAAACTTAAACTGATTTAACATGTCTTAATTCACATATTTACATGCATAGTTGTACAGCTTCTTCATAAAAATCTATACTAATACTTTCAGTGAGACATGTGCTTTCAAAAATGTAAAATATGTTTTATTATTACAGATTCAGGTTGATAAACGTCATTGCCTCTCACTTATAGAAATACTCAATTGTCTAAATAAAGGTACTCTTTAGCTAAGTACAATAAAAAGTTATTTGATTTGATTAACTAAAAAATAATTAATTATTTCTAACTTAAATAAAATAAACTTTAAATGTAGACGGATGTAATATCAAGGGATGACATACCTCGCTTATTTTTAGCACATAATAAATATATAATTAATAAATTAAATA
Source organism: Dione vanillae (assembly GCA_037178615.1). NCBI lineage: Eukaryota > Metazoa > Arthropoda > Insecta > Lepidoptera > Nymphalidae > Dione > Dione vanillae. The sequence continues at coordinate 1,039,614 of JAZFAU010000029.1, forward strand.
CACTCTTTTATAAAACATCTATTAACACACAATCCAGCAAAAGCAAAAATATTACGAAATATAGACTTAGGCGGGACTAGGGCTCGTAAGAAGCGCTCCAAATCCGAATTGTAAAATAGAGACGTCTGAATGCCTTGTTTGTGATGTGTGTCTTATTTTATTTAAAAACATATCATCGTTGTATTTATTAACTGAATAAATTTATTTATTACAAATGCTCGCGACTCTGTAAACTCCATGTTTACTTGTAAAGGCATTTCATATTTCGGTAAAATTATGCTTTTTTTGTACTGAACATGTTAAGTATTATTTTACTATTATGACTTTGGTGTCGAGTGTATACAATATTGAGCAAAATTTTGGCTAAATAAATTAATAGGTACGTAAACTATGTACACATTGCTTAGAAAAATAAAATTGTCTTTATCTAAAATAATTAAAAATACATTTCTTATTTATCTATATAGAAAAAAAAGTAGAGCTATCATAATATAAATTTATATATATAAATCTAATAGCTTCGAAATAAATTGAGATCTGCAAAACAAATAACCAAGTAGGGTCATCTAGCACCACTTGGCTTTGGGGGTTACGTTCATTTATTTTCATCATCATAATCAGTGTAGGTATTAGCAGCTAAAAAACATTAGTTTCAAATGTGCTATAAATATACTATATAAGCTATGCCAAATGTATATACGTTTGGCATTAAATTGTGTATTCGATACAATCATAGATTCGAAACAGTTTTGAGATAATATTTGTAAGATCAAGTTTGGTTTTCAGCAAATCTTTATAAATAATATTCTTAAGATTATATAAAATTTTAAGTAAGATAACAAGTTTAATAATAAGGAAGAATGGCTAATTTGGTAATGCCTTTGATATCTTCGGTGTTACATTAGTGCCAGCAAAATGGATCTACCTATGCATGTATAGGCAAAACAATTTCATTGTACTTAAAATAATCAAATACTACATTATGACTTCAACTTAAAATATCACTAACAGCTAATTTATTCTAATTGCAATTACATCTATATCCTTACAATATGGCAGTTGTCAAATCGCTAGCTGAGTTGTCGCCTTATTCTAAAAGTGATAATTTGGTTTCGTGAGCGCGGAATTTCGTTTGCGTGAAATTATTATTAACAATGTCATTACTAGCTATGACATTAACTTGATGCATCACAACCATTATTGCAATCATTATTATTTGGTAGTATAACATTTGCAGGTACATCTCGTTTAAAAAGGTTATTATGTGAACTCAAGTTGCTATTGTTGTATATTTAGACACCACTAATTTTTTAATGCGATTAATGCGGGGAAGTAAGGATTATAATGGCAAGAATGTTATGCACCTCTAAGAGCTAAACGTCGACCAAATTTGGTTTATTCATATTGGGAAATATATTGAGATGTTAAGAGTATGTCATGGTTTTAACGACCGTAGTATCTACTTCAAATGATGATGGCTGATGGCGGACGGACAATACTCAAATAAAACATGTTAATATTAAAACGATTTTGATAATACGGTAATGATTTTATAAGGGAACAAGATAAATTGTTAGAGCAATCTGGTAACTATTTAACTTTATGACAAATGCACCATGAATGGTCTATGGGATAGTCAGAAAGGGTATAGAAACAGCTTCAACGAACTCATACTCCTACGAAATTGGCACAGACAAGTCTTTACTCTGTCATTGATAATACATTTCTTAATAAGAAATTTTGGATTTCATGAAATTATATATAGAAATACCGCGCTGTTTTTATAACAAGAAAAATAGATATCTGTTGTATTTTAATTTAGTTATAGTGATATAGTACAAAATTTCAGATGAACAATCACATTAAGTAAGAGTAAATATAGCAATATCACTTCAATTTATGTACATATCCGAAAATTGCTTATTTTATAGAATATATTAAATATATTTTTTCAATAAAATTATCTATTTACAAATATAGTAATATAATAATACTTAACAATAATATTGCATCTCGCAATCGTCCTTACCCATCTCGTCCGCCTCCTCTCTCCATCCTTTTGCCTTGTTTCTTTCTGTTATCACATTTTTGTATTCGAGATATAATCTCGAAACATCCCGCTTCCTTCCTTAGAATCTTTATATAGCCATTACATTCCTTTTGGACATATGCTATCGCATCTCTGCGGCGTCATTGCTTATAGCTGGTATATAATATATATTTAACTTATAACACAACATTGTATAGGTTATCACAACTTCTTGTTCAGTTTTTTTAGTTGCACACATTGGTAACAAGTGCATACGCATCAGCGATATTCAAACCAAACGATGGTTTCCTTTCCAAATGTTACATTTCAAAAGACGTCATAGCCTTGGCTCCTCACTCGTAGCTTCGATAAGATTACACTCGTTTATCGCTTCGCTGGCGGTGGACGGCGCAAATGAGGTGCGCACGCGCAACCGAGCGAGCTGAGTATTGTCTTCTTGTTCTGATAAGACCAACAATGTATACCATACAGATATGTTCATAAAAATTTAAGTCTAATTTGTGTAGTCTTTTAGTCGAATCTGAGATAACTTACTGAACTAGTGTTAAGTATATTACTATATGTTTTTATTAGTTATTATCTATTAATTCAGTCAAAACATATACATGTAATTAGTGATAGATATCACTGAAGTTATTGCGACTGGAATGCTTTTCCATCTAGTCGACTTGGTATCGGCGCACGATTGCGCGGCGAGGGCACAGCAGTGTGACAACATTGACTCTAGATGTTATGACATGATAAGATGCATCTGTAGGCATTCGATATAATATAGTTGATAGTTGAAGACGTGGACGGATTAACCGACTTCATATAAGATATGATTCACATTTACGAAGCCTTCACTAAATTATTATTGCTCATTATTTACTTTATAAAAGCTGGAATTAATAATTTGTATGTATTTGTGTATTTCTGTATATTAAAATTTTAACGATTTACTGCATTTGACTGTTTCATTAAATTTTCTATTTCTTTATTTATTTTTATATATATTATTATATAACTAACTAGCGTTTGTAACAAACAAAATGTAATTTTGTTATTTTAAGAAACAGCAAGAATTTGATAATATTTAAAATTTTGTTATAGTCGATGTCTGACCTTTTTATTTTACATTGGTAAATAAAAATATATATCGAGTATTCTTTAAACTAAGTTTATGAGGAAATGCGTATGCAAGATATGTTCATTGTTTTCACACTGCCATGCATAATTTCAGTCTAACCTTAAATCTAGTGCTCTTAATACTAATATTCACAGTCTCCGACCGAGAGCGACACATAGTTATAGTATGCGCGTCACAGTAAAGGCAATTTCTACCGCGCTACAAAAATACGTGGGCAATGTCCTTTTCGCAGTCAAAATACGAGCCACATTCATAGAGAAAAATATGTCTCCCTTAAACTTTATATCTATTTAATATATTTATAATATATTTACTCCGTACAAGCTTAAATAAAAACACATTCATAATATATTATCTCGACTTATTCTAAATACATCACGTCCGGGACAACGGAGTCTTGTCACTCACACGGAATACTCAAAATATCCGAGGTGAAGGATATTAAACATTCGCGTCAGTAATAAACTGTTCAATTTGCGTGTGTTGAACGCTGGGAGGCGTACGAGCGGCGCACGGGCTAGTCACCAAAACGCGTACACGCTTTCTTCCATTTGCATTGAGTACACCACTGGTCACGTTGGTCCATACCGTATACCTTGCGACACTTTTTGTTATCGGAGCGTGGACGCCTGCCAGGGCTGCCTGGAGAGCTGCTTACGCCGGAGATCTTTAAGTGCTTCTGAAATATCAAACTGGTGTGTGGATATATATATATATATATATATATATATATATATATATATATATATATATATATATATATATATATATATATATATATATATATATATATATATATATATATATATATATATATATATATATATATATATATATATATATATATATATATATATATATATATATATATATATATATATATATATATATATATATATATATATATATATATATATATATATATATATATATATATATATATATATATATATATATATATATATATATATATATATATATATATATATATATATATATATATATATATATATATATATATATATATATATATATATATATATATATATATATATATATATATATATATATATATATATATATATATATATATATATATATATATATATATATATATATATATATATATATATATATATATATCGTTCGTCTGCTTTAATAGTTGAAGGAAAATCGTTTACTATTCAAATTTATATTTGGCACACTCACCGGTGAGCTTGAGCTGGACCAGGAATGCGTTACGGGAATGCTTATAGGTCTTGCAGAACCATTCTGTAACGTTGACAACAGCCCTTGTCTGAAATTAAAATGATTGTCTCATTTAGTTAATCGAAGATTGTCTTCTGATTACTGACAACTTCATTAAAATAACGTAAAATACTACACATTTTTTCAATTTGTCAAAATTATACCTGAAGGAACCGACGAGCTGCCGTTGATAGTCAGGATCTTCATGCGGTGGACGACACATGTCCCGGTGGGAGAGGGTGGGTGGCGGAGCGGGTGCAGCTACCTCATTATAGTAAAACTCTTCCTCATGATCACTTTCATCCTCATTCTTTGGCCTGCAATGGACATTATCGTATTATTAATCCTATATTTTGAGGAAAAGACACTCATAAAACACACATTCATCCATACCAAATCTAGATGTGTGTACTTTACATACATAGATGTCAGTCTGATAATATCCGTATCTATTACATATATAGTATGTAATCTGATAACGAAGATTTTAGTTTTAATTTGCTTATATAATGTTTTTGCAGCTGTCTATTATATTTTTGGTCTTTTTTTCCTATTCTTTGTTACAATGAACAAGAAATATTTGCTAATGTTTTTTTTTGTTCCCCTAATAATTTAGATATTATGTAAAGTATGATGTTTAGGTATCACACAATATAAAATTATATGAAACATGTTATCTATATTAATAGTAAGCAGCAGAATAGCGTTATGTAAGATCGCGCAGTGATGTGACCTTGTGTGTAACGAGCTCGAGCCTAGCAGCGAGCAACCTTGTCATGAAACCTCGCTGCTTCCGGGTCAGTAAGGGCTGGCTTTTTAATCAACATTTAAACGTAAAGATTGAACGACTTCACGTTGTTTTGCAATATGTATTTAAAAATGTTATATTCTTAGTCTAAAATATAATACGTAAATAATAACATTTGCTGGATGCAGATGATGCAAATGAAACTATTGGGAGTACTTTGTAAACTTGTGTCTATACGGAAATTGCAATATTAATGCTAATCAATTTTCACAAAATTATTTTTAAATATTGAGAATAAAAAAAGACCTAAATATTTATGACATTGTGCATTAATTAATATTAACCATTAGTAATGACTAATATTACAAGTACTATAAAGTATCCAATGCCTGTGTTATTTATGAAGATGAGGAATAATATTCAAGGTCCGCGCTATTATATAATCAATTGCGGAAACAGCTAACTAAACATGTAAAATATATACCCCAAGTGTGTTTGTCTGATGTGCGTCTCGATGGAGATACGTGTGGTGGTGTAGTGGCCGCAACCTCGCCATGAACATTTGAATACAACACTGTTTATCTGAAACAATTGAGATTTTTCATTAATTATTTTGTACGATATATAGGTATAGTATACATATATAGGTGCAGATATGATATTACTTATATCTAAAGATAAGTGGTAATATTGCTGAAATAAAGTTCAATTGAGCTGCGAAGTATCGCACGGAAACAACTCTAGGTCGCGGCCTTGTCCATGTCGCAACGCCTCACTCCCTCGCGCCTCGTGTGTAGCTGGCGGCCGCCGTCCGCTGCCACTTGCCACACCCGCTAGTCGTCCGAGCTGACACACACAGCACATGGTCCATTGCTCAAATATGTACGTCCCCGCATACCAACGTCTCGTCTAGCAACAGTCCGCTTGCCTAACGAAACGCAGTAACTAGTAAGTAGAGGCTAACATGAATATATAATTGAAAATTTCCTCGGAGATTGTTAAGACATTGACATTGCTATAGATATATTTGCATTATTAAATCACAACATGATTGAAATAAATGACTTCTTTAATAAAATAGCTAAAGAACTTTAAAGGAAGAGTAAACCAAATTTAACGTACTCAATCTGAAATCATAAAAGTGATGAGGTATGAAGTAATAATTTATTGATAGCAGGGCAAGGTGAGAGATTAGTATGCTATGCCAAAGATTTTATTGTAGCCTTCAGTTCAATGTTACTTCATGTTGGATTAATTTAAGCTGTTGCAAATTGTAGTTTCTCTGTACGAACAATACGTTTTCACAAATAAATATTTGACAAATAAAAATTGAATAGCCAATAGTGATAGCGAGAAATAATGGTTATGATAAAGACTGAAGTGAAGCGTCCTAGAGAGCAGCACAGGCGCTTCACGCCGGGGAACTGAAGTTATATCAAATGCATATAGAACTGGGTCAGGTCAGAGACGCGGGGGGATCGCGGTGTTGCCATCTAGGTCGCAATACCACGGCCAAGGGTGGCTTATGAAGGTTGCTACTTCTTTGTTTCAGTTTTGTGGAGATACTATAGATTTTTAAATAAAAATGTTTATACTAAGTAAAATTAATCACCTCGACAAGTGTAACCATGTAATAATGTATGCATGATGGTAAATATCATGTTTCAATTGCAAATTGAACAAATAAAATAAAAAATTGGAGTTAGTCTAAAGTAGTATTATTTATTTTCAGAATACGCCGATATTGGTCGTAACTTGTAAAACATGATTCATATTCGAATCAGTTGATGATGAATCGTATTTGTTATAACTAAACAATATCATTGAGAGTTCCTAAGACAAAGGATATTGTTATCGAAGTAAACTAGAAATTATCAAAACTGTAAAAAGTTTCGAACGATTTTTTCGTTTATTAAGGTACTTTATCTTTTCGAACATTGTCCTAAATTTCTTGTACTCTTTAAGATGACATTTTTACCCGCTTTTGTATAAAAACTAGGAAGAAATTTAAAAAAACCTTATAAGTACAATAAGGAATAATATTGTTATCAGCAACAATATATCGTAAATGTTTAATCAATATTAACAAAGTATTAATACTTAAGCCTTGTAGACGCAAATGTCAAATGAAATGCAGTTTACCTTCTCAGGAAGGTTTATACGGCAAATCATAAAGAAACCACAGCTTAAGTCATTCAAATACCTAATTTATGCCACATTTCAAAAGAAAGGAAGTTAAGAATAAATAAATATCCTGCAAAGAGTTCTGTTTTATACAGAATAAGGCAGTTATAACATCCTATATGTACAATATTTCAGCTGAATGATTCACCTTCCCTCACAAACAGAGGGTGGGAGCGGCGAGGGCGCGTCCCTCGCTGCACCATTGACCTAGTTTTGGCCTTCAATAGTACAGCTATTACAAACTAGGTCTCGCAAACCAAACTTTATTAAGCGATATTACGCTTACACTTAATACCAATTGTGTATTTTAGAATTATGTGTAGTATTTTTGTTATATCAATGATTCTAGATCATTCATATCTTTATCAAGATGGGTAATAAACAGTTATGTAATTGATAATAACAGTTTTGTTCTATAACATGTTCAACATGATCGCCAATCTACTTCTGCAACCTGCAGTCAACACTTATAAATACTTTTATCTCATAATGGCTACCCGACTAGCGCAATAGTGTGCCGTCGGTACGCTTTACACGTGCCAGACTATTTGAATGTGTGCAACTGAGTGCAGTTGGATGTAGCGCAGAAGCTATATTACATTTATTTAGTGACAGTATTATGTGCATGCATGTGGAAATTGGCCGAGATGCAAACACAAGCTGACTCTGATCGTGGTTTTATCTCCTTGTAATTAGAACGTTTAATTAGGTCTACTCATTAAATAAATTACTATCAAATATTTGTATTTGTAGACGATACGATTATATTATATTTTTTTATTATGTTTAACTACTTCCATGAAGTGGTTGTCTCGTCTTAGTAGGGAATATTATTTAACCATGAGAGAGGGATAGCTAGATCACGTGTAGATAGGGGGTTAAAACATCCATCGGGTGAAGTGGGTGGTTAGTAACACAATTCACGATATAGCTTTGCCTCTTATTGCAAATAATAATTGAAATGGCGTAAATATCAAACTAGTAACGTTATTATTACAATACATAAATAAAAATAAACACATTAATTTACTTTTATGATAGGTAATATATGTTTACAGTCATCAAAAACTTTAAAATAATATACAGAAAGTGTAATTAAGCACTTATTTAACCGAGAAAATTTAACAACGGGATCTTCCATCAACAAAGATTACGTTCTAGAACATAGTTAAACATAGGGCGGTTATGCAAAATACTACCGTAATACTTGGTGCGAGAGCTTATAATTGTGTTTTGGTGGCGAATAACGCGACGCGGCATTAATGCCGGTTTGTTATTGCGCCGTCTCTTTCTTCGGCGAAACGAGATGACTTATTGATTTGTTTTCATTGCATCTCTTTTTGGCTCATCGATGCACATAAGCCTCTTTCGTCGAAGTGACCTTCTCCTTATTTACTTCAACACAACGCGGCTAGATAAGTTGTTTTGGTGGCATCCTACTCTAGCTGAGGTGAGAATGAGGAAGACGATAACATTTAGATGCATGTACTGCTGACTGCATAGGATGTGCGTCTTTGTACGCGGCATAATACGTTGAACATTTTTAAATATTAATACTGCAATTCCCGATAGATTAGACAAAGAAAATATTTGCCTTGTAGTCATATTATGTATTTCTGTACATGCAAAGTTTATTGTTTGGTGTGTCATTAGTACAAAAACTCATAAAAATAAATAATTCACGAAAACAAAAGGCAAAGAACTCATGTACGAAGTTCGGTCACGTTTCACGTGGCAGCTAGAGTCGAAAACACGCTTTGACAAAGAACCACGCATTTCAAATGTTTACAAACACACCTTCTATGTTAAGAGAACAAAAGTTTTCCAAACTTTAGAATGAAATGAAAAAAAAATAGAACAATATTTTGGTAATCTTAATGTTAATTTTATTATTTCAATATCTATTTAAGATTGTTCATTAACATATAGATCAATATATTCAATTACATAACATAATAAAGGGACAAAAGAAAACGAGTCAGAATTATACCTGAGTCGGGCGAGCAGTTGATATCAAATGCGTCGTAATGCACCCCATGATGACAACGAGGCTACGAGCCTTAGGGGTCACTGAACTGAACTACATACCATAACTACCCCCTGGCTAGCATTTTGTTGTTATTTGTTGAACTTCCTACTTTTTATTTATATATTATATTATTACAGTCGGTGTTTTGCACTATGTTCATAATATACAATGAAATTATTTACAAATTATTTAATATTAAAATATATATTAATATTAAAATATATAACGTATAACCTTTATTAATAAAGGGGTATATTGTTTATTTTATATGAACCAAGAATATTGTTACTATTTATACTAGGTGGTAAACATTTAAGAGTTACTCAATAAAATGTGCATTCCATGTCAATAGTTCCACAGGTGACGATGCTTTGAACTCGGGGGCCAAACATTCCCTGTACTCTCCACACTACAAACAACACGACCCTCGCTTATTTTTCACTTGTTTATCCCAACACACACATACGTTATCAGAAAAATAGCGGGCAAGAAACTAAAGCTGTACTTTTGTCTCAAGTCCTTCTGTGAAACTATACCGTTACGGTTGATAACTAGTAATTTTACATATTAAATTAGTCATCATCTTACAATAAAATAAACGACATATGGGTTTATGAAATATAATGTATTTACAATAGTAATGTAATTATTTAAATCTGCCTTTGGATTTACGTTCGACATTACAAGTGTTTTTATTAAACTCAGTCAATGACTAGCAGTTATTATACGAAACAAAAATGTCACAAGGTAACTGACCAAGACAAGTTAGATATACAAAAAGTCGGTTATGGCACGCTGTTCAAAAATCGTGACAAAAGATCGCATAAATATGAGTCAGAGGTCCTGGCGTCGGTCGGGTAAGGTGGCAGTGAGGACTAAGTACTGATGAATCAGCTAGTGGGGCATCCGCCAATCGTCGTAGAGACGCCTTGCTGGTCACCGACCTCGACTGGTTCTGACTTGTTACAATTTCACTTTTTCTTCAAACCGCTTCCAACGTCCCTGCTATATCTAACCGCAATTATCTCGAATTAAACTGTAGTTAAATCGTTAATGACTACACTCAATCTGGCTCAGGGAGGACAATTAAGCATTTTGCAATTGCCTCAGTGACATTTGGCAGATCTTCAAGCGTGTAAAACTACGCAAATTATTTAACGTGTTTTATTTGTGGAATACAATGTTACAGATTTGTTGCCGCATAAAATTTATTGGAATTGTAAAAATGGGAAGTTTGTTGAACCCGCGGGATCACTCATTATCGCGTCTGATGAACTCGCCACGCTATTGTTCCCGCCTGCGCCGGTGATACTCAGCGGCCGCCGCCGACCACCGCACCGTATAAAGGTATGGGTGCCAGCAGCACGTATTCACTAAATATTGTTTCCTAATGTAATTTATTCTACACATTGTCCATTATTATTGCTATTAATAATTGTGTATGTTGCTCCTTGAATTTCAATAATTTTAATTTGCAAATTAAATTTGTTGGCTAAAACATTGCATAATATTTATATTAAATGCTTGTTCATACAGTCGTAAGTAAATAATAACAAAAAATGTATATTTAAGTCAAATGTTTGTTCCCTTGTAGTAATGTAGTCTGGTCTCCAGAAATTACGTCATAGTAACAGTATTTCACGTGGGTACCTCCAATGCCCATCTGTGGAAGACTTATTTGAATCAGAGTCAGTTGAAGTGAGTAGCGAGTGATCCTTCGAGATGTAAAGTGTAAACATTTGAACTGTCAAGAACGGGCAGTGCCCCGGCAACGGTGTCAATGCCCCGCCGATGCCGGTTAAAAAACGTATTGACTCCACCTATCCACCGAGAGCCCGCCACTGCCACACCGCCTCGAGACGTACATAAATGTTGAGAAAAATAAAGGCACCAATCTAATTTTGTTGTCGATGCAATGCAGAATTCGCTAGGATGTGACATTTGAATACCCATTTTGAGAATTCCGCGATTTCAATGCAAAATGGTACGTTTTTGTTATTGCGGTAGGTATAGATAATATTGCCAATTAATTTCAGGTGCTCTAACTTATCTTTACAACAAAATGAAGTAGATAACAGTTGTTGCATGTTAATTAATCTACCTAACAACAATCTGTGCTAATGTTATATTTTATAAATATACTTAAAGAATGTTGATCCTGCTACTTTATAATATATGACTTGATACAAGAAAATAAATTAATTATCAAATAATTTACTCAATGCTATTTTAATGTATCTATATGCGATTACATATAGTTTCAATATAGTAATTCACATAACTTCATCAGCGTGAAAAGCATTAATTATTTAATTACCCCCAATGTCGTGTGACACGCAAGTTAAACACTTCCTTTGCCCTTTTTTAATGTGCATACTGGTATAAATTATTGTTTAACGTGATCAATGGCCATACTGTAGATTCTCTTTTTATCAGCCGCTGGTCAATGCCTCTGAATTCGATGTTTTTGACCGTACCAAGGTCGTAGAGATGGGGTGTGTGAACTTAACGCCCACACACGTAACGCCATGTGCTCAAATTTATATGGAAATTTGGTATATGCACATCGAAGATTCATAATTTGTGTACCACGAAAACGATAATGTATCATGCTACCGATATGCACAGGGTTATTAGAACGAGGGAGTCGTGTGGTGTGCAGGGCGATGACCTGGAGAGCGAGATAGAACGACAACAAAACTGAAGTTCGTGCGAACTAAAGCGACACCATCTTCCTACTCTAGCCACAAACAGGAAAAAAATTAATATTTTCATGCGAATACTTTGAAGATTTGTTAAGGCGTAGATCTTATTATATCCTGATTTAAATATTTATTTATTAACATAAGAATATTATAGATTATAAATTATTAGACTAATGTATGTATCGTAAAGCCGCACCGACACAAAGGACATCGGTGCCTACTGCCTAATGCAATCGTTGTATCTGGGTCGCCCGTATGGATGTAACCTATATTGCTATTGCACAACGCGATGCCACAGTTGACAGTACCTACTTGAATAAGCTAGTACAGGCTTGTACGTTTATATTATTATTGCAAACGTATACTTACTCTAGTTGTCCATTCTATCAATGATCATTTATTCAATATATTAATTATCACTCTGGGTATTAAATATTTTCAAACATTTTATTTTGTTTGATAACCATCTTATATTTTAACTTGCAAGAATGCTATACCAAATAAGTCTTAATTTGAGAGATATGCAAATTAGTTTATTAAGTAACCATTTAATTTCCAGTTTTTAGTACTGCCGCATGTCAAGTATATGCGACCTACAAAACCGACCTGCTTTGATATTGTATCGTTACTTCGCGTTCCAATATATCAACTAGAATAAATTGTTGCGTTAATTTTTTCCGTTATATATTATTTTATAGCCTCTAAAGAATTTTAAATATAATTGAATAGAAAATGACCGTTTAGGGTTATAGCACTGTTTACGTAATGGATGAATACAAACAAACACTGTTCAACGACACGCATTACGCGACATGGCTGGTATCATAACCTCGTAGGTCATTGTTTTAATACTAAGGTCGAGGAGAACGTCACGAAGTGCCTTTGCTCCCATCAACAAGTGATGTATAAATTGAATAATATTAATAAATATAAATTAAGATTGTAGACTAATTGTAAATGAATCTCTATTCATTATAATTAAGAAACATTTTTCATTACTAATCAAGCGTTATATACGATATAAATACATTAAATAACATGATATAAGACGATGGATAAAGCTAACGGTTCTTTATTTCCAATATTCCAAATCAATGTATATATTTACAATTTATATGATATATATGTTATATAATCTATACGATATTAATTATATTTATATATACTCGTACTAACTATATCTACACTCGGTGAGCGAGTGGCGAGTGGTGACATGGCGGTTGACACTGCGATTTCAGATAGAGGTCAAAACGCAAAACATGCTGACAGCGATAGTGTATATATGCCGCATATGCGTAATTGAGGGCGTACAATGTACATAGTACATATACACACATACACATACACACATAGATTCGTACCCTAACACCGTAAACGTCCGCGCCGCACAAACACTGTTTCGTGCTTGCCATTTATACTCTTAACTGTTTACCGAGCGGGGAATGATCAGTGAGCTTCTAGTACCGCAATGTCTTCCGCGTTTTAAATATAGACCGCGAAGGTCGCTTTATTCGCTTGTGTTGAAATGACGCTCAACACGACGCAATATTATATTATGAACCTTGAAACTAAGTTTCGTAGAGACAAAAACATATTTTTTGTCACAACTAAATGTAACGGAGTTTTTGGATTAGTGACGAAATCAAGTTATAGCTTAGAATCGTGTTATGATGAAATACGACGATTCTTTGATAAATTAAATAGTTATCTAAATATTATTTAGGTACATTAATTTAATAATAATATTAATATTTGCAAAATGGCTTTTAATAAAATTAATTAAAAAAAATTAAACAGTTCAAAATCTATGTAGGTGTCACGAATATATTTCGTGCAGCATCACTCATACGATCGTAGGTAGCGAGTAGCGACAGCCAACCGCCCTTGCTTTCCGCAACTGATTTCTTATCTATATTTATCAAGAATTTAGATATATTGTAGACGCTAGAGCAGATAAAACACGCATTTATATCTTAAATAAATACTTTTCTTTTATATAATAAAAGTTTAAAGGCTTAAAGAAGAGGATGCTTGTGTATTTTTATTTATATACGGTACGCCATACCGGCAGAATCGGGAAATATTTTGCTAAATACCGAAAGGGTTCGAGTTCGATCACAATTCTAAATAATGTTTTTATATTACATATTTTAAAAAAATTGTTATCTCCTCAAAAAATAGTAAGACGTGAAGAAAACGTGGTCATCTTAATGCTCAAGAAGTCTACTTAACCAGTTAACTTAACCTGGAAGGAGAAGAATTCTACTGGTTACCCCGCTATACCCATTTGAAAGATGTATTAAATAAATATTATTTTTTAGCCAACGAAAAGTAACAATTAACATAATTGTATTTTAGTTTCATTTACTGGTATAATCAAGAACAAAAACAAAAAGTTAAGTTTATGACTTTTTACTAAATAATCGTTTTTGTTTTTGTAATCCAGGAAGTCATTTGCGTGGTTTTTGATAACAATTGCTTTATTTTATCTACTTACAATGATAACACGACCTTCATTGAATATGAATATTGACGACATTGACGTCTTCTTGGGCGTTACTATCTACGGTTATAAATATTTTATTTAGGTATAAGATTACATACGAAAATTTTATACATTTTACAATAAAGTTAATTGCAAAAGTATACTGTCTTTGTATGTGTGTAAAGGAAGGTACTTGAATTGCAAAAAAGGAAATGCTGATAGGCATGGCTAAGATATGTGATTTCCTTGTTTCTTAATGGAAGTTGTTTGGAACCTTATCTAGGTTCTTTGGATAAGCACTAATTAATTTTTCAATACATTATTATTTACTTTTGTTAATTAGTTTTGGTTCTTTATAATATAAATTAAAACGTATAATTTGTGTGTATATAAAAATTTAATAATGTATTTTTGTATTTAAAAATTATACAGAACTTAGTGAGCTTTACATTTTTTGTAATAAAAATTGCAAGTCGCTGCAAGCCTACACGTGTGCACTGATAACATTTTGCTTTCTTCAATGACAATGTCACATTTTTCGTTGATTTTCTTATCGGTTGTAGGAATATTATATATAATTTTTATATGAATAGGATATGTAAGCAAGATAACCTTGTTTATAAAAGCGTAGAATTAAAAATTAAGGTTGATTGTAATTCAACACTGCAAAACCGTAAGATAACATCAAATTGACATGTTTAATATGTTGTTTTTGTTGTAATTCATGATAAAGTATAATTATGTTTTCTGATAGAGAAAGTAAATATAGCACACTGAGTGCTCGAACATGTTTAAAGATGGGCGCAAATGAGATTATGCAACGCGAAGGGGCTTGTGCGCGTGCGCTGATGCAATGCGCCCGACTATTGTTATTATAGCAGCAACGTCAGCACGTCAGGGGCGGAGTTACCGCTGCCTGTACCTATATAACTAGCTTTCCACGTGCCTGCTATATATCACACTTACTGAACAAATATATACTATAAATGCAATGAAGTAGGTTATCAGCATTTGTGTAGGTCGATTGCAGTCGATTTTAAGTAAAACATTAAGGCTATGCTACTACTAATGGAAGCCTAATGGTTACGACTGATGTCAACGGCAATATTTTGCAAATAATTTGTTCTAGGAAAGGATAATGATGCGGCAAGCGCAGGCGTAGGTATTGTGTCACGACTGCGTGATAGTTTCATTGTTATGACTTTAGTGGAGATCAGATACGATTGTGTAATTATTTGTATAGACATTGCTGCAAGCATTTCTTAAATATTTCAATATTGTAAATGTAAGTTTTTGCCAGTGAATACATTTATTCCTTGTACAGAAGTACAGAACGGCGATATCTTTGTTTACTAGTTTAATTCTATTAAGATAATGTTATGTCCATATTAAAATACAGTTTAAACAACAAAAAGTTAGCTACTTATATAATATATACGCACTTTGAAATAGATAATTACTTTTCTAGTTAATATCAAGCGAATTGCAAAACAGATCAATAAATTATAAATCGCTTATTATATTATTCTCAGTCATTGGTTAAACTTGTTAACTATGCAGAAACATGCCAGATAAATTTTGCATAATCGAAATGGTCATATTTATAGCTTTGCTATTTCTATTATTTACTGTCACATATTATTACTCTATGTAGAGTGGAAAACTTTGTAAACATATATAAAATATTTTAATGTAGATATATCAAAAAGTAGGTATTAAAGCATGCAGAAAGCTTACAAGGCCTTGCTTGGTTATAATAGCTATGTCCTTAGCCAAGGTCTGCCAGCTGGCGTCACTCCTACACTCGTTAACATGAGATTTTTGCATCTATTCATATAACACGATATTGTATCTATGTACATATTTCATAACTAACATGAAGGTGAATCTTATATTTCCTGCGTACTGTACATCCACTTACATGAAGTGGTATAAATACGTTTTTTACAGTTAGATTACCTCTAACATACGTGTTTTGTAGAAAGATGGCAAATTTTAATATATGCTAAAGATTAACATTGAATAATGATGTAGTTTTTTTGGTACACTGTACGGACTTTGGTGGGTCGCGGGTACGAGGCTCACAGGAACTGGTTGCGGCCACTCAGTGCTCGCATATGTGTCGGCCAGCGGGCAGCAGGTCGGCGACCCTGGCGCCGATAATCCGAGTGCTGACACCGGGGAAAGATTATACTAATGCTGCACAATAATCGACGTTAGTCATTCGCAAAGAAACACTTTATTAAATTACTATTATCATAGACGGATTCATTCCGCTGAATTACTCATATCCTGTTACATTTCAAATACATTTGTGCTTAAATGGCATAGTACCTAGCATTAGATACCACATATTAGCTGTCGATCAGTACTAATATTAATTATATTCTATACCTATTATACTTTATATAGTTTCTATAATGCATTTCTAAATACTGATTTCCGTTTGTTGCATCGCAGTTGTTGCCAAGAGTGCTCATGTGATAATTCCACCGGCGACACCTTGTCTGGGACATGCTATTGTTGCACAAATAATAGCTCACGAGCATGCTTACCATTTGCGTAGGAGTCTATCGGCATCAGAGTTTTATAGCTTCATATTGAGAATTTAATTCTTATAGTAAATTATAACTTGAGTGGCTAGTAGTAACTACTTACTGAGCGTAGCAAATACACTTGAAGTTATAATGTTTAAACGTGTAGCGATAGAAACATAGAAAGATAAGCAAGAAAGTACTGCAAAAGTATTATATTAGACTATAAATATTTGTATATACGAGTAGAGAGTACATATAGATTTTACAAATCATAAAAAAATATGTTTACTCCATTTCACAACGAGTATAGATGTTTATTACCTAAGAGTAGTGGTTAAAAATGAAGCGTCTCTAGTCCACCCACTAGAGTTTGGCTGGCACTACAAGGTTGGAATACGAGCGTGGGTTGGGTACACCTTGCACGTCACACACGTTTTTGTAAATTACCTACTCATTACGTATCAATGACTCGTGAAATACTTTTGGATTAAGCTATAAGCTCTAAAGTCCTGCTTACAAATATTACATCCTGTTTTACATCCTTTCGAACTCGCTAACTGGCCGGTGGCTCGCTCACGTTAATCACTACAATATTATATATGTACGTTATGTAGCTAGTTGTATATAATGCAAGTGCACCCATAAATGTTCTTACTTTAAGGAAGCCCTTGAATAAATTTGTATGTTACGTAATAAAAAATTGAAAACACCAACACACATAATTCTTTAATAAAAAAAACTTCAGTAACTTTAATAAGTATTTCAATCAAAAGTGTGTCAAAACTTCTATCAAAGCTTTACTTAAAAGCAAGCAACCGTGAGTTTAATGTAACACACGCAATTACGTGCTTAAAATAGCCTATATTTGAAATCTAACAATGAACTCATTATTCAACTATTGTTACAAAAACAGTGATACTTATTACGATGACCGATTGACTGGGATCTAGTTTCAAGTACACAATAGTTTAAAAGAGCTTTTTAGTAAAAGTTTTTTGTGTTAATAAATAATTAAGTACAAATAGAGAATTTAAAGTTGAACATGTAAGGTGTATGTAGTTGTCGCTAACGCGGTCGTAAATATGATATTTATGACTAGTTTACAATGGAGTGACATAACGTGCGGCCGCATTGCCTATGCCTTGACATTGTACGATACTCTGAACTGTGCACGTGTATCGTAAATAATAAATAAAATATTCTTGCAACTTGAAAGCGATACGTGCATTTTATTATGTGCGTTAAATGTTAAAAGTAATTTTTCTTTTAATAATATTTTATTCTATGAGTAATAATGAATGTACACAGATTTTTAACAATTTGCAAGAAAATAATTTACAAACTGTCACATCACTCTGGTCATCGCTTTCTACTAATTTATTATGTTCTGTTTAAAATTTCAAATTTTATCTCTTATATATTGGTTGCCTTAATGTTTTAGTCTTCAAACAAGATCACGCTGTTGGATCTTAAATATTGGGTTAAAATATATTTTAATAGTAAGAAACATTTTGAGGTATAAATTATAATACAGCCTTAAAATGAATAAACATTAATCGTTTCCACAATATATACAGCTCGAGGCATGAATTTGCGAAACCAGGAATAGGAATTGCGTCTAATAGTGATATAATGGCCTTTAACGACGAACAAGTGTCTTATTGGTGAAAGTGTTGTTGAAACCAGCTACTACAAATATGTTGGGTCTTTAAAGACACACTTCACGGTTATGACACATTGGCATTATAGCTAAGACAAAGACGCAATCTGCATCTGCGAGTTTGAATCATGAACTTCCTATAAAGTAAGCTGTGTAATGAGTGACACATACATTACCAATTTTGATCGAGGCAGGTATGTTTCTGGACTAAAGTTCTAAGTTAAGAAACATTTCAACGCGTAAATCCTAAATGTTATTAGGAACAAAAATTGTTGTTCAAGTTCTTGAACACATACTTTATATATGAAAATACATATTGAGACATTAAGTCCTTGAACACAAAAATATACTGTAACTTTATCAAATTAAGCACATTTGGTCGGTTATGATATGAAAGCTAGCATGATCTGTGTCACGGTCTAATTGGAGTCGGTGGTGGGCACGGTGACTGGGCACGTTAAATAAGATGTGCAAGTAATTTTGGCTCAAAGATCATTACTGTCGTATACGCACATTGTAACGGTACCTAAGAAATGACAAATAAATTTAAAAACTATGTGATTATATAATACGCAAAATAAGTATAGTATTTGTTAACATGAAATAAATAAATACATACCCTCTTTTTACGTGGAGGAAACTTCGGATCGCCATCATAATCCATTGCAATGCCTTCATCGCTAAATGATGACGAGACAGGTGGAGGTGAGGGAGTGCCTGACCGCCATGATGAACCGGAGCTACTGCTAGCCCCAGGCGACACTGACGATCTTCCGCCCCAGGCACCTGTTGCGAAGATTTAATATTTACAACGATGCATATATTTCATATTTCTGTTACTGTGTTTTAAGTTAGATAGAAATTATTTTACTAAATAATTATTGCTTGAGTTGGTAACTGCTGATACTCTTATATAAGAATGAATATGATATACCAAAGCTTAAAAGAAAGCTGTGTACTTTGTTTATTTAATAAACCATAATTATTACACTAGTTTTTTAAAAATATATCAAAATACATAAGTATTTTTGTACATATTTAATTTTAAAATGCGTATAGCAATTAAGAAATTACAAGTGCGTAGTAGCACAAATAAAATTATACGGCAATAAATTACGAAACGGAACTATAGTCGGCCACTTTCACTCGAAAGAACAGCTATTTTCTCGTGGCACATATACTGCGTTAGACCTGTGCAGTGTGTGGTGTGGTAGAGATGGATAATCATTTAGTATAAGCACAAGACCTTGTTAATTAATTATATTATTATATCAATACAACTTAGTCTTTAGATTAATCATTATTACATCTTTATTGAAATATTAAAAATA
This sequence comes from Dione vanillae, assembly GCA_037178615.1. Classification (NCBI taxonomy): domain Eukaryota; kingdom Metazoa; phylum Arthropoda; class Insecta; order Lepidoptera; family Nymphalidae; genus Dione; species Dione vanillae. The sequence goes on from JAZFAU010000029.1 coordinate 1,059,720, forward strand.
ATCACATTTTATATTGATATTAATATGTTACAATAAAATGTTAAAATGAGGGATACTGAATAATTTTGAGGTAGCAGTTGTTTAACGTGGTGGCTTGAACTCATATCGCGAGAGCTGAGTTACGCCGAATACCTGTCTAGACGAAGTCTAGACTTCTGTCTAGACGTTATCAACATTTTGTAGATTCTAGTCTAAACTCAAACTCCAAAACGGTTAAAATGGTTAATAAAGAAAATAAGCTACATAGCTTTACTTGTAAAGTAAGTGATTTCAAGCGTATGGTTGAAAAAGAAACGTATTGATTTTTTAAGTTAAATAAGAAAGTGGACTAAGCATAATATGTTACACTACAATTTTGCAGGTGGTATTCGTTATATAATCGTAGACCCATCACCTAACGTAACTATGCAGCGAGTGTAGCGTGATCTCCCTTATATAATAAAAAATAGTATGCGGCTAAGTCTTAAATACTTAAATAGCTTAAAGAAATACAATATTATCGTGATCTATGATGTCCTACAGCTTGTTTTTGCAAGTGTAATATATTTTTAAGTATTATGTTTGAAGTTGTCAAGTCGCCGCTAATTTATATAGAAAATAGAATGCATATATTATGTTTAAAAAATACTTACTTGGTCGAGGTGAGTTCGGGGAACAGCTGAGAGACATGAGGACCAGTGCAGCGTTGCACTCGTTCATTTGGTCGTCTCTCTCGCCAAAGCCTAGGTCGCAAGAGTTGCTCGGACCCCGTTTACGTGATCTGTTTACAAAGACAGTGAATAAATTATACAATGGTGTATAATTCATTTAATATATGATACTTTTTGATTTATATAATACGTAAGTGATGTAGATATTAAAAAAATATTACAATTATTACAACAGTAATAATCTTAATGTTTCTTTTTTTAATAACTTTCTAATTAAAATATCTAACTCTCAAACTAAATTTAATTTTAAAAACTAACTTTTAAATTACATTTGAAAGTTAGTTCATAAAAGTAAAAATATATGTAAACTAAAAGTAATCGAATTTAAAACAAAACGTCAAAAATTAGTGAAGACTGCATTTATAGTGTTACTAGAAGTTTTGTAATATCGAGAACGTTCGATGAACTTTTATAATATGACCTCTGTAGCAACCTATTTTCGCTGTCTGGATTAATAATTACATATACATTTATAGGCAAAGGTTTCGTAAGGACAGCCATCATAACCTCACGGTCGCAGGTCAATCACTCCTAGTGAGTAATTTACTGTCTTAAGAAGATTTATAAAATAAACATACGCATTTTTTCAGCTCCAATATTAAAATTATTTATTACAAATATTAAAAGTCACATATTAAATTGTAGTCAAAATATGCGATAACGAATTTATTTTCAATAACCTTGAAGATCAATGATAACGTCTGTTGCTAGTCGAATGAGGACACAATGAACTCGATTTTACTTTTTTTAAGCTAAAGTGGGCAAAGGGAACTGCAGGAACTTTGGGAACCTAGTGTTAAGACACTCCGTTCCCGGCCATTGTCAAAAAGTCTGTCGCTGTCAAAATCAAAAATATATTTTTAAATTACAAAATGGGAACATAAACAAAAATACCTACAAACAGTTTATAGGTATTTTTTTATTAAGGCTCCTTGTATACAAATAAATAAAACATCTGGTTAATAAGTATACGATTATAATGAACACAATTGTAATTCGTAGTTGTTGTCGTAGTGAAACAGTCGCCACAGTGCGTCGCGTAAACACCCGAAATGACGAATGTATCGTTTATCGTGCATTTACGTTTATTTGCTACGTTATTTAATAATCTAATGACGTCAATTCAGCAGTAACAATTATAATGAGTCTCTAATAATACGAAACTTCATCATTCGCAATAGTCATAAATTGGTCACACTACGTACTTTCTAAATTTTTTTTTTGATCTTTATATAAGATGACTATAACATGACAAAGGGGTTAAAATATTTCCCTCCAGAGTTCATGAAGTTTAGAGTTCTAAAGACCTCAGACGAATGACCTGGAGCCTGTAGACAGCCTAGGAGCAACAGGCGAATGAATAACGTTCGTTGACTCTGCTAAGGAACGCTGACCGAAACCTATTCGACAACTTTATTAAAATATATCATCAATTCATTGTCAAACTGGTTTTATTTTTTTATTATTATTTTATATTATGGCAAGCTTAAAGTTCTCTATAGACTAATATTATTTTATATTTTTCGTAGAATAATAGGTACTATATATGTTTACAAAATAAAAAATATATCTATTGTACATTACTTTCTCTTTCATTGTTAGATAGCTATAATGTTTAAATTTAAATGTAAAAATATTTATATTTGATCTAAGTCGTACCAGTAATCAAATAAATATTTAGCGTATGTTCACCCTGTGGCGACGTCAACCTCTAGGGTCGGTAGCCTACTCCGAACAGGTGATTGCAGGTCACCTTAACAAAGTAAAGCGTATTTGTGCAAATTATCTATAAAATGATTACAAACAAGTGTATAAATAAAATGGTAGATAATTTTATTATTGCATTATTGTAGACAATCATTTAGAAGTTAAGTTGTATATTCAGTTAAGAATATCTGATGATATACTGTAAATATTAATTTTTATATAAAAACTGCACCGTGTGGCGTGTAAAAAGATAACATTGTCGTCTTTTGCGCATTCTACTTATTTGGTCGCAATAATTGGATCTCGTCGGCCAGCGAACACCCGCTTAAAAATAGCAGGGACACGTAATTTCCTCTAATACGCTGACGTAACGCACAACGTATCGTTTCTCGCTCATCGCGTTGAATGTTTTAAGTAGACTCAATGGAATTTCATTCTCGTATTTTTCGATTTTATTCTAAAATAAATATTTGCATCAGTTGCGATGCTCATACGCATTGAAAAATCTCAATTCCACAAATGAATGACTCTAAGACAGACAAACCTGTGTATTCATTCATCTACTTTAAATCGTAAATGTAATTTTATTTTTGTATTTGTATTGTATTTCTTCAGATTACGTCAAATGTTCATGGTACATTTGTGTAATCACAGGTGCTAGTCGAAAGTCGCTGGCGCAAGCCGGCATCTGCGCACAGTCAATACGTAAAGATTTTACACATAGTATAAGCGGCCGCGGTAGTGTATACTGTATAGATTATAGTAGATACGTAACATTGAGAACGACCTTGCTGCCTGTTGCCGCGCCACCAGCTCACACTGACTACTGATACGAAATATTTACAATGCTTAATATTTACAATGTGGACTTTTATAATTTATTCTAATATATATTTTACAGATACATAAGAAGGTAAACATCTATTGAATTCAAATGATTTCCTGCTCTAAGACTTCATCATTTCATCACTTTATTTAAATCAGATAGATTTAATCCAATTAATAAGGTTAAAATAACGTTGTTAAAACATTAATTTATATTTAGAGTTTAAAGGAACAATAAACAAACAGCATAACTGACAAATAAAATCTTAAAACAAAGGAGACAAGACATTAGCCCCCAACCTGACGTCAAATTATTTGCAGTTATAAACTTGAAAATAATTTCGCGTTAATGACTACTTCCTGCCCTTATTACGCAGAATACTGGTAATATTTAGTAAAACAATGTTCTTTGTACTTGCTACACAAAGAAGAAATAAATACATCATGTATGTGTGTGTGTATAAAAAAGGAGTCACTTGAATTGCAGCTAGACAATCTAAAATTTACTAGTTTGCTTATTGGCATACAAGAGGCAGTTGATGTAGGTCATGAAGTGATTTTTTGCGAATATAAAAAGTGTGATTGAGCTAGCGCTAGCGTTCCGTCAGCACCGGCAGCGGCAAACCCCACTCCGAACTGAGATGAGGTCATCGCTGTTCTTGCTTTGGACAATCACTTTATATAATCCAGGTTTGTTTAACAATACGCGTTTGAACTTCTTATTTATAACAAGACTTTAAGAATATAATAACACAAACGACTAATGGCTTTAAGAATGGTATATTTATTTATTTAGTTTTCGAGACGAAATCACGACCAAGCTAAGTTTTTTTTTACTGTAATGCTTTAGGTGACCTATGCTAACAATTTTGGCATTACTTTAACGTACAGATAAAAAATTAACTGTTGTCATTTATTTATATCGCTGCAATATATTGCGGTTTTTTTTATAATTTAATTAATTTGTGGTAATTACTTACTTACATATTAAATTTATATTTATGTATGAATGAATTTCATATTTTTTTTATTTATCTTTAATTTATCTTGTACATCAAATTTTAGGTACACTGTGAAAAGAGCCTGTATCAATGTTGTCTTAAAGTACAAATTGAGTTTCTGTAGTTATATCTTTACAAATTATACTTCGAAGAATAATAACACGTTTAAATACGCCGAACAGTTTTTGTTCCTGCAAGAAGTGGAATAACCTGCAGGTAGGTCGATGTAAAGTCACTATGTCCATGGATAATATTTGAGGTGACTAATAGTTTATATGCTTACAAATGTAAAAAGATCTACTTTAACCTGACATGCATTTGTGTATTTTCACACAATAAATGCTAGTAATGTATAATTATACGCAATTGTAATTTCTAGATATAAACTGAACTTTGCATAATACTGAATACAACTATAAGCACTTTCTCTAGGACGCTGATATACACCTGCCAAATGAAGTAACGGGTCTCTATACTAACGAAAGCAACCGTACTCAACGAGAAAGTGCCTCCAGTGCCGATAGGCAAATCCCCACCGCCTTCCTTCTCTCTGAACTGTTGCGCAAATGTATGTAAAATGGCATTCTATATAATTGTGGCTATAACACATTTGTACTATACATTTCCGTTAAAACTTTAGCGTTTTGGAGCAATCTATTAACTCACCAACCTGTTGCAACACCATGTTGATGTGACAATGTCTTTAGAATAATTTAATCATAATGCAAAAATAATGAGCCACTTAATTACCATTAAAAGTAATTCGCTAAGAGCTCTAATTGAAAATACGTTAGTTGTTTAATTAACTAAGCCCTGCGACCACAATGTCGCTGTTGTCATGTAACATTATTATTAATAGGTTGGTATGCGCACTTGGTCGGTACTGTAACTCGTCCGTGACACTCAAATATCTCATTAGCATACAGCCCACCGTTAATAAGAGATTTCCGTTTTTGATATTTCATAAAGTAATTTGACCTCTTTGACGATTGGATAAAATTTGGAAGTATGCAAAACAGCGTTCAAATTAAAAAATGCACACAAGCATCCTAAATCTTTTGATTTACCACCAATCCTGGTACTAAAGTACGAATTATTATTTGCAACATTTAAATGCCGCTCGTGTAGTTGTCCTACTAGCCCACTAAACAGTATCTGCTGGAGGGCATTTAAAGGCAAGCTACCATTCTAGATAATTAGACTTAACAGACAATAGGATGAATAACTAAAATCATAATCTAAAAGAAATTACATCAGCTTAATTTTGTAGTTGATATTTGTATATGATACGTTTATGTAATTTCGATAAACTGCCCGTGGACATGGCTGCATGCGGCACTTCTCTAGTGCGTCGTGTTGTTCCATTTTAAAACTAGGTCACTATGTCATGGCGGCCGCGCCACTTAAGCGAACGAGGCGCCATCTTCGAATTTCGTTGATTCATATTATATTTTAAGTTGAATTCAGTCGTTTTTACTTGTGGAAGCGGTAGATGACCAATATAAACATATTGCGTTATTTGCTGTGTCAGTGACAGTGTCGGCGGAAAACGAAACTTTAAGCCAAGCTTTCACTTTGCCGTGCCTCGTCCCAGAGAACGCAAAGTACATTCCAATCATAAAAAAATCAGAAATTCTATAGATACTTAAAATACAAAACTAATTATATTGAATATTATATTGCTGTTAAAATGTACATGGCATTCATTTATACTACGGATCATATTATAATTTCTTTCTAAATTAAAGCCTAATTTAGTTCGTTCGTTAACCACCATTTAAATTAAATATGTTAAGTAATTTTTTGTGATTTATTGAGAACTCCAATAGTTAACAACATCAAGAAATACATGTGAAATAGAATAAAATAATTACCTAAATGTCTAAGCATATCCAAATATATAACAACGGCGTAAATGTATAAATCTAATTATTATTTCTAGTGCATTTTTTCGGCTGCTGTTGAGAAATTTCGACCGAGTGGAGGTCTTGCCTCTCACCGGCGTCATGATGAAAAGTGAAACTGCGGTGCCGGCAAGCGTCACGTTACTGCGGCCGCTAACGTTGTTCGTTCCGGTTCTATGGCATTTTATATTATATATCTAATGCAACATTAAACATTTCTACATTGCCTACAATGAAGTTTCTTTCTATAATATTAACATTGTTTTAATTTTATTATTATATTTATATAATGCATATATTTAAAAGCAAGCAAGGCTAGGTTGGAATTTTTAAATAATCTGAGTGTTGCATTGTCTGTCCCTGTCTATGGGCCGAGGTGGGGCGCGGGAGGCAATCGCAGAATGTAGGCAAGTGTGACAAGGACACGCCCGTACTCTGCGCTAACACTTCCATCCAGTTTCTAATGTGTTCGGTGAGGATTTCGCAACCTCGCCCGCGCAACTCCACTACACCGATGAACGATTGTAAACGATTACACGCCAACAAGTTAACCTACCACAATAAAAATACAATTTACATTCACTACTTGTAAAGAAAATTGTCTATCTAGAGTGAATGAAAGGCTCTATGATCAGCGCACCTTAACTCTTTCAAATTTTTGTTATTTTATCTATATGTACATAAATGACCTCCACGATACAGGAAGTGAAAATAACAATAAAAAGAATGTGCAAGTTCGTAAAGACTACTGAAAGGTTAATTCGTTTGCAATAGATATGGCCTTCCTCGTTGACGAGGTGAGCTGCAATCTCAAGGCAAATTATTGTAATCTTTGAATTTGTTATTATTTCCCATATCTGAATAGGCAGTAATTTCGCATTACAAATGCTAATAAAAAATCATATCAGTCATTACTTTATATCACATAATTTTTCATATTAAGAATTAACTATGTAGTTTGTAAATTAATAAAATTTAAATAAGTCAAAACTTGCCACATAAGATATTCATGTTTAAATAATTAGACATTTCAAATAGTTAAGATTCAAATTTACATCTTGCTGGGAATCTTTCATTGTCTGTGGTGATAATTTTTACTTTAATCTTATTAAAACTTGAAAATATAATAAACTTTACTAGACACTATATTATAGATTTTAGTGACTTACACTTGCATATGGTGAGCTGGTACTTCTATAGTGGCAGATGCTCGGCGGCGGTCACCGGCCATATCTGCTAGTCTTGCAAAATCTGTGTCCACATCAGCTAACCTCGCAGATTTTCGAGACTCCAGTAATCTTATCTCTTCCAATTTTTTTCTTAGTTCTATCGGCACCTATAACATAAAAGAGCTATTTAAAAATATAATTAGAATTTAAATAATTAATTAATTAATTATAATATTATAATTGTAAGGCAGGTATGTTTTATATCGTAAAATTTCAATGTTTGAACAAGTCTAGTTGAAACATGCATGTGGGTGTCATATGGTTGTTATGTAAGGCCTCGAAACAAAAAGTAGTAAGTATATAAGATCAATATGCTCGACCTTCATGCAGTCCGCGTGTAGGTGACGTCATGACCTAGAGAAGTTTAAAATGAAACGAGATGCATTCCCACGTCATAAGCGACAAAAAATTAAACAAAATTCTTTGCTGCTTTTGGCATCTACATTCACATAAAATACAATATTTTTTATTAATATTTTGGTCGCTAAACCTAGAATATCTTTTAAAGTTGTTAATATGTATAGTTTAATAATATATTCATGTGATAATATTGACAATGCACGTAATATGTGCATTGAATATTCCAGTAGCAGTTGACATTGACAGGTTTTGTCTCAGCTTCCTTCTTACTTCTTATATAAATGTTATTTAGCATATTTATTACTCGTATATTACTCAACTGAATTATTTTTGTACATACACTACAAAAACTAAGTATATTTAAAATTGCAACGTAGTAATTACTTAACCAATTATTTGAACTGTACAATAAGGCTAATAGTTTAACAAATTGAGTTAGACTAATGATACAAATCTTCGACTTTAATATTTTAAATAAATAAAAAGATGATAACTATTTGGAACAGATATTCAGGGGCTAAGATAAGTAAAAGAGTATTGTATCAGTATTAAAACGAGAAATATGTATAATACAAAATCACAACTAGGTACGTTTATTAGTTTTTTGGTAGATTTGTGGACGACGATTTGTGTGGATTTCCATTTAAAAAGATGTTTAAGTATATTTCGTTTTAACCTAAAAAATACTTAATTGCGTTAAATTTGGAAAGTACAAATTACCTACTATATTGTGGGTTCGATTCCCACTCGGGGAAGATGGATTTTTCTATTTCCATTTTCTTCGCTCTAGAAAGTAGGCAAAGTGCGGCGTTGAATTCCGCCAATCACGTCGCCAATCCGCCAATCCGCCATCCTCAACACGCAATGCCTCGGCGGAAAGCGGGGACGGAGAAAGCAGGGACTAAAGCAACGGAGTGTCTTAACACTAGGTTCGTATGGTTCCTGTAGTGCCCTCTGCTTACCCTGCCGTGTGCAGGATAAAGTGTGAAGTTAAAAAAAATACCTATAAAGAGTAATTTCTATGTAATATAATTATTTCGAATTTGTCCAGATGTGATTACTAAAGACGCTGATCACATCACGTACTTTCACTTTTTTGTGATTTGGTGTAAGCGGACGTGGCTACGGCCTGTGGCCGGTGTCCCACTCGCACTGCACCGGAACAATGAAAGTTGTTAAATGACTTAAATTATTAATGAGAAGTTATCAGACGAAGTGATAGTTTAATTTTGTAAAATTACAATTACAAAACATTCTAATAAGTTAATTAGAGATAGTCTGAACTTTAAAATTAAAATTTTTTAAGCATGTATAGTTAGTCTGTTGTATATAATAAAATAAAATTGGTGCAAATCAATGTCAATTTTTATTAGAATGTTACATGGCTTAGCGCGTTTACAGATCCGCTTCCCGCTGCCTTCCACCATCCCTTCTCCGTCCCCACCAGAGCGGACTCAAGCGTTATGTAAAAAAATGACAACTATTGCACAATTACTCGATCCGATGGCGAAACTTGGCCGCCTATAAATGCCAGTGAAAGTCACCGAGTGACTTTGACATGGTAACTGACAATACTGCGTCATTATTAATTGGTAAAGCAATAGATTGAACTTTAATATGTCGCCTAGTCAAGAAATTCTTTATCACATACTATATGCAATATATTATAGTATTATTAACACACATGACACTTAATTACCTCGTTTATTTTAATTAGGTGTTAGTAATTGCATCAGTATTTTATTCAGGTACGATTAAATAATGTTAGATAAACAAGATTCATGGTCAGTGTTAATGACAAACGTTCCTATGAAACATGTAAGGTTGATTTTTGTAATAAAATTGTAATGTTAAACTGTTTATTAATATATGTTATTGGAGATTATATACATTTACTTTATTTTTGTTATGACACGTCTATATTCACACACTGGTGGAATAAGCAATCGTAGTTGCAAATACAGCTGGACAGTCTTGGAATCTGGATTGCGAAAGCTCGACCGGCTGTATTGCATGTCGATGTTGCCGCTTCGCTAAATAGATTATACATTCTTTTGGTCGGCCTTTTCTTAATTACTTCATGGTTTTAATTTTTATTTTACATATCTACTACTAACTTTGCTTTACATATCTATAAAAAATCTTAAGGCAGTTACAAATCTAAATGACTATATAATTGTAAATAAACAAACGTGGTTGATAAAAAGTTTATTCCAAGTACATAGACGCTAAAACATAATGGTATCGTATTTGAAGCGAAAGTTATCACATTGCAGCGCAAAGTGGCATTGACTGCAGGATAGCGCGAGTCATTGGCTGAACGCGTGTGACGCGTGCGTTGCGCTGTCGTGCCTACCGACGACGTCGTTTTACGTATGATTTGATTATATACTGCTACTGCTTTGTAATGAAATGGTATCTTTATTGCTAGCTATCTCGACCCATCGAACATTTCACGTTTTTGTTGCTTTAAATTTATAAGTTATTTTTTTTAATTTTTCTACTAAGATTGTTTGGATGAAGATGCAACCATAAGAATGAAAGTTTTCAGACTTCATATTATCAATTATAAAATTTTCACTAACAATAAATATTACAAATTTGATACATTTTACATTTTCAGCTCAAACATAACAGCTAAAAACGAAATTAATATTTTAAATGGTATTAACGTAACCAAGTAAGATTGCCAGCGGCGTGCAAACGTTGAAAAGTGAAATCTATTCGCCGCCATGAGCAGCAGGTAACATGAATGCGGACGCCATGTACTTTTAGTACCTACTAAAGATATTTACATCACGACAAAGGATCTATTTCTTCCATGAACAATAGATCAATAAATAATTGACTAACATAGTCTAGTCAATCGGTATTAAATAGCATTACAGTTATGTCTTGGTGAAATAAAATAAAAAATGCGACTTAAAAAATGGTTGGCAACAAAGAAAGCTTAGGTAGTTTCGAAGGTTAGGGTATTGAATATGAACGAAGTAGTAATGAGATTCGTGTTTCTTTGATCGATAAGAATAGGTGATAGATGGACGACTTTGTACGTTGATTCTGTAAATATTCAGTGAGCTTGCAGTCGAAGTCACGTTGACACGCATGCATAAGCAATTTGATGGTAGTAGGCGATCGTGCACTACTAAATAGGTCAACCTTTGGAGCTTTAAATAAATAAAATTAGAAATACGAATGATAACATTACATATTATATGAAACGTAAATTTTATTTATTATGTGCGAAATAGATTATAATTTAAAAAAAAAAAACAAACAAGCATGTATACGTAAACTGTTCATAGATAATTAAACGAGATTGAGACGATACTTTTTATTATTATTATCTACTTGTTCTTGGTAGATAAAAGCAAACGAAGCATTTTAAAATATTGAGGGTTGGCTTTTCTAATTACATATAAATATACATATAAATCACACAACATTATGAGACACTAATTTAAATATATTATGTAGTTTAAATCATAGCACAATAAAAAGATCTATAAATGTGGTTTATTAGCCACATTATGAATAAAGTAATATATATTATTAGTACAGATGAAAATTTCTAGTTACAAAGTACAGATCATTATCTATGTTAATTGTTGACCAAGGATAATTAATTGCAAAGTGAATTTAAAGATCGAAATCGGATGTGTACGATTTTACTAGGCAATCGATTGGCACGGAGTAGGCGGCCTTGTATGTTTAGTGAATACAAACAGTGGTGCAAGGCGGATACTGTAGTGGCACGCGAGCACTACCCTACCGTACTGCAAGCTACAACCTTGTGCCAAAAATCCGTGACCCACATTACACGACCAAATGCAATAAACGTTTTATTAGCAGTCTGCCCAAAACATTATTTTAGTCTCTTTATTGCTAAGGTTTCTTTTGTGCTGATCATTATTGCTGAAATTCCAGAGGTGAGCTCATACAGATTACGAGGAAATGCCGCCGGGAATACCACTTATAAATGTAGAGATGATTTGCCTCATAAGGGTATTTTATAGTTTCTACCAACAGTAAAGTAAAATAGTCATATATATAGTGCCCTAGGTCGCTCCTTCGAATGACCGGGACACAGGATGAAGTTAGGTGACCTAGTTGGCTCGGAAATATAGTAAACAGGTCACGATTTTCCTTCTTACCATACATACAAGCATACATACTTTTAGTACATGTATGAATAGCTATAATGGTGTTGAAATGTACTTTCTTTAACCTAAAGCACTTCATTATTTTTTAAGATACTCTTGATTCATTTGACCATGTAGGTCAACGGTTGTCGTTGTCAGGAAATCATTATTGCGTAGCGCGGACAATATGATGCAAGACTGTTGCACGCTTTATTTATTACGAGGCCTAGGTTATTGATCTAAACAATTGAAGGTTTCAATTACAAGAAGTGACGTCACACTGTAAGCTACAATAATTTCAGAAATGACGTCACATAGCTTCTGAGAGAACGTGAAGGCGCGACGTAACCATGACGTCACGGGCTTTATATACTACTCACGGCTCTGCTACGTAGACGCACATGTAGAAGAGATTTTTTAAGCCAATTATATCGTAAACATACAGATGCTACTTTGCATAATTTACGTGTGACGTTTAGAAAAGTGAGCGTTTTACCTTGAGACATCTATATGTATGGTCGCCACTCTATTCTTAGACTTCAAAATAGGTTTATATACGTATGTTTGAGAGGTCGAGTATTGAGTACGCAGGCGTCATGACCCAGTCTGACCCAAAAACAGACCGGGCCCAATGCGCCCCGACTCACTAGTTGATAACGGATACTGGGAACCTGTTCGCCTCATATTAACGCCACATACGCATTGCTAATAGCACCGTTATCTCATTGACCTGTAGCATTTTAAATATATTTAACAAATTAGCACGTAGGATTAGTAAAAATTGGTAATCCTAATAATGCAATATGAATAATTAAACATTTGTAAAATTATGGAAAATTTCTCGATATAACTAAATGTAAATATATGCTATTCAATATACCTGATAAATAAATGTTTGTTGTTATGTATATGTATACAAACATTAAATTTAAATTACATTAAATAAGAATCTATATTATTCGAAAAAGGAAAACACAAGTGGAGGTTGGATTTCGAATGCGGGCTATGCGTCGTCGGTTCAATATCAACGTTTCTGGGTCAGTGGGTCACCGTGCCGGAGAGGCCCGCGCATAGCGCGCCTCGTGCCACTCGTCATTATTACTCGATCTTCACTTACATAAACACAGTTGCATGCAGTGCACCTCTGATGCTTATCAACGGACTGATACTTATCACGTCACCTTGCGTCACCAGCGTGTCAACTTTTACACCATTACCGGTGTCGTAAAGTGAATCATCTTGACCTTCGCTTTCGACTACTAGCTCTATTAACTTATTGTTTCCTTATTTCAAGGTGAATTTTATTCACTCATAATGTTTACAATGTTCAGAAAGATTCCTTTTAGCGAGTTACTGGGCTAACATTGACAGTCGCCTACACAATAACGGTGCATTATATTACTGTATGGCCAAATCCGAAAACAAGTTTTTGGCTTAGTAGCTAAGTACGTTTACGGTTTTGTCATTTAAACTGTTATGTAAACGATTTCATTGTATTGTTAATTTGTTTCAGTTGGTTCTCTTTAACAATTTAATATTAATTATATTAGATTAAGCGAGATTTATTAAAGTTGAGCAAAGCGATACCAATAGTAGCACCTTTAGCAGTGCACGAATCATGAAACTATTTCAAGGCAAGCATAATGCGGTCACCCACAAAGGGCTGGCCTTGGCTCTACCGCGACTATGAGATGACAACTTCACCATGGAGCATGATTTTGATCTAAAATAAATTAAACTAAATGATTACTACGTATTTTCAGTAGAAGTAAAAAAAAATAATTACCACATAAAATAGTACATTTTAAGAGTGCAAAAATGGTCAAGTAAAAAGTATTGCCTTCAAATTCGCAACGGCAGTCTGACATCATTAAATGGTCAATCATCTAGCTGTTTCGGCATTAAAAGTAGGTCGAATACATTAGCCGAGCTATTTTAAAGTGAGTGGTAGGACTCTTTGTTACTTATAAATTCTACTACTGTAATAAATGCTTTTTGGAATATTTTTTTTAGTTATGTTTTGATTGACCTAGCTTAGTAATGAAATAGATGCTTAGTAAGTAGATAGTGCAAATTATGTTTTGCTTGTAAAGTAGGTTAAAAATTTTTACCGTTTCCAAAGTATGGTTTAAATATACAAATTTACGAAAAAATGTTCATAGTGCCTCGTCCTTAAACGTGTTTGATTCGATATGTCCGGTTCGCGCCCTACATTATGTTTAGCTTGCTATCATACTCTTGACAGCCCGCTGATGACTGGTACCGGCAAATCGACTAACAATATTATCTTATCAACCTTGATTTATTTAGAAACAGTGTCACTAGGCGCATATAGCCAGCATAACTCGCTTGTTACGAAATGAACATGTGACAACGCAAAAATATTTAATACGTCATTTGTAACTTATTCCTATTATTAATATTATAATTCAATTTAAAAAATTTAGATACAAGTTGTTGTAATTTTTCGTTCTTATGATATTTTAATAGATTATATAGATATTTTAGATTTAGATATTTGATGAATTTGAGCTGAAAACTTATAACGCCGTTTTGAAATAAACTTAACTATGATAAGTTTCATAAGTGAAATGGATATTAATACACGCAAATTTTTCACGCAACGGTAATCATTATAAACGCGTCTTTATATGTAAAAAACGCAATTGAAAAATCATGCGTTTCAGCGCACTGTTCATTTCTGAAATCCTTTCGCTCGTAACGAAATCATACGGTATAAATTGTAATACGGTTCTGCTCTCTTCGCTTTTGTGCAATTTCTTGTGGTGAAAGCATTATTTTCTATTGAACGTTTTATTTTCTTTATATGTTTATTTTTTTCATTTATTAACCTATATAAGTAGTTATTCAATTAAATAATTCTAATCCATGTATGGAATACGCATTCCCAAAACTATATTTTAAATATCGATTTTTTGTTATTTACAAGTCTAACGCTATACGTTTATAGCAAGCATTACCGTTATAATGTATGTATTAAATTATAAAAGTGAATGAGTATGAAACGACGTAGATGTGAGTGGCACTTTCACACTCGGTGCTGGTGGTAGAGTAGCTTTGTTTGACGTTACTTAATGGTCTAGCTGGAGGAAAGGTGATGAAGGTGAAGAATTGAACGCGAAAAGTATCACTTATTACATAACGTTAGCTTATCGTAACCAAATTAAATCCATAATTATAAACAATTCATGGGGTTATTTATGTAGAATATGTTTTGAGACATGTTCTTTTGAGGTTATGGCGATGGATAGCGTGTTCCACTTAACAGCAAACGAGTCTGCGATGAGGTTAGCCGGTGCTGAGCCGACAACGCCAGCGACTAACGGTTTGGACGGCGCCGCGCACGTGAAAATAATTCTTGACGCGATTTTGTAACGAATACCGTTATGTGGTTCCGGGCATGCCGGTGACCTTATTCTCGACGCGCACTCTTTATTTTTATATCTTATTGCCTGCCTGCTACACAATGATCGTCCACTACGATTAGTAGGAAGCTTGTGTACTAGATTATATTCGCTTACTATTCGTATTCCTTTTATAATAGTCTACTTTTCTAGTAAAATTGTATTAATATTAGCTATTGAAAGTATATAGACAAATATAAGAAACACAAATGTCAATAAAATATAGTGACGAGCGCAAACGCCGACTAACCAGTAGGTGTTTGGGGAAAAACGTGTCACTTAGATAATAATATAATAACAATTATCCTCCATGTACGATGACGGTCAATGTAATTTCCAAGGTACCTGATCATTAGCATAAATAGTAATAAACTTACGATATAATATTTTACTAGAAATCTTATTCAATTACACTATACTTTTGTAGTTATGTAATTTGATGACGTAGCTGCTAATAATTCTATGTAATGAATGCGTCTCTACTGATGTTTATACGACGTTAGATGAATGTAAACTGCGCAAAAGACTTGTTTTTAATGTAACACTAGTAATATTTAGATAACAAATAATTTCTAAATTTATTTCGTTGTAGTAAAGTGTAAGCGTAAAATATGAGGCGTAGCTTTTAAATTGACTCCTCCAAAAGGGGATACCCCATTATCGTAAATAACAGTACTCGTGGTAATATGTAATTTATGCGAAAGTTCACATTGGAATTCAACTGTTTATCAAAAAAATACTAAATGTGTGAGCGAGAGATCGTAGCAGCGTCACGCTGATATCGCGTGCTACGTCATCGTGTTACGCGCAAGGCCGGCGAACGCGCACCGCTCCTTCCTTGTCGCACCAGCTACGCCACCTACGCTACCAGCCACGAAAAACTACTCCAAGAAAGAACGACTTCATTTTGTGACCCTTGATATTCACAACAGAATAAATGTACAAAAAACTCGTCCGATAGGTTGATCGATCACAACTTTGGCATAAATATCCGTTTTTGCTTAAATTAAAATGCCACAGCCAGTTAATTGTATAATCGTCATTGTTTTAATTTAAGAGGGAACAAAATGAATATTGTGGTCAGTGTAATTAGTGAGGACGATAAGATAGCAAGGACTGCAGAGGCCGCTGGCCGGCGGCTTTATTATTTCAAAATAACCAAGCAAATAGTTTTGATACGATATTGATTTGTTTTAAAAAATCTACATAGTTACTTTGTTTAAAATGTATATAATTAATATTAAAGTCACGTTAACGTCCATATTGTACTGTAATTTATTATTCATTTAAATTTTCATGGGAGAAATCGAAATTCCAATTTCAGTGCATATTGGTAACGGTACGCATTCGGCCGAATTTAGAGCACGTGCGTGCCTTCTACTATCGTATATACTAATCAGTGTGAAGACGTGCAACGCATAGTATCCTTACGTTATACGTTATATATAGCTACTGTTTCACTAAATAACTAAACTTGTACATAACTTTCTAATGGACGAAAAAACTAACAACAAAGTCCATCAGCCACAGTATGTTTCTTATTTGTTTATAAATGCCTAACGATAATTATTAAAATACAAATGACGCACTAACTCATTCGCTGAAGACTGAGTAAACAAGTGTGATGTAGAATTATTACAACAAATAATATTAATGTTAATTGAGCAGGGCCACGAGTATTAGTAAGAACTCTTTTATTTACACGTAATTACTGCGAGGAAACCGCTTCTTGATCATAACAATAGTATCCACGCAATATATTCTACAAGGTTAGATACAAATAGTTGCGTTGGCAATAATAGCCGCTGTACGCCCTGTAATGATCTGAGGCGACTAGAATAATTTCGCCGGCCGGCGATAAGTGCAATCAGTTTTCTCTACATGCGATAGAACGTAATGCGTAGTTGTTATGTGCTGCTGCACACCAGCTGGACGGCGGGCTGGCCGAGGCTGGGTGCACTGTGCACGTCACGCGAACCACGTGCAGCCGAGGTCAATAGCTCGATGCACGCGCACTTTGCTTCCATTCGTCCTCACAAAACCTTTGTCTACGCTCAATGTTGCCGCAATGTCACCACATCATCGATGCCAATGACAGAATGTTTCATGAAACTTGCACAATTACAAAGTAATTCGTACATCGGTTTCAATGTCATGTAAAGGAAAAATTTTGTTATTTTATACAAAAAATTTTATATTATAACAAATTACCTCAGCTGCAGGTGTATGCACTTGGACACGGAGCTCGTCGGTTTCGTAGTCATGTTCCACCACATCTGCGCGAACCTCTCGGCCATTGTAGGTGAGATATACACGTTGACCAGGATTCAAGCGTACTCCTGTTAAGCCACGGAACCCAGGGCCGATCAGCTCTGCATCGCGATATTCGCGCGTTATTTTACCACCATCGAAACGTACGGTGTAGCGAGTGTTAGGAGTCAAATTGATACAGTTGTTATTTTCTGGAAAAGGTGCTGGTGTTTTAACAGCCTGAATCATGCCAGAGTAATAGAGTCCATCGTCACTGAGAGCCGCTACGCGCGTCCCTATTATAGAGCGCTTAGCTAGACGTTTGCCGGTAGACATGGTGCTTTTAGTTCGAATTGCGTATTTATAAAATATCACTGTTACGGTCTTAATCAACGTCCCACACTCAACACTACTTTCGTTCACAAGTTCACTCAAATTTTTCAAATTACCCGGCGTACGCGTTTCGCAGGATAGCCGTCACAAAATTTTGGACAAACTCGGGAATTCCGATGCAATATTGAAAGCTGAACGCGGACCGGCTCCTCAATAGGCCGAGGTTGATCGCAGTTCTCGCGCGGAAACATAATACGAGGGCAAGGTCCTCGAAGATCGGGACAAAGGAAAACCCTTTCGCGGCAGTAAAC
This sequence comes from Dione vanillae, assembly GCA_037178615.1. Lineage (NCBI taxonomy): Eukaryota > Metazoa > Arthropoda > Insecta > Lepidoptera > Nymphalidae > Dione > Dione vanillae. The sequence continues at coordinate 1,077,917 of JAZFAU010000029.1, forward strand.
TTTGGGCGCAAGCTCGCTGCGGACAACCTCGATAGACACTGCTCAAAGGAGAACTGGCGTGCGTGCGGCGCCGGCCGCGATACCGGCCGGCCGGCGAGCGGGAGCGGCGACCGCCCGTCTCGCTCCTTTGTTTTGATACTCAGCTGTTCGCGGGAGCGAGAGCAGAGTAGGCAGGGCGGCGCGTGCGAGCGGCGCGGCGCGGCGCGCTCGGCGAGGCTCGGGCGGCGGCCGCCCACGGACGACATTGAGGCGCGCCGGCTCGCCGCACGTGGAGCGCCGAGTGGAGGAGCACTAACGGGATTGCACAACGCAGCCCGCGGCCGCCATCGACGACTTCGCGCCGCGGCCGTGCCGGTACTTGCCCGCCGACTCGCCGGCTTATTCGTGACACAGTTTCTATTCGGATTTGGGGTCGATTCAAATGTCAAGCAGATGCACCCCACTTATGCAACACTATTAACGTAGCCTCGTTACAGCCACGCAAATTGAATAATTAGGACACACATCAAACTATTCATCTCAACCTGACTTTCTTAATACGACGCTATTATGGCGATTGTTAGCACTTGTTGCTACATAAGTATATTAACAGCAACACGTTGGACGACATTTATGAGATTTGTTACAATATTTTTATATACATTATATGTATATAAATGCGCTCAAAAGCTGATAGGTTTTGAGTGCATTACACTTATGCATTATTTGTAAATAAATTTATGCAATTAGTTGTTGCAATGATACAACGCGATGCAATTATAATATGTTCGCTAAAAAACCTAAAAATCAAAAAAATATAATATATAATATTTAATAATATGTCCATATACATTTTTATAAATAAGAGTACATAGGATAACTGTCCATCTCACCAATCATTAAACAACCTATGTAAAATGCAAATGCACTTGAAGATAATGAAAGTGTTAAAATCTTAACGAAAGTGAAACTACTTGCTAAACAAAACTGTGACGTTTACGTCTTTAGTCACTTTAGAGACAAAATATATACTTTTCATCTATATGCACAGTTCATAAAGGTACAAAATTGATATTTAAAATTTATAAGACAAAAATTTTTATACATATAAAATATTTAAAACGCCTTATGGGAATAATTTCGTACTTACTATTAACAGGTTTAGGTTAGGGATTTTTCTGTGCATTAACTCTACAGCTATACACGTCATCCTGCAAAGATCACTCAAATTTGATTCGTGTCTCATGCAACAGGGTACACCGCCTCGCTTGGTTTGAAAATAATTAATTTCTGATTCCAAACAAATACTGTCATACTGCACCTCTGGCCTCTTACTGTATCATGAATTTTTCATCTATACTTTCGAATGTTCAAATTCAAGAATGTAGAATTAATAAATAATAAATATTTAAGAACAAAATAATTTCATTCAACCATAGTATATTATACTCGCTTTTTCTAGTATTATTTGTAGTAAGGATAAGCAATAATTGTTTTAATTGAATTTATTTTCATAATAAACTATGTGTTATCGATAAGCATTAAATAAATTGATTGTTATGATAATTTTCTAAGATTGATATTCCAATTTAAAATATAAAAAAATAACAATTTTCTTTTATATGCTCTATCTCTTGCAGTGTACAAAAATAGAGTGTAATTTATCTAAAATTGCCTAAAAACCTCTATAATTAGATATAGTTAGACAATTTTGTAAACATTGTAGAGTAAGTAAAGTCGACAAAGGCTGAAATTGAATTCATAACCATAATTGAAAGTATCATCGAAATTAAACCAAACGAAGAACCGCGTTTTTAAGAAAAGATTAGATGAAAAGTAAAATTTTAAAAGAATTTACTTGACAACATATAAGCTAACAAAAGAGACAGGCCGTGTGTCCGTAGTAACATAATTGTAAAAAAAATTAAAAAATTACTTTATTTTAAAAGAAATAATAAATACAGTTATTTCATATAATATAATAAAGAAACTATATAATATACACAAGAATTTGAGTAGGTATGTTTATTATTTTACCATAACAGCTCGATATGCGATAATGTTTGTTACATTTCAATACCATTTATTACTACACGATTCAAACATATTTTATCCAAGTGTTTCAGTTGTTTCGACACGTGACTACAATTACTTTCATTATGTTTAAGGTCGTTACAAAAGTTTTTATTCCGCAACGTTTAAAAAAAATTAAAGAAAGATCACGTCTTTAAATTAATCACGTTCCATCTTATCAATATTAATATTTTGGGCACGTTTCTGTTTTGTTGTAATATTGTTAATAACTACAGTAGTTCGTTGTATATATGTAGATATTTTATATCAAAAATGTAAAATAAATAGAGTCAATCTTTTGAATGAAGCAGGGTAGATGGAAAATTTGTGTTAGAATTTCGTTCATTATTTTGTATGATATTACGTTGTTCTCCATTCAACGTGGCAGTGGTGAAATGAGTTGTGCTGAACTGGCACGCTCTTAACGCCATAAATAAAGAGAAGAAAAAGAAGAAGAGATATTGCGTGTTACGCGGCGGAACTTACCACCTTTGTTTCATTACTAGAAGGAAAAGAAATAAATAGTCTTAACGTGTGATAATCGAACCCACACCTATCGCGTTCCCATCAGACCTTGTGCTTCGATAGTTTATAATATCTTTGAAACAAAATGATTTTCTTTTATGCTCTTCTTGCAATTAATGACACTTGTTTCTTCACTTCTATGATTGACTGCTCCGCCGTTAACATCTTCTTGTTATTGCGCATAATATAGATTTGTAGCTGATTTTATATTATATAAAATACAAAGACTTCTATTATTAATATATATTTTTAATTAATATACGCACATTTATGTATACAATAAAACAATATGGCAACTTATTAAGATTTTTTAATTATTTTACATTCTGGCTTTATAAAAATAAAATTTAAAACGTATGGCAAAGTTTGACTGAAAAGTTAATTGGCCTCGCTTCTTTTATCGCTCTACTAATTGCAATAAAATTTATAGTCTGAATATAAAATGAATCAATGTGTAATGGTAAATAATAAGTGTTTCAACTGACAGTCCGTTTTAATTACTTGCGTATAAAAATATAAAAGGAAACACTTTCTCTGTAAAAAGAAATCGGCTCAGGTAAATGTTAATATAACTGAACATATTTTTTGTTTAAGCAAGCGTCCATTGAATTTTAAAATGGGACTGAAAGATGGACCAATGAGCACAGGGTCATGTGGGTGTGGCGTTCCGATCAGCTGTTGTTGGAATGCTTAAAAAAACCAAAACAAACCTAAAGTAAGGCACGTCAGGTAGAAGAGGGTCAAAAAACAAAGAATCTTTCATAAGCGAGGGGAATTCGTTATTTAAATATTCCATAAGTAACAAATAGTCGTAACATATTTGTTGTTTGTTAATAAGTATTTATAAAACTGTTATTTAAATCAAATATTTATATTATTTTAGTTATTTAAGTTATTTAAATCAAATATTTATATTATTTTTGATAAAGTTTAAAAATTAAATTGAAAAATGAACAACTACGTAACTAACCTAATATACTTATACAAAAAGTATAACCTATTTAATATGGTTGTTAACAAAAATAGAGCATCGATATCTTGAAAACCTCATAAGATAAAGAATTCGATAAAAATACCGCAAATGTTTTTATCTAAATAGGGAAAAAATTAGCTACTATATTTAATTACTACGAGAAATCAATTTATAACAAAAACATATCATTTTATAATTACCTTAAAAATAGTATACAAAATAAAAAAAAGCTTATTTAAAATTAAAGTATAAATTAAAAAAAAGACAAAAAGTTGGAGGCGCCGGGTATCGATCCCGGTACCTCTCGCATGCTAAGCGAGCGCTCTACCATCTGAGCTACGCCCCCGTTATGTACAGTAGCGAAAATATGGAATCTATACTATTTTTATCTTATTTAAGACATTCACTAAGTTGTTTTACGGCTCGTGCTGACAAGGTTGTTAGTATCTGATCCAAATGTTTATCAAAATTCTATGTTGCCAATTTGTGCTAACAAATAAAAGCACATGATAATTATGTTTATATTTTTTTTTTACTTTAAATACGTATGATAGAGGTTTTTTTATAGATTTACGTTCACTTAGGTGAGAATCTACTGTTAAGACACTCCGTTCTCCGGTCTCCGTCTGAATTCAAAGTACTGTTTCTTAAGTGACGGAATTTAACGTGACATTTTATTTTGCTTGAGCTGGAAAATATAATTTAATTTAAGCTTTATCTTTTTATATTCTACTAAATGGGAATCGAACCTACAAACACTGCGCCTCACCTTAATGTCCTTATAACATTATAAATGCTTAAAGAATTCTTTTGATTATTACCTACATGAAGAACGTGTTAAATTATTCTTTAAATACCTTTGGAATAAAAAAGATTTTGCTTCCATTTTTTTTAAATTCACATTTAACATTGTAAGAGTTAATCGACAACTGCCTTACACAATACATAGTTTGGCACAACGCCGAGTGCCAATATTAACTTTGTAAGTATCATGTATGAATTGAGAAGTAACATAGGTGATACAATGTAAGTATCATGTATGAATTGAGAAGTAACATAGGTGATTAAAAAACTGCTAAGATATAACTTTTCTAGACACTTTTGAGCTCATAAGATATTAGAAAAAGTGAAAAATGCTTTAATCTGAATCAAATTACTAATTTAAAAAAATAAACTCAAAATAGTTTCTATTTAAATTATAATGCTGCAATCAGCATGGCTGGAAAAGATAGGTGAAGACGTTGCATGTTTATTGTAAGATAACGCCGCGATTTGTCTGACCAGAACTTTGTGGAAATTGAAAGTGTTCCTTCTCTGAACAGGAATTGAGACTACAACTATCAATATACAGTTCGTCGTTGTCCCACTGACCTAGGATGTTTTCTAAAACATATTGAGTTTCAGTGTTTTTTCAAATAATGGTATTATATAAAACTCTTTTATTATTATTGTATTTTTAATAAGGTGAGAACTTAACGAGTTTTTTTGATACTTTTTTCGTAAGAAAGCTTTCTAAAATCTTATCTTTAGAAAGCTTCGCGATAAGACGCTAACAACAAAAGCTGTAACAATCACATAGAAATTTTGTCGCGGTGTACGTAATGTGTATAGTGTAAACGAAATAACAATTCACTACTTAGGTGTGTTATACAGTGTCTGTATGAATGCTACGTGGGAATTTTAGGTTACGTCATAGTTCAGTCCTTAAATTTGAAACCTACCTTGTCATTTTACATACTTTACACGTAGTATGTTTGTACCTTCTTTATACTGAGTCGTTACTCAAATTACGATTGTTCTTTTACGTTTATAAAATATTCATAATCGAATGAAAGTATATGAAATATATATACATATAATTATCGTTTATATTTTAGATATCCAAAATAATAATCACAAGTAAAATTCTAAAATATATTTAATAATAAAACACATAGCAAATATTTAATTATTTTCTAATTTACTCCTTCCAAAGCCACCACGGTAGCGCCTTTGCCGACCGCATCGCCTTGCTTGAGAGCGACAACGTCTGCTACCACGCCATCTCTTGGTGAGCGAACCACATATTCCATCTTCATTGCAATCACTACAAACAGCGGTTGCCCTTTAACTACCTGTAATATTTATATATTATATTAATATGAGGACCGGCGTAGCGTCTACCTAGAACGCGACGGTTTGTGGGTTCGATTCCTACTCGGGGAAGATGGATTTTTCTATTTCCATTTTCTTCGCTGTGGAAACTAGACAAAGCGCAGCGTTTGAGTTCCGCCACTCAACACGCAATACCTTGAAAAACGCGGAAAGCAGGGATTAATCAACGGAGTATTTTAACACTATGTTCCTATGGTCCCTGCAGAATAAAGCGTGAAAATATGAAAAAAAAAGAAAAAAATCATATGTAATTTTTTTTTCCAAAATGGACCAGCTTTATGACGTAAAATAAGGTGATATTACAAAAAAATTATATTTTGATACAGATAACAGAATTCTCTCTCTAGTATTTCTATCCTGATGTAGGTTTTTAAAGCTTGATACATTTGGCAATCACACAAATATGTATGACAAGTAATAAATTAACAAGCCATTACAATAACAATTAATTTGCCATTAGCTAAACATTTCATAGGAACTCGTTAAAATAAACATCATATTACAAATAGTAGCAATAATTTTAAAAGATAACATGAATAGAAGAATAAAATAAAGAGAAACAGTTAATTAATTGTTGCCTCTCGTTTTGTTAATTTGAATGCAGTTTTAAATGTATAATTAACACCAACGCCATGTAAACTTTTAACATAAGAAAAATAACTGTGTGAAATGACATTAACAATAGAAATATAAGTTCATAAAAACATAAAGTGTATAATATAGAATAACTAAATTATTCTTGCATTCTAAGCTTGCCAGACGCTTTTTTTAGCTTCACGCTTTATCCGGCACATGGCAGGGTAGGCAGAGGGAACTGCAAGAACTGTAGGAACCTAGTGTTAAGACACTCTCTTGCTTAGTCCCTGCTTTCTCCGTCTTTTTCGAGGCATTGCGTGTTGAGTGGCGGAACTCAACGCCGCACTTTGCCTAGTTGCCAGAGCGAAGAAAATGGAAATAGAAAAATCCATTTTCCCCGACTGGGAATCGGACCCACAAAACGTTGCGTTACAGGCAGACGTTGCGCCTCTACGCCACGACGATCAAGACTTTTTATTTTAAACTATTATCAATATGAATTTGATTTCAATGAATTGTGTCTATATATCGTTATATATTATTTGTGGAAGCGTTTTACCTAGAATTTTACTTTTGGCACTGTTTTAAAATTCCCGAAAAGGTAGATTGGTAGAAATAGAGCCCATGTTCCAACTTTAACAGTTTAATCAATAATTGATTAAACAAATTCGATAGACAAATACATTTGTTTGAAGAACATTTACGTGCGCTTTTTAACAACAACGCTTTTCTTTTTAAACAAAAAAATATTTGTAACTTTACAACTTCTAAAAAGTGTAAAGCTTATAAAACGAAGCGTATGCTCAAAGGTAACCTACTAATTTTATAATATTTCTTTAGTGTGATACTCGCAGGAGGAAAATATGACAAACTACAGTAACTTTGTAAGTATAATATTTAAAAAAAATCAAAGAACTTTCTTACAACTACATATCGAAATAGCTTCAATAATATCAACGTCGTTAACAACATTCATTTGTTAACCGTTACATAAACATTAAGCGAAACAATATTAACCAGTAATTACTTTAATAGAGTAATATTGGTTTTGTATATAATTATTAAACGTATTAATGGTGTATTACTTAATGAATTCTTATTTAAACATAATTTATTTGCTTATTATATTAAAATTATTTCTGTTCGACATTTTCAAATTCTTAGAAATATTTTAAACTGAAAGTCTATAGTTGCTAGACCGGGAATAACAAAATTAACTAAATGCAATCCCCCAAATATATAATGGAATAGTTAGGGCAAACTATTGCCATTTACAACCTCACATACGGTGTCGCAGTGAAGACCATTTGCGGTCAAAAACATTTAATTCAGTCGTTTCGACAAATAAAAACAAATTTACAGACAACAATTACTAGACTCATTTAGAGACTACACTATATATATATATATATATATATATATATATATATATATATATATATATATATATATATATATATATATATATATATATATATATATATATATATATATATATATATATATATATATATATATATATATATATATATATATATATATATATATATATATATATATATATATATATATATATATATATATATATATATATATATATATATATATATATATATATATATATATATATATATATATATATATATATATATATATATATATATATATATATATATATATTTAACTGCGCATTAACTGCTGTGGTGGACTGGGTGGCTATGAAGTATATTTATATTATTATTTATATTGGACATAGGTACTTAACAATCTACCACATTTTTATCAGTGCTGATAAAATGAATATCATAACTTTGTTTTCTTGCTTTCCCGTACCTATTACTTAAGTAACTATGTACTTAACTTTAGTTGTATATGTATCTATAGAGTTAAGTTTGATTATATTAACTAACGCTAAAATTAAACATTTTTTGAAACAGTAATAACGAAATTGTTGATTTTTTGAGTAATAACATTTTACGTGATATTTGTGGTTTTACATACTGATAACAACTGATGGCTAATGGTTACCTGGCAGAGTTATGTTTAGTCTTATACGGCTGCGTAATATATATTCGCCTCTGACTAGGAAAAGTGTAAAATTGGGATGTATTATACATTTTTTACATTCATATAATAAGTTCGAGAACCATGTAATAATGCTTAATTTAAAGAATAAAACTAGTATTCATTAATATACAGTTATATACAATTAAGTGGTTATATAACCACTTAGAATTTTCAAATAACTTTTTTTTTTATTTTATTTTCTTAATATTTTTTTTCCTTCATATATACATTGAGAATACACACGGAAAATTTCATATCGTTCCGTTGAACAATTTTGAAGTTAAACACAAATTTTTAAAACTGTTTCAGAGCAGTCGGAATTGTAGGCCGGAGATATCTTGTCAAAAAATTTATTTTGCACATTCCTTGGATTAATTACTACATTTACTGTAAATGTTCCCTTCTAATGAATTTAGATGGGTAAGGCATTAGTGTGTTATTGTCCTTAATATAACTGTAGAAAATATTTAAATATATTTTATTAATAAATGTAATTAATCGAAGATTTGATCTCACCGATTAATAGTTTTTTTTATAAACAATTCGGTCGAAATTTAGGCTAAAAATAGACTTTTGTTTGAATCTGTCATTTTGTCAAAAAAAATATTTTACTTATTCCTTCAATTAATTACTAGATTAAACATTAATCTAAACTAAAACAAGTATAATAGCTTCCTTACGAAATGTAAAAAAAACAGCCTTGTAACGTACTACGTAGAAACAGAATGTGAATGTAAAATTTTATAAAATACTTACCTGTTTATAATTTATAATTACAAACAGATCAGTAGTTTACAAAATCTTTACTTCTTACTTTTAGCACTTCTTTATATATACTGGATCGATTTGAATGAATTTTTTGTAAGATTTAGGTCATAATAGAGTTTAAAGATAAGCAGACGTGATCCAGAACTATGCTAACTTATAAAAAATAATGAAATGAAAAAAACTTTTCTTCCAATGACATATAAAAATCACGAAACGGAAACATTTTATGTATGAACTATAATAGACCAGCTAAACTATAACAAAACTGAAAATGGTTTTGAGCGTCATGTTCAACAAGATGTTGAAAATTGAAGATTTTGAGCGTCATGTTCAACAAAATGTTGAAATATGAAAATCTAAAATCTAAAGTAACATTTTTCATTGACTTTTTTAATTATAATATCAAGTCTGGAACTGAGTATATAAGCTGTTCAGCTATATAAATGTAAAAGCAAAATAGATAAGAAGGTAAAAAATAAGAATTTTTTTCTTAGGAATCAGTGATTTTTTCGTTGTCATGTAGAAATACTTTCGCGAAATCGACCGCAGTGATTACACGAAATAGGATTTTAACGGCATTTTTATGTCACAAATACAAAAAATCAGCTTTTTATAGTATTATATTTTAAATTTCATATTTTATTGTTATATTTATTTTTGTAGCTTCACGCCAACACAAGGCAGGGTAGGCAGAGGAAACCGTGGGAACCTAGTGTTAAGACACTCCGTTGCTCAGTCCCTTGTTTTCTCCGTTCCCGCTTTCCGCCTTTTTCGAGGCATTGCTATGTTGAGTGGCGAAACTCAACGCCGCGCTTTGCTTAGTTTACCAGTGCAAAGAAAATGGAAATAAAAAAATCCATCTTCCCCGACTGGAGAATAACACAATACGATTTATTGCAATAAAGTTCATACAATACATAAATAGAGGGATTAGTTGTTTTTACCAAAGACATTTCTTGCAGAGCAGATTATATAATAAACAAAGTTTATATTATCCACAAAGTGGCTATCTTGGGACATTGACTTGATTAGTTTTACTGGTGATTGTTTTAGTTTAATATTCGGAAAAATAACTACTCTTTATTTTTATTCCTATTTCCTTTTTCCTTATGTCAAAGTGTTGACGTCCGCAAGCAAAAGTGCAATATCGAAATTCAAGAAACCAGTGTCAACAGAACGTTTTGACTTTAGTATCTATTATAAATAAATCTTATAAAGAAATATTTAATTTTCTTTTTTTTTTTAAGTAATTTCCGTTCTGTCTTAGTTTCGACAGCCAACTGCAATGCCCCGAAAAGTGGACAGCAAGTGGAAAGTAGAGTTCTAATCACCTAAATTCCTGAAACCTTTCATCCCTCCTAAAGAATGAAAATAAAATGTACCTTATCTCCTTTATTAACAAGTATTTTCTCCAGCACACCCGGCGTGGGCGAGCACGCGCTGTCCGCAGACGCGGACTCCGACGCCGACAACGCTTGGTACTTGGGACGCGGTAAATGCACCACTGTTTGGCCATTCTGTAAATATCCACAACATTTACTTAATATATCATCAAATTTATCTTCATTCCTAATATAATAAAGCTAAGTTTTTGGTTAAAATTTCTATTTTTAGATTGTTAATAATTAGTAATAAATTAAAAGGGCTACAGTGCGCAGAGGCGCAGCGTCTACTTGTTTGTGGGTTCGAGACAGTTTGTAGGTTCGATTACCACTAGGAATCGATAGATTATTTCACTTTCTTTGCTCTGACAACTAGGCAAGTGCAGCTTTAAGTTCCGCCGCTGAGTATGCAATACCTCCAAAGGTGGATTTTTGTTTAAAATATTCTTAATAAATTTAGTCTTAGAGAGTACCTAGTTAAAAATAATCAGATAGTGTGTATTGTTAACTGAAAACTTCCATTCGCATTAAATTAAATATTATTTAGAAATGGTCATAGAATAAACTTTCTGACGGAATCCAACGCCGCGTATCGTTTAATGATATAGAGTTCTATTGAGAGCTAGGCTAGATTTTTTACCTTCAAAGATAAGTGCTATAATATTAAGTTGATTTAACAACAATATTAAATATTATTAAATAAAAATTTAATAACTTACCTCATCATATATATGAACTTCATTGTCATACGTCAAAAGACCGACATTACTGGTTTTATCTCCCAATTTTGTGATCAATCTAAGGCCTTGTTCATTCAATTTGACATACGCTTCAACTATTCTGACGTTTCCATCATTGACTTGAACCTGGTAAGTGTTTGGTGCACTGTCGTAAGTCACGGCTACCTTTATATCTAAAAAAAATATAAGATTAAATTTAAAAATATTCAACCTAAAAGGCCTTAAAGCTTTTCTGTGTGATGGTCTAAATTAGAATATTAGCTTATTTTACAAAATGATATACTGATTGATATTCTTGGAACTATTTTGATATAATTATGCATAATATTTATTTATATACATATAAAGAAATTTAGTTTCAGTTTGTATGTAAAAATGTATATGTATATTAAAATTATCATTTTATACGCAATATTATATGACGGAAGGTATTTGCACTCGGTAAAACCAGTTCTGCCCATTTACCGATCCGATTAAATACTGATCCCGAGGGAATTCAAGGTAACGAGTAGCCAAAATGTAGCTAGAAGTGACACTTAAATAAGTTTAACGAATATTTACAGATTAGATCGGGCAAATACAAATATAGACAGATTTCTTTTTAAATGTTTGTTTATATTTAGGGAGCATGTATCTCAATAATATTTATATATAGATACACTTGGCAGTACCCAGTTATTTTGGAGTAACAAATTAATTTCGAAATAACTATGTTTTAATGTAAGGTCAATAATTAACGAATTTAATCACTTACCATGATCATCTAGTTTCAATTGAACAATCTTTTTTAAGTTATAGTTTGGCCTCCAAGCATTTGCTGGTACAGAGATTCCTTTCCACGAGTCATTTGAAGCAACTTCCATTTGAGATTTAATAAGCTGTGAGATAATATATAAAAATTGTTATTTAACTCAGCTTTTGTTATCGGAATTCTCTTAATATATGGGAGATCAAATAGTAGTACAAAAGAAAAAAATAACTACTGTCCAATGGACAAAGTTTCTTTTTTTATTAAAAAAAAATAACTAATCATTGAATCTATCTAGTGATAAATTACTCAACGTTCAAGCAATGGTATACTTTCTTATTACCAGTTTACAGTTTACCCTTTATATTCTATAATACTTAATTTAGCTAATTGCTCGAATTCGAGACTCAATGTTTAAATTGAACCATTTCATATACATTTACTCGAATGAGTAACACTACTAATTAAATAAATAAACCGGAAATAATAAATAAAATAAATAAACCGTCGTGGCGCAGAGGTGTGGCGTCTGCCTGTAAACGCGACAGTTTGTGGTTCGATTCCCACTCAGGGAAGATTGATTTTTTATTTCTATTTTCTTCGCTCTGGAAACTAGGCAAAGCGTGGCTTTGTTCCGCCATTCAACATGAAATGCCTCGAAAAAGGCGAAAAGCAGGGACGGAGAAAGCATGGAATAAGCAGTGTCTTAAAATTAGGTTCCTATGGTTCCTGCAGTTCCCTCTGCCTACCCTGCCATGTGTGGGGTAAAAGTGTGAAGACATAAAAATAAATATTATATACAAGATTGTACTGACATGTCCCAGTGCAGCGTGTATAGCTTTTTCCTCGCTGAGACGTGAATCACTCTGCGGGAACAGCTCGGCCTCGTGCTGCGGTATGAAGGCGGTGTGCACGTCGCCTTGGACAAATGCACTCGCACCGCTCAGGCGGAGAAGAAAATTGACATTTGTTTCTAAGCCCGCTACCTGGAAGGATTTAGTTTATTATTTTTAAACTATTTATGTTACGTTCTTCAGTTAAAGCTCTACATTCTACGTTCTAAAGTCTTTGTTGTGCACTGGCTCAATAGCTATACAAATAAATATAGTGAAATAAAAATCAGTCGTACTGTATTTGAAATAATAAATGCTATTCAATAGTTAATATATAAGTCGGTAACAATTTAAGTACTTTCAAATAAATCGAACTTGAGTATCATGTTTTAGTTTATCTTTATAGGGTTTTTGTATTTAACATTTTGTCTTAGTAAATTTCTTATAAAATAATTTATGTAATATTAAATCGAAAATATGAAATTGATTATAATATTATCTTATTAATAAGTATTGTTGTCAACAACTTACTTGGTACTCCGATAACTTCCGTCTGGTTTTCGCTAGCGCCTCGTTTCTGTCTCGACCCCACACAACTAGTTTAGCTATCATTGGGTCGTAGTGTACTGACACTTCCTGCCCTTCTCTCACTCCTGTCTCCACCTTTAAACACAGAGGAACTGATGAGATTTTTGTTTGTTTGAACCAGCTTATATCTGGAACTATCGGTTGAAATCGAAAAATAATAATAAATGATATGTCCTTTGACACTAAGGCTACTTAAAAATTTATATTTGTAAAATAGTATCATTTCTGCGTCATTTTAAACCCTCAAACTTACTCGGACGTTGTTTTCTGGGAAGGGTTGGGTCAGTCTATGTAATGTACCAGCTCGTGGTAGAAATCCAGCACGTGGTTCCTCTGCGTATATCCTGCATTCCACAGCGTGTCCACGGCGGATTATTTCATCTTGTGTCAGGGGTAGAGGTTCACCGGCAGCTACTCGAAGTTGCCATTCTACTAAATCAGTCCCTGGAATATATATAGTGATAATCTTTAAAAAATTAAGAAACAAACATACTTTTTTACTTTCTGAATTATTTCAGATGTTTTTGAAATTGTAATTTTATGTTATAAAATAATTATTTAAATAATTATTTTCGTTTACAAATGTAATGAAACACATATATAAGTTTATAAATTAAATTTATAAATTTATCTTTAATATACAACTTGAATGGAAGGTGAGGACCGTCGTGGCGCAGAGGCGCAACGTCTGCCTGTAATCGATCCCCAGTCGGAGAAGATGGATTTTTCTATTTCCATTTTCTTCGCTCTGGCATCTAAGGCAAAGCGCGGCGTTGAGTTCCGCCACTCAACACGCAATGCCTCGAAAAACGGCGGAAAGTGGGGACGGAGTAAGCAGGGACTAAGTAACGGAGTGTCTTAACACTAGGTTCTTATGGTTCCTGCAGTTCCCTCTGCCTACCCTGCCATGTGCGGGATAAAGCGTGAAGCAAAAAAAAAAAAAAAAAAAAAAAAAAAAAAAAAAAAAAAAAAAAAAAAAAAAAAATGGAAGGTACAAGCGAGGTATTCGTGATTTTCAAATGTATATCCCGATTTTGAGGGAATTTTGGGATAAAAAGTACCTTACAATGCCACTTTCAATGTAAAATAGGGAAAGTTTTACCCTATTTTACATTGAAAGTGCCACATATGTTGGTTCAACTGTGCCAAAGATAAGATCGCACAAACAGAAACATACGAAAATGGTAAAAAAAATTTTTCGTATTTTAGTAACTTGTATAGAAATAAAAAAGTACTATCTTATTTTTATATATTATATGGATATATGTATGTTAGAGTTTAAAACAATTGTATATCAACGATAGGTACACCTTATAAAAGTTGAGTAGCTGGTAATATAAAACAAAAACAGAACAACATCAAGAAAAATTGTCGGAATTGTACACGGCTATGAGGAATAGAAATTCACTAATTCATTAAACTCATTAATATTAAATATTTCTAATTATTATCAAACTATTGTCTTATTATCTTAAATGAGTTTACTCTACAAATCTACGTAATATATGTATATGTTCTATTATAACATAATTCCATTCTCACCAGTAATCATTTCAGTAATAGGATGTTCCACTTGTAAACGTGTATTCATTTCCATAAAATGGAATTCATGCGTTACTCTATGGAGGATGAATTCCACGGTCCCCGCGCCAACGTATCCCACAGCTTTAGCTGCACGCACTGCTGCTTCACCTATTGCTTTACGAGTTTCTTCTGACAGACCAGGCTAAAATTAATATATACTTTATTTCAAAAGTAAATTTAAATATAATAAACTAAAATAATTTAATATTTAATATAATTTAATTTTAAATAAAATATTAAAGTAACACATTTGGTGGCATGAATTATTTTTTTAATTCTTTGCACTATGTAAAAAATGTAAAAAAAGTATTACCAACTGGATTATAAATTTTAGTTACGAAAAAATGGAGGCTCACACACACGCACGCACGCACGCACGCACGCAAATAGTTTAGTTTTATATTTTTATATTGTATTAGGTAATATAAGGCTTTTTTTTGTCAGTATTTTATTTTTATAATGTTTACTTCTATTTCTCGTTAAAAAAATGTATTAGTTATGGAAGAGCGATGCCTCCTGACACAGGTTTTCTATAACTTACTAGGAGATTCTCAACCTTGTACACTAGCTTATAAGAAAGAAACGAATAAACATTATTATTATTAATATTATTACTATGAAAACAAAGCGTAAGTTTTTGCCACCTAGCATCCAGTTACCGTGTGCATTTTTAAATTAGATCAGACACAAAGTTTTTTTCTGCTAATATGGCATAAAGCATGAAACTTGAAGGGTATCTTTCTGTATTATATTATACGAAACGAACTTTTTTTTAAATTTATTATTAAAATTTTATTAACATAATGTGTGAGGACTCATCAAATAAAATATAAAATATGCTAATATTTTAAAAATACTAAATTCATATTATTTATATTACTGGTTATGTAAAATAAACATTATAATTTACATACAGCTGGTGCCTCTTCAATAATTTTTTGATGTCGTCTTTGGACTGAACAATCACGCTCGAAGAGGTGAACTGCATTTCCATGCATATCAGCAAACACCTAAAATATGTTATATTATACATTTTTATACAAAATTATTTACATAAACAAGAAATTGTTAGTCAATCACTCTATACAATATGAATATATTTATTCATTAAATGTGTATATATGTGTGTATGCAAAATAATTATTGTATATATATTTTTATATGTTATAGAATATAGTATGCAAAAACACATATAATTTTTTTCTCCCTGTATTTAAAGCACTTTGATCCTACACTTCTGAATGTTTATTCTTTAGACAATAAGAGATAACTATTAGTAAAAATTATCTATCTGTGTGTTACATTAGTATAATTAAGTTTGTGTATGCCGTAAAGAACTTTTCTATCTATCTTTTATGAAACAAATTACTTTACCTGAACTTCAACATGTCTAGGATCAGTAATGTACTGTTCCAATAGCATGTTATCATCACCAAATGATTTTAGAGATTCTCGTTTTGCAGATTCCAATTGTGGTAGAAAATCTGATTCAGTCATAGCTATCCTCATACCCTAAAATTATATACAAAAGTAAATTAAAATATTATAATTGTTTTTCTATAAGCCTATAATAGATGAAAAAAATAATAACTAAGTTCATATTATTTCACCTTTGCCAACAATGTTTCCAATTCTGTACTTATGATTTGTTACAAATGTAATAAAGAATACATCAATTTTAAAGTGTATAAAAATGTTTTTTGCTAACCTTTCCACCACCACCACGCACAGCTTTAATCATCAAAGGGAAACCTATTCTCTTTGCTTCTGCTTGCAGCTTTTCTAAGCTTTGGCCCTCTCCATGGTAACCTTTAACTATTGGTACTCCAGCACTGGACATTATTGCCTTTGAAGTACTAGAACATTAAAGAAAATCTTAATAAAAGTAATTAAAGCTTTTACACTTATAAATAATATAAAGTTAGTTTTATATTAACCTTTTTATACCCATATCTCTTATTGCAGAAGGTGGAGGTCCAATAAAAATCACATTCTCACTTGCACATTGCTCACAAAACTCTACATTCTCAGATAAAAAGCCATATCCAGGATGAATTGCTTGGCTATTTGATTTTTTGGCAACTTCTAATATTTTAGATGCATTTAAATAACTTTGTGTTGAAGGTGCTGGCCCTATAAGATATGCTTCATCTGCCTAAAATTTATAAAATGAGTAAAATAATATAGAGTTAACAAACAACCCAGTCAGCTTTTGGTTGAATAATTGCTTAGAACTTACCATTTCAACATGCATAGCATATTTGTCAGCATCAGAATATACTGCTACAGTTTTTATGCCAAGTTTTTTGGCTGTCCTCATAACCCTACATGCTATTTCACCTCGATTAGCTATTAACACTTTATCTATACATCGTTTTTGTATGTTTTCTTTTAGCTGATGAGTATGATTGAGTCTTACGCGATATTGTAAATTAATTTTAGTACTGAAAAATAGAAACATAATAAGCATATTTGTTTATAAATTTGCAATTTAAGTATTGCAATTTAAGTATTGCAATTCAACAAACTTACCAAATTTTATTTAAGGTTTTTAAATACGACATTTTTAAGTATTAATTATTTTCACTTTAACTAAACCAAGACTTGTTTAATGTTATCATTAGGTAGGAATTAAGATAAGAAAGATTTTTAGTTGCCGAGTACCTTCACGATATATTGAAAAAATTTGGCGATAACGCTTGACAAAAACACATAATTGACGTATACAACCAGTGATTTTATACTTGTACATAGTAATTACTAAGTAGTAATAATTCCTTATCTTTTAATTTATTCAAAAACAACAGAACGATAATATTATCACTAGTGTCACTTTTGAACATGACAGTTCAGATACTTAGAAGTGCGACTTATTTGACAGTGACAGCCGGAAAAATACTATTGCATTTCTTTAAGCTCTCGTTGACAGTTCTAATTTGATAGTTGTAGTGTTGTGACCAAATAAGTTATGATATCTATCGTATATATTAATTACAGTGACGAATAAGTAGTAATATCGTTTCATGGTCTACTTATATATATACTTGCTTACGTACGTACGTACAGTCAGCGTCAAAGAAATAGGTACACTCAGAGTATTCAAATATATAGACGCAATCAAAAACTCAATAATGCTTAGATACCAATGACAGGATGAGTGTCACCATATTTATGGCGCTTTGAAAATGACGATCTATATAACCTTTTAAGCGTCCCGATCTTTTTGAGCGAATACGTTGTTGACAATGATAAGGAAATTTTGAATGTACCGATATTATTGACTTTTTGATTGCGTCTATATGTTTGAATACTATGAGTGTACCTTTTTTTGACGCTGACTGTACGTACGTACTTATTTATGGAGTTGGCATTATTAGTCAAGAATTAATATATACCTATTTATCAATATATAGCTCGGAAAATATTATATTAAATAGTAAATAAAATGTACAAAAGTATTATATAGTAATATAGATTTTTACAGTTTGTAAAAATAGTCAGGTCTGTCATCGTGTTAGTAAAATAAATATGATTTAAAAGAATGGTCACAGAAACAAAAATAATTTTAAAAAATATTGTATAAAAATATACGTTTATTCATATCATAAACATATCCATAAACTACAATTATGTGATATACCTACAAATTTACAACTATACAGTTTTTTCTACTATAAATTTTAAGTCTTAGCCAAATCTTATATTTAATTAATAAGTTATAATTTTTAATTACTTGAATTCTTTTTAAAATAATTAAACGAGAAGAACGGAGTGTCTTAACACTAGATTCCCACAGTTTCTGTGGTGCCTCTGCCTACCCTGCTATATATCGAATAAACCGTGAAGCTGGAAATAAAATTAAAATAATTAATAATATAGATTTAAATTACGCGGTAGGTTTAAATTACATTTTTATGCCAAATACAGCAAACTTGATCTTGGTTTAATTTTTTTATGCTCCAAGTGACTTTGGACCTAAATGTTTGATATTAATTTCAACTTAATTCCTGTGTGATCTTGAGAATAATAGTTTGTCACAGATGGCTGTTTGCCTGTTGTGTGGTAAATTTCGTTCACGGTACAAAAAAGACCTACGGAGGATCAAAAATTTAGGTACCATTATAAAAAGGAACAAATTGAAAAATGATCATCCTTGAAAATCTATTACATTTGGAAATTATATGTGAACATATTTTTAAACAAAAATGAAAACGAAATGAGCGCTATATTGAAAACTTTTACTTTTCGTAACTTCTATTTTTAAAATATGCAATATTTAAACATTCTCAATTCTCAACTATTTAAATATGAATGCAGAAGTATTTAATTACCTTTTCATTTTGTATCTCATATACATAAATTTTTAACTTGGTACAGTCGCATAATTTTGATTCAACCTCTTTCAGCGAACACTTTTTAGTGTACTAAGATAGTACTCCTAAGGTCTACATCTTATACTAACGTTAGGTTTAAATTTGACAACTGCTTATTTGCTATTTATTTGTAAATAAATAAGCTCATTGTTATTGCTTATGATAAATTTTTAACTTGGTACAGTTGCATTTTCTAATATAGTGTATTATCTATGGTTGCATAATTTTGATTTAACCTCTTTCAGCGAACACTTTTTAAGTTTTTAGTGTACTAAGATAGTACTCCTAAGGTCTACATCTTATACTTACGTTAGGTTTAAATATGACACCTGCTTATTTGCTATTTATTTGTAAATAAATAAACGATAATTTTATTTTCAATTTAAAAACATTGAAATATAGAAATACATTTTTTTAAATTAAGAAAAATTGATTAAGTATTTTAATGTAATTAATTACAACTTACAATGGGAATTAAAGGTTTATGGACTGTTTTATCACCGTTTAGTGAAAAAAAATCTTTACACGAAGTAAATATTATATTTCTTTTGCTTATAATCCGTTATAAATAGAGAGCCACAAGATATATTTTTTATATTTTAGATTCGTGGTGAAACTGTTGCAGTGGATCTTGCTGGATGGGTTTGCGATAGTCAAAATGTAACAGACTACTGTATTCAACCCAAACTTTATCTAAGGTATTAAAAATGGTATCAAAAAGCTTTCCATGATGTTGATTTCCGTGATGTTGATTATATTTTATACTTATTATAATCAATGATCTTTTATTTTTATTATAATTTTTATTATAATTTTTGTTTATTTTCATTATTTTAGAAACCTCTTCTTCAGGACAGTGTACTTATTGCTAGCAGATATTACTCCCATTTTCGTGCTAGAAGGTGATGCACCAGAACTTAAACGAGATGTTATGGCAGCAAGAAATGCTATTCAATTTCGAGGAGCTGCACCAAAACAGGACAAATCAAAAGCAAACCCATCAAATATATCTCGAAAACGTTTTAAAGGTGTTTTGAAAGAAGTTAGTAATTAATTAAGTTTCTATTCTGATCCTTTTTTTGTTTGAGTTTTTAGTTTGTTTATTATATATTAGTTAGTTTTTAATTTGTTGCTTGAAAGTAATGAGCCCCTCTTATATTTATTTATAAAGTTTGTAGTAAAGTCTAGATAATATTGTATCAAATTGCTTGCACTACAGTACTTAAAATTATATGTTTTTGTATACAAATTTGATTTTCATTATGACTTTTGTTATGATGATTGTTTACAGTGTGAAACTCTTCTCAAAACAATGGGAGTGAGATGTGTTAAAGGTCGAGGAGAAGCTGAGGCAACATGTGCAAGGTTAAATGCTAAAGGTGTTTGTATTTTTTTATAAATTTAAATGAAAAATTTGGAAAATTTGGTTGAATAAGTAATTTTGTAGACATTATTTGAGTATTTATTTTAGCACATGTAGTATTTTCTTATGGCAAATATAATTATGTATATTTTCTCACAATTGAGAACTAAACATTATTGAAAGCTTGTTTAGTATTACAAAAACAAAATGCTTAATACAGTCCATCTGTATGAACAAACTACATTAATTTTTTTCCTTTAGCAGATTTTTAATATATTTAAAAATTTGCTTGACAAAGTAAAGTAAATGCTAATAATAGAGTTTGTTCATTAAGCAAAGTTTATAAACACACTATATTTTGTTTTAAGAAGAAGATTGAACAAATATATTTTATTCCCAGCTTGTAAATGCTGTAATATCTCAAGATTCAGACTGTTTTGCATATGGTGCAAAAATTGTGTACAGAAACTTCAGTGTTTCGAGCTCTGCTGGTGGTGGAGCCATGCAGGGTTCAATTGACTGCTACGATGCTGAAAAGATGTTCCAGAGTATAGGTAACTTATTGATATTTATAATATTCATAGTAAGAATAATTTCTTAACTATATGATATTAATTGTTCATTACTGAATAGTAGATGTGAATGAAAAATGTTAATGACAATTGCCCTCTTCAATTCAATATAAGTGTATACTTTGATAATAACTATATACTTAATAATAATTTTGCAAAAATATCAAAAATGATAGAAATTAAAGTTGTCATATTTATTTGTGTAATATAAGAATGAACAACAAATATAAAATTTTTATATTCTTCTCCATGATTTCTAAACAATAATTTTAAATACCTATAAATTTACATTTTTGAAGATATTGATTAGAAATGGAAAATAATATACATTTATAAATATTTACCCTATTACCTTATAGGGATATTTAATGCCTTCTTCATATGTAAATAAAATCCTAATAACTTTTTAATTTACATTAAGGTTTCGGTCGTAACAAAATGGTAGCCTTAGCTTTGCTGTGTGGCTCCGACTATGGACTTGGGGCTTGTGGATCAGCGATCACTACAGTCGTCTCATTTCTTAATACAGTACCAGAAGATAATGTTATACATAGGTACCTACAATAACTATTTTTAAAAATATTTATGTATTTACTTAGTAATTAACATTTTAGTGTCACTAGTGAATTGCCAGTATATAAGTGGATATGTCACGTTTTTTATTTACTTATTTTAATTTTATGGTCAAGGTGCTATTTTTTTTTTCATCTTTTATCTTTACTATGAGTAGAGAGTTTAGCAGGATGATGATAATTAATGACAAAACACTCTTTTCTCCACTTTTTACTTGAATTTAGTACATTGCTTGTTGAATGTCGGCACAACACGGTTTTTAAAAATAAATATTATTGATTCATTATTCGATTGGTGATCGAGTTTACAACCATTGCGCTTACAATTATACCCAATATTATAAAGTTACTATGTAAAACTAATGTAATAATAATGGAATACACTTTTAATTACACTGAGAATCAAAATTATCTATCTTCATGTGAGACAAGTGAATATATAGAAATTATTTAGTTTGTAAACCACTAGAGGAGATTTATGTGTTTACAATTATTGTGACCTGTCGTCATATATAATTAAGTAATATTTTAATAAATTAGGATAAAATCTCAATAACACTAAAAATTAATTAAACTTAGAGCTTATCCTAAATAACGTTTTTCCGATATAGTAAGGTATAAAGTGATATATTGAATGCCATATACAAAGTCGCTAAGCTATTTTATTCTATCCAATACAATTTATTTATCCATTTCAATTTTATTAAAACGTTTTAGTTTACGTACTGTTTTCAATAGAAATCAAATGGTTTTTAAATAATGTTTAAGCTATTAAAAATATGAAAAAACAACATGTACTTATTACAAAAATATTAATCTTATTTACACGTTTCACAAGTTTATATTTGCTGTTGTATATGGCAGGTTTACTATACCAAGAAATCTATTGTCAAACTATACCGTTCTTCACGAACCGCCCAATTTTCGAGACACTTTTACTCTCTTAAAGTCCCCTGCTGGGTTTTGAACTTAAAGCTGTTGCACTTGCAAGTAGACGCTGTTTCACTGAGCCATGACTGTGTTATTTTTATATATACTAATATAAAACTGAAAAGTTTCGTTTTGTTAAATGCGCTAATGTTACTAATCTTTCGAATTGAAGAGTTATTAACTGGATAGTCAATTTATTTTATTAGAAATTTCCATTTGATCTAGAGTAAGAGCGGCAGGTGTATGCTTTTAACATGTTTACTTTTACTTATTATTATTTTTATTATTATATCGTTCCACATAAGAAGAAATACGATAATAACGAAAATGTATAATGTGATATTTTCAACACGCAGTGTCTCGAGGGAAGGCCAGCGGAGAATGAATATATACTTTGACATGCGCATATATTCTATTTTTTTTAATATTTTATTGTTTTCAAAACGCAAACTTTACGCCATAACCTGTATAATACGCGTTTACTAAAAGATGTCGGCCTGTCTAGAACTATCACAAATTCATTTCCAGAACGCACTTCGAAGGCGGCTTTGGTAGAATCATTTAAAATTTGGTTAGGTAGTAGGAGGAGCTCGGACAGTGAAGGTGAGCGTTATTGCATTTTAAAGGGGCCCTTTAAACCTAAACTTGGGTCGCAAGTCTAAAGCGCTGATCGGATATCCTCTTTCGACAACACTATGGCCCCGGCACCCACACGGTGAATCCATGGAACGCTAAATAATTTCTTATCTTTTCTTAGGTTATTATCTTGGGTAAGTGACCCACAACACTATGAAGAAGAAAACCGTTGGGTGCAGGTGCCGGGTCGCTGCGACCGCTGCGGTCATATGGGACGGACGCATCTCAAGAATGGTTGCCCTACTTGTGTCACTCACAGGGGATGCAATGACACTGGGCATAAGTAAGTTTTTGTTTTAATTTATATTGTAGGATGTATAGTACGTTTAATTTTAATTTACAATGTAAGAAGGTTTATGTACTATGTAGTGTATTAAGATTTTTGAACCACACTTACCCGGGGTATTTCTTTTTAATCAGTAGAAAAATTACAATTATTTTTTATTTAATCATTTTTACTTTTATTAGGAGTTAAAAAAAATTTAAATGCACGTTATTGGGAACTACCTTCTGCCCATTTTTCCAAATTTCACAAAATATATACAAAGTTACATTTAATAAAAATATACAATGAGGTGGTTTTACTGCTCAAAGCGATCTCTTCTGAAACCTTTACATGTAGAACAGGGGTTACATTAACATAGGAGTTAAATTATAAATTTTAAGTGAATGTGTAAATACTTTAATTAATACGTAATATAATTTAAACCGCTTTAACGTAACGTAGTCAGATAGTTTTGGGATAAAGAAGTATCAGCTTATTGGCTATTTGTATTGCGTAATGTATAATTTATTTTTAATCTGCATTTAAAAAAATATATTAAAATAAAATTTATTTTTATTTTAATCAATAATAAAAATCTTTTGTAATTGGTCTTTTAATTTAGATAAAAGCCTGTCACTTAGTTGATTTTCTTTCTTCACATGTAAAAAAATGTTAGTAAATAACGATAAACATTTTTCTCACATCAAAGAACCATTGAGAGGGTTATCGCGGCTAAATTCTTAGTATAGATTCATCTCTGCAAATCCTGCGGAGCTATTCAATCGAATTGTACATTTCATCCAATAGACGTCATAAAAGTCGATATTTTAAATACGCTCCAGGAGCGTTTTCCTCGACGCTTTTATCAGAAATATATACATTTACTTGACTGTATCCTACATTGATGCTCGCGAAATGTTCGATTTCAAACTCTTTATGCATTACTGGCTTCGGTCTGCTACTTTTCTTTTATTGTCATTTTGCTCTATATCATTTGAAGTACCTAATTTGAAACTGAGAAAGCTGTTATTACTTTGTGGCTAAAACGGTATATATGTTTTTAAGCCATTGTACTTTTTAAGATCTATCTTCTTTATATATATATATATATATATATATATATATATATATATATATATATATATATATATATATATATATATATATATATATATATATATATATATATATATATATATATATATATATATATATATATATATATATATATATATATATATATATATATATATATATATATATATATATATATATATATATATATATAAAGTATATTTTTATATTTTACGAAGTTCTTGTACAATTTACATTATTTTATTTATTATAATTGATAAATAATGCCATTGTGGATTATATTAATTGAGGTCGCGATCTCACAGGTCTAAAGTATCGGAAGTAAAACGCGAACTATCACTTCGGAATCGGGCCCTGTCGTCCGGAATGCCGTTTCCTGAACCGAAAGTTATGAAGGAATTCTTGGATACCACACCAGAAGATATAGATCTCGACAGCCTGAAGATTCCAACTCCGAGTTTAATTCAATTTGTGGTATTCGATTGTCTGAAACTATGAAACATTTGTAATTAAGTTGCGATTCAACTTTTAAACTTATAACTTTGCTAATTGTTTTTGTAGCTTCGTGTTTTTGGTTAATGAAATCTTTGTTATTGTTTATGTTTAAAACATTTCGTTCCCTTTTCTTGCAACTGTATAATATTTGTAATATTTATAAAGAAATTTTGTTTCAAGTACGATTAAGTAAGTCTTGAGGAAAACGTTTAATCCACAAATCAATTTCGGCTTTTCCTTAATATAATTAACGATTTTTCTTCATGTCCTTTGTGGATCTGAAGATTAACAGGATAAAAAGGAAATTTATTCGGATTTCAGAAAATCATGTCAAGTAAATTAGATTGGTCAGAGCGATATTGTGTAGAGAAGTTCTTGCCTCTGCTAACAAAATTGCACCTTCAGGACCACGTGCCCTGTAGGACTATAAGGCCTATTGAGATAAAGAAAAGAAGAAACCCAAGAGGTAAGTAGTATTTGATCTTGCTTTAAATGTATAATATTTTAAATATATAGAAAATATATAAATGATAATTTAGCTAACGATATTTCTTAAATTTACATATAGAAATAAGACGTTTTTAACAAGATATTTTACTTGTAAATATTAAAATGGCACAGTTATTTTATGTACACTTAAAAACAGCTATTAAAAAAAACAAAAAAAAAATAACTTTTACTCAGGTGTTCCTAGCTACGAAGTTCTATGGACGGATATCAGTGGACAGTATGACGCTCTTATTCCCGATGACCAATTTGAAGGTAAATATTGGAAATGTTATACTAAAATCTTAAATCACTCCATTTTGCATTATTTATTTGTCATGAGAGGGTTAAAAGAGGGGGAGATTTTGTTTATCTAGACCTAAATTAGGCTTTATTGAACTGTAATAATACTAAGCTTCCTTTTACACATTCTACTATATACACACAAACGCGACGATTTCTGGGTTCGATTCCCACTCGAGGATGATGGATTTTTCTATTTCCATTTTCTTCGCTCTGGCAACTAGGCAAAGCGCGGCGTTGAGTTCCGCCACTCAATACGCAATGCCTCGAAAAATGCGGAAAGCGGGGACGGAAAAAAAGCAGGGACTGAGCAACGGAGTGTCTTAACACTAAGTTCGTATGGTTCCTGCAGTTCCCTCTGCCTACCATGCCTGCCATGGGCGGGATAAAGCGGGAATATATATTCATACTTCGCATATACTGTGGATATTTATACTAAACCTTTAGATTTTCGAGGGAAGGAATATATGCTAAGAATACAATAAAATTAATTGCAATTAAAATAATATAAGTCTCGTATAATACAAATTATAACCTATGTATTTTAAATTTTTTGTATGTATATAATTTACAAAAGATAACCCGATGGTTTCCTTGTTATCGTCGAAAACATCGTCCAAGTTATATATACAGATTAAACTAAAATTTTTACCCTCACACGTAAAGAAGTTTCTCTTCAAAAATCTAGATATATGTATATATAATACAAATGTTACCTCGAGAGGCTTTGGTAAAACTAAGCGCGGCAAAGGAAATTGAAACAAGATCAATCCAACTGTTTTATGTTCCGTTTTCAATTTCTGACGGAACGCTTCTGACATAAATTTATGATTTAACTTTAATAATTATATCACTTTTGGGATATATTTTTTTAGAATTATTCGCCGGATAGAACAGCTAAGTTTTATTCCTTAAGTGAGAGTCAAACCTATAACTATGGAGCTTGCAATTGTCAAATATCCTTAAGCTTGTTAACACAACGACAAACGCTCTTGAAATTAATTAATACTTACTAAAATTATTTCACAGTCCCAGTTTTATGTAAATATCTTTTTTTTTAATATTAACCTTTCAAACAGATATTATTTAATTGTAGAAGGCGAAGATACGCTAGTACCGTGGATATCTATAGAACGCCAGGATCTTATGAGACGGTATTACCCAAGCCTGGTTGAACAGTATGAGGAATCTATTAAAAAACCACCTAAAGAGAAAAAGGGACGTAAGAAAAAAGAACAAACAGATAATAAAAGCGATAAACCGAAAAGAAAATATAATAGAAAACCTAAACAAGTTCAAGATATAGCAATGTCTATTTTGAACGATTCTTTGAAAAATATGAGCATTTCCAAAAAACCTGATAATCACAACTCTAGTAAAGCAAATGTCAGTGTGTCTGTGAACAAATTGAAACGGAAACTTAGGAATAATACTAAAGTGAAAATGAACACCATTGAAAGTTATTTAAGACCTAGCAAGAAGAGAAAATCAAAGAAAGATTCGTTTTCTAATACAAAAAATTCGTCAATTGCTAAAATTGCGAACCATTCGCAAAATTGCTTCAATGACAAAGAGAATTCAATTATGAGACATAATTTAAGTATTTTTGATATGAGCGAGGTTCAAGACAGTGATTTATCTGGCATAGTCGATCAGATCGTGTCCAGACCGCCAACGGTTACAACGGCTAAAGTTAACAGCAACCTTGTCAAACTTATCTTCGAGAATAAACAAATGAAATCCGTTATTAACCAATTTCATCAGAACTGCTCCACGCCCAAAGGCAGTCCGACTCGAAGTTTTCATATGAAACGTAGATCTTCCATTTCAAAAACAAATACAAGTCACTTCTTTGATAAATTAACGGACGAGCGCGACGCCTTTGAAATATCCTTACACAAAGACGACGTGGTTGTAGACTCTAATGATACTTTAGATTATAGCTTGCCTGATTTATATTTGTCATAATTATGAATAAATTTAAATGATTTAAACTAGTCTTTTATTTTTATTATCCAATGAAATACTTTTAATTAACAGGGCGCGGGTTCGAGTCCCGCTGCGTTCAAATTTTGATATGTTTTCTTTAAGTACTTTTTCTATCTTCAGTGTGGATTAACACTTTAAAAATCTTAAATACTTTTAAATAATAGAAGCATAATTAAAAATCAGAATAAGGAAATTAAGAACAAACAAGGTTCATATAGTGCGATTTGGGGAGGGCCCGTCATCTAAACCTTAGAAATCTTATGATGCTATACAGAAAAAGTAAACCTGGATTTGAGTGGGACACCAAAATCTACAAAAAATCCCTTACGAATATTAACCACCTAGAAAGTGAAATTATGTTTTTTCCTATATTTATTTTCAACATTGTATGTGAACATGTCTATATATTATAATAGTTGATAAATTTTCATGCAAAATATAATTTAATTAAAAGCAAAGATATTCACAAGTATTTTAGTTTAAAATTAAAGCATCTTTAATATACTATCGTACATATTTTATACTCGAAAGCGCATCGTGCAGGTGCGGTAAGGGGTAGCCTGTTACCACACAGTTAATCTTACGATCCACTGGTAACGAAACATTAGGGAATGAATTATGGTTTAGCTTTGCTTTTAACTTTATCATCATCTCGTTTTTGGATTTTTATCTAAAAATATCAAAAACGACGTAGTATAAAAGTTAATTTTTTATAATACATTGTTAATCTATGTTAATTCGAATTGAAAAAGTTTCAATACAATTTCAGTGGTTTTTTTTTCATAACCTTCTGACGCTTGAAAATCGTAAGGACAAATAAATAATTATTTTGTACCCTCAAAATCCTTTGAGAAATTAAGCTTTTTCAAGTTTAATTTCTCAAAGACAATATCATTCTAATATAAATATGAAATACCTAGTAATGAGTGTACCAAGATATATTATTTTAGTTGAACCAGCATCGTATTCTTATATTTGTTTTGCGCTAAAGTTAGCCAATTCTAGAAGTTGACTAACTTTTCCCAATACCGTACTACATATTATATAATGCAAGTTATTTAATAGTACTCTATCATTTTATCTACTAATTAATATTTATTGATTACTTTCAATGTAGGATATCGAAACTATGATACATTATAAGAATATAGCTTACTGGGGCTAAGACAACGCTCTTGTAACACCTCTGCTGTTACTCAGGGCCGTGGGCGTCGGTGATCACTCACCATCAGGTGACCCGACTGCTCGCTTGCCTTGTCCTACCCATAAAAAAGACTATATTAGAATTAAAGAATATTGGTAAAAAAAATTAAAACCAAAAAATGTATAAATATATACAAATATAAATATATGAAGCACACATATTTTAATTTAAAGCATGTTTTCCTTTTAGCGAGTAGAATATAACATATAATATTTACAGCACTAATAAAAATAAAACAAAAATAACATAGCACTCTTTTAATAATGAATTATGCTAAAGTAATTTTGGTCCGTCTTAATCCTGCCATAAATATTGTTAAATGCTTGAATGTATGCTACATATACAAAATACAACTAAACGGACTGTGGCTAAAATTCACTGTAGTAATTTGTAATTTATATTCACAAATGGTTTGGTTTTAATTTTACAATTTTCTATAGATTCAGTTATGGCTTTATTCTGTATTCCACACACAGTAGACTAGACACAGGGAACAGAGGATTCAAGAGACCTAGTGTCGAGATATTCCGTTTCCCGATTTCCAACTTTGGAGTACAAACTATAACGCTTCTTCAAAATGTATCTTTTACTAAGTATACATTAAAAAAACATTGATATATAATAGAATCGTCGCGGTATTGCGAACCGTCGTGGTGTAGAGGAGCAGCGTCTGCTTGTAAACGTGACGGTTTGTGGTTTCTCATCTCATTCGGGTGGATGGTGATGGAATAGATTTGATTCACTTCTATTTTTCTCTCTCTGGCTACCGATAATTAGTATAAAATTCTATCACGCTTTATCACGTCTATAGCAGATTTATTGATAAAGGGTGATAGAATATGTATTCTTACTATTGCTTAAAACGAATTTCGTTCAGTATAAATAATATGTAACCCCAAAAAATTAAAGCGAAGAAATAAGGTACATTTTTATGAAAGTGTCTTTAAGAAAAGCGTCTGTATTTAGTATGGAATATGAATTTTCTTTTACAAAGTGACACAAAGCATATCAGTGAGGTACGAGTAAAGTTACTTTCTGGTGAAACAAAGGCGCGTCTGTTTTATA
This sequence comes from Dione vanillae, assembly GCA_037178615.1. Classification (NCBI taxonomy): domain Eukaryota; kingdom Metazoa; phylum Arthropoda; class Insecta; order Lepidoptera; family Nymphalidae; genus Dione; species Dione vanillae. The sequence goes on from JAZFAU010000029.1 coordinate 1,108,255, forward strand.
CAAATCTGTGTATTATTTTGCGGGGAGAAGAGACAGGAAGGAATTAGGTGGCCGTAACTGCGACGCTTTGTTTGCTACGACGCTCTACGTATTCGTAGCAGTGTAGCGTTCGTAGCTCTGTAAAAAATCATTGCAAATTTATACACTAAAATGAAGATTGTAAATTACTGTATTTTTCGTTTTCTTTATACACAGCCAATACACAGTCAACTGTAACGAATATGTACGCAAAGAAATATAAAGTATAATTGGAATTTTTATTTTGCTTAAAACTTATCAGAAATCAACTCGAATCGTCAAAACTATTCCACAAATTGCTTTTCATATCATAACAGTAGCATAACAGTCAGTGTAGCGTGTCGAATTGGATTGAGTCTAATGTTAAGAGGTCTATATAATAGATACAAAGACTGAGGTGTTTTTGTCGTAGCGTCACCTGTTCGTTCTCAGGGATATCAATTCGCACCGTTTTAATCGTTTTCGATCAGCGTTGAACCAATTTAACATTTCAAGAATTTAAATTGCTAATTGTAATTCCATATTCGCTTTTATGATTGGGGCATTATTATTTTACTTTTTAGTCAACAAATATGTAGTAGCGAAATTATTAGACAAGCGGTCCGTCAGACAGAAATTCAATGTTTGTACAAAAGATATTTGTTTGAACAAGGCAAAGCTTTTACACTTTCGGAAGTTTTCACTCGAAAGAGCATTTCTCTCTTAAAATTATCTTTGGTTACAGTTGAATGGCCTTGTAAAAAATCTTTGCCTAATATACGAAATTGGCGACAGTGACCTAACGATTCTTCTTTGACGAGTCTTTGTGTTTCATAACATATCCCATAATGAAGGCACTCCGTGAGGAACTTTCCTAATTGTGCTAATATTTTAAATCTTTATCTGTAGAGAAATTACTTTCTTAATATAGTAAATTATAATAAATAATATATGATAACATCACTTTACAATTGTAATATTTCTAAACTTGTCTAATTCCTTTATATACTCATCACTACGTCAACCGCTTTGAGAAAGTCTAAATCCTTTTTAACCTCATCACTACGTTAGAAGGAGAAGCGTGGCGGGTTTGTTCACCCCTAGTCGGGAGATGTCGGCGGGGGTCGGTCGGGATCGGGAGGCTGCGTCGCAGAGCGCGCGCGCGTGCCCGGCCGCTTCGTCATTGCGACGGAGGCTGTCGTGTGTCGGCGCTGGCCCGTGCGAGCGCTATTCCGCGTCTGTCCAACTGCGAGACCGCGAGACCGTGAGACACCTGCCCGCCGCGTACACACCCACAGCATCCGAGGTCTACCCTTGCCCACGATCCAACCCTCGGTCAAGACCTGGTGTCCGCATATCTCTAGGCGTGTAGTGACAGTGCTCGTTTTCTTCCCTTCAGTGCAAAGTTACAGGGACCGGCGATTGTGGCGCGATGTAAAGAAGCCGCGACCGTGAATTCATGTGTAAGTTGGTGCGTTGCATGTGTCAGTTTGTCCGCATGGAAATAGTATGCCGGTAACGATTTTCAGCGACCCGCCGGCGCATCGAAGTGGCGTAAGGAATAGGAATGAATGAATTGCGAATATGCTAGAGTCGACAGTCATTGTATTTTAACCTCTACCGAGCGGAGATAGGGGAGCGCACGTGCGCCCTTGTGCTGTGTAATGTAAATGGTTATTATATCCAGCTAGCTTTCTTGTTTTTAGATTTTTCACAAAGATATGCTCTTTGTCGCTTACATAGAACGTATGCCATTTGTCTTGTAAATTCTTCGTAGGTAATTGATAGTTCTTTTTTGCAATCAAAATTAACAGGTGTCTTTTGAATGTACTGAAATGATTAGACGTGTTTCTTTGCTTTATGACGCCAAAGCTCTGTTATATTAATTTTCTTTAAATTTAATAGTTATGTTGTTTAATTAATAAAGAAAGACTTATTTAGTTGATTACCAACATTTTTAATAATTCTAATATTTTCATCTTCAAGTTTAATGCTTTTTTTGGTAGAAATATCGATTGTAGCTTATATTTAAGAGATACGAATTGTCAGATAAGTATCCAGAAGTACAATAATAAACACTAATTGTTACTCCATTTCACTCTATTTTTATCACAAAAATCGATTATATATTGCAATTGACATCATACAACTGATCTTAAACACTTATAAAGTGGATTTTAACTACTTATTTCAATTAAATGTAAGACAAATTTTAATTACAAGTACTAATTACAATTTTTTATAATTTTTGCATCTACATTTTAACAAAAGCAACTGTGAATGACATTCTCATTATATCATATATATATATATATATATATATATATATATATATATATATATATATATATATATATATATATATATATATATATATATATATATATATATATATATATATATATATATATATATATATATATATATATATATATATATATATATATATATATATATATATATATATATATATATATATATATATATATATATATATATATATATATATATATATATATATATATATATATATATATATATATATTATGTATAATGAACAACATTAATAAAATTTTGAAATAAATTTACAATACAGCGGAATATTAATATATTTTGACACGACGTCATGAATCTAAACGATTTAGGTTAATGTGTTTTAATATAATCCTCAACGGTGGCAATTTATAATTTACTCTTTAACTAAAATAATATTTAATTTGCAATCTAAAAAGATGTCATAAATAATCAAATTACAATGAAAATTAATATTTAGCTATTTAAATATAATAAATAATATAAGTATTGTAATAACTATCGGTATCTAAATATTTCGCAATTCTTAAAAACCTAATATGAAACATCAATAATTGAGTCAACAATCATGGGTCTGTATCTTAAATGATTATGAACTAACCAGTTGACCTTGTAACGGGGCAGTAACAAATATAACATTTTCGCTCCGTAAAAACATTTTATGTGTTGTATTAAACGGAGGGAACCATTTGGCGATTACGCTATAGTAAGTTACAGTAAGCATTTTTGTAGTAATGATAATAATTTATACATGATCTCAAACAGTACATATATGTCGGCGCTAGGCCAGGGTTTCGTTGTTCAGAGTCCATTTTTCATAATAAAATAACAGAGTGGTAGCAATTGGTTTATTCTCGTACAATAGTTAATACAGAAGTGAGTCATGATACATAATTTATTTAACAACTGACATTTTCTGTTCAATATTCAAAATTATCATAAAGAACTTAACATTGCAAATAGGTTTTATCCATTAAACATTAATTTCAATACTAAATACTTTTTAACAATAAAATCATAAAATGTATATTGATTTGCGCCCATACGGCCATACTGACTCCAGCGCGTCCCTTGCGCTGCTTCTTATCTCATCTTCTAGGCATCTCATATAGAGATGTAACCAACTTGTAAGGAGTCTCTCATGTCGAGACGTAAGACATCTCTCATGTCCAGATGTGTAAAGCATCACCATACATTGCTAACAAGACCAGGATAAAGGATACGCGTGGTGGCCAGCCAGCGTTTAAGGAAAGGATATTTGGATAGGATAAATAAATTTAACACAAACAGCATTTATTATGTAAGGCGTCTCTCATGTAGACTCATCGTCGTAGGCATCTCCCATTTCGAGATGTATAAGGCGTCACCTTAGTAAGTACATTGCCCAACAAGACCAGGATAAAGGATACGCGTGGTGGCCAGCCAGCGTTTAAGGAAAGGATATTTGGATAGGAATTTGGATATAAAATAAATTTAACACACAAACACACCATCTACGTCATCATCATGAAATAACTTGTTTCTTTTTTTTTCTCTTTAAGGAAATTAGCTTAGTCTAAATAAAGTATAAATAAATTTAAATAAAGCAGGCTGAAGCACTCCCGTGTGAATTGCTTGAGGTGATTTCTCTGCCCATACGGTCGATTCGTCTTGAGTAGAGAACTGGATATTAATCTGCATTTTTCTTTTCCGTTTCTCATTCAAGTTCTTACTTCTCTGGATTGATAGCGTCTTAAGTCATTTTCAACACCAGGCACCATATCCCTCAAACATAAAAAAAGCATTAATTAAAAAATTCTAAGAAATTGATTCAAGATATAAGGAAAGTCGACAATGTTAGCTTTTATTGATTATTTGGAGTATTCAATTCTAAAATCATTTATCAAAAATGTCAATAAATTAAATTATATGTAAAATCATCAAAATTTCTGTTATAATAATATTATAAATAGATAAATATTAAATTTAAACTATATTAATCAGTTTCCCATTCCTTATTCTAAGCTACGGTCAAAATTATCCCTATATTTGAAATTCCACTACGACATACGAAGCCGTCTGTCTATTAATGATAAAACTCAAAGGTGAATATACAAATTTAATTAATAAGAAAATCACCGATTTTAAAAGGATAAATTGAAACTTAAGTCTTATTACTAAGAGACCGCTCGGCCATGCTTACTTTATCAAAAATTGTCGTGTAGTTAACATAACACGCAAGTTATTTATATTATTTATCGTCGAAAACTTGCAATATTTTGATGTGATTTTAGACTTATTTTAAGGTCGTCACAAATGAAATATGATCTAGAATATCTAGAATATTTAAAATTATATTTAAACTATTTAACTATTACATACATTTGATATGTTTATTTTCGGCTTTGAGGTCAGTATTTTTTTTTAATAGAGGTCAGTATATATTTGAACGTTCACTGATGTTAAGTTCAAGAATTTTACTCTCTGAAAGTAGCGCATAGACTTTCTTGATAGAAATAAAAATAGAAGATAGAATTTAGATAGAATTTCTATATCTATTTCCCCTATAACACGAAACTATAAATCTAAACTTACGTCTCTATACATTGCATATCAATTTGTTTAAAGGGAATTGAACCTGCTATCTTTTAGCTTCGCTCGCGTTTGAGTCCTTAAATAAATATTAAGGTATTTGTATTCCAATCTCGACCATAACCTTGACGATTGAAATCAAGCATTGGATTTCATGTACTGGTGCACCCCAGAATGACTGAGAAGGCTTTGTTTAAAATCACCAGCCAATAAAACTACCATTTCTCCCATTACGTCTGTCTTTTCTAGCAAGTTCTAAAGAAGTCGGTATTAAACTTTTATGGCTTTCTTGTGAGACATTGTACACTCATCCCACACTTAAAGCTTACATTCTCATCCTACAGCATATTTTTTTACTCAAATTACTGATTGTGTTACTAGATTGTAAAATCTTCCTGTCCCACTGTCTCGTCAAGGGCTTTGCATGCGTTCTGACCACTGTAAAAACTTCATTTTCTTTGAAGATATATTAATTGATAGTCATATCTGTATATACTTGTTGCAGTTGATATATAATATTTTCATGAATTCTCTGTCCTTATCCCAAAGAGTTTAAGGGTTAGAAAGACCGTAAGATAATAAAACTTAAGCGACAAGTTCCCTGATTTTATGTGGCGATTGACATAGTACGGCTTTCTCAATAGTTTCATCTCCTCTATTATCATTTCGTAAACGCGACACCGAGCCAAACATCGAGCTTCTCTTTATGTTTGACATTGATGCGACATCCTACGACGAAGGATTACAGGTAAAAGTTACGAAGAGATTAGGCTCCTTGAAATTTCATACATAAGTAAAAGCGTCTTGAGTACTCATGCATAACGGTGACTGTTCATAAAACCGGACGGCAAAATAATTTTGCAAATGTCGTTAGGTCTAATACTATTATCTCGTAAACGTATGTAGTTTTCGGTTCGTAATTATTTTTCTTTAGACAAATATTATGAAGACGTTCATTCTTTACTTCTACTTCATTAACTTTCTAGATCATTCTCTACTTTCTCTACTACTAAGAAAAAATGGAAAAATGTCTTGGACGGAAGAGGTTGAGTTGAATTGAAGTTATGCTCTCGTAGTATAATGTAATACGCATGAAAGTCCATACGGGTAATTTTTATTTAGAATTGACTATTGTAGCTAGTAGGATTAACAAATGAAATTAATTAGTATCTTAGCACAGAATTTAGCATCTCAGCAACAGTTAATGATATTATCGTAATTATCTAAAAGAAAATTGCCTATTGAACTTTTTAATCATTGACTATAGTATTGACTGTAGTAATATTCATATTTTCAATAATTTCAAAGGCTCCTCTATTTCGTCAGGTAATGGAAGGGAAACTTTAGCACTAGAACAATACGCTCCAGCAATTGCAATACTGACATTTTTTATTCAAGAAATAACAATTATAGGATGATTTTTATATCAATTAAAGGATGATCTATTCAATCCATTTTCACGTTTATTAAAAACGAGTTTCATCTTACTTTTAAAAATTTTCAAAGCGTTAATTTACGCTTTGGATGGAGGAAATACTACAAGAAAACATAAAAATTAAAACAATGCGAGATTTGAACCAGCATCTTTTGGAAATCATGAAAGCACTCTAACCACTATGCCATGCGTTTTTCATCACGCTAGTCCCTATACAACTTATCGCATTTTTATCTTTATAGAAGTATTGGGAGGTTTTTCTTTCTAATTTTTTTTTATTAATAACTCCCGTAACAAACTTACGTACATTCGCATTTATATATATAAGGATCGATGCTCTTATTTATCAAGAATTTCAAAAGACATACTTATATTGTTTGTGATCATAATTAAATTTATAGTATTCCGTTTTATAGAAAAAGTCACATAGTCAATTTTATATGTTCGTAGTCTTATAGCAATTTCTACTTAAATGACATTATGATGACGATAACTAGATTTAATAATTGCAGCAATATTAAAATTACCACGCCAACATTTTATAACATTAGGAGAGTTTCATTTTTACATACTTATAAGCAATGGCCTAGATTATTGCAATTGAAACATTATAAGGAAATAGTTTTTGAAAATATCAATGTATTACAATCTTCGATTTTACATGCTTGAAATGTTTTTTGTACAACAATTTATGAGTTGGGAGTGTTTATTAATACAGAGCGAATAAATTCAAGAGGATATATGTACCAAAGATCAGTGTATCAACCAACTCAGCGACCGCTGCTTACGGTCGAGCTCTCTTGTAAATCGCGCACGCTGTGGCGTACTCGGTGTATGTAGCTGATTGCTTGATCTGAAGCGAAGCTGCGCCATTTTTGGAAGTTGTTCGTATACAGGAACTCTTAAAAAAGTTATATTATGGTTAAAAAATGTATAGCTAATTAATTTTTGTAAAGCTATGTTATGTTTTATGTTTATAAATAGTAAATTTACAATAAACGTATTTCTTTATAAATTTCATTAACTTAATTCTTGGCTTGGTGTAAAGTATGGCTGCACCATGCTGCATCTGCTTTGAATTGGTTGCCGCTTCTTAATTGTGGGTGTCATCACTCTTGGTAGCTCTTCCATGGAGTTATTTTCGACAGCCGACATCAATCCTCAAAAACATACAATAATGTCAATTAAAACAGTCTTATAAATTATTTTCATATATAAGGAACTCTAATAACTTTAATATAAGAGCATTCATTTGTTAAACAATTATTCTAAAATTATTTAAATTTAAAATGTCAAAAATAACAAATGAAACTGTATTTCAAATATTCAAAATGACTGTTTCAGCAAAACTACAAATAAATAAACATTAATCTTAAGATGATATGGTATTTAAAATTACTCAGATTCATATTCTTTATTGGCGATTACGTAAAATATTTCTATATCAATATTAATTAAACATTATCTCTATGCAATATTATTTTAAAATTCCATTTAAAATTCCTTTAAGGCATCTAATAATAAGAAAATCTTTACATCTAAAATAATTTACTAAAAGACCGCTCGTTCATCCTTAAATAACCAAAAAATCTAACTACACGCAAGTCGTCTATCAGTTTATTATATTTTTGTAATTATAATATCACAAGATATTTACCGGTACTATTTGAAAAGCTTATAGTTGAAAAGTGTATAGCTAATTGTAATTTTTGTAATGGCGTTATGTCAAAGCTAAATTGTATAACAAACGTTTATTGTATAAAGGATATATGTTTTATCAACTTAACTTAGCTGTCGGCTTTGTGTGAAGTACAGCGGCACCATACGTGTCTTCTGCAGACTTGAAGTCTTCACTTACTCCCTCATTGTCGTGCAGTGGCTGCAGAATAACCCTCATTCGTGCATTCATTTTGCTGTGTGTATTGCTGCTGTGTCCTCCGATGATTTTTCTTATTCTTTTATTGTTCTTCGTAAAGGAGTATCGTTGTTCAAAGATAATTTCCATGGTATTGTAATCAAACGGAACTATGATCGATGAGGCTGAGATCTATCTTCTTATCCAATGAGGCTGTGTCTATTCCACAAATGCTCCCATGAAGCGAGAGATCAATCCCACCGCTGCTGTCGGCGCTAGGCCAGGGTTTCGTTGTTCAGAGTCCATTTTTCATAATAAAATAACAGAGTGGTAGCAATTGGTTTATTCTCGTACAATAGTTAATACAGAAGTGAGTCATGATACATAATTTATTTAACAACTGACATTTTCTGTTCAATATTCAAAATTATCATAAAGAACTTAACATTGCAAATAGGTTTTATCCATTAAACATTAATTTCAATACTAAATACTTTTTAACAATAAAATCATAAAATATATATTGATTTGCGCCCATATATACATAATATGTTTAATATTTATTACTCTCAAAAATTAACTTTAAAGAAAAAAATCAGAAACGCGCACAAACTGATAATAGAATATTTGTATTGGAATTAGAATATTTGTACATATATTGTACAGTGATTAAAATAAATTTATTTATATATTAAGTTATATAAAGAATTTTATAATAATTGATTTAAAAGTAGCTGATATTGCAGATGTGGAGTAGTTCTAGTGATATTTATATATTTATGTGTGTATCAGCATTTAATAATATTTATGACATGACATTGTTCTATGCTAGAGTTTCTTTCAATTACAATATCAATCTATATTAACTACAAATAGGTCAAAGTAAATAGTTTTCATGTGTAGAGTTTGAGGATTTAAGTTTATTAATTATATATTGGTATTTTAATATTTTTTATATTAAAACGACTCTAGTTTTATAATTTTGCCTTTCTAATAAGAAAAAGTAAATATTAAGCATAACTACTACTGACTCTCATTTATTTTCTCTTTATTCTTCAAACAAAAAAGTTAATGTACCAGCACAACAAAGAAATTCGGTTGAGCTTTTTCTCCTCTTTATACTCGTTAGAATTCTACAATAACAATAAGGTGATTAATAACCTAGTAAGACATCAGGTATTTCGTAATGTATTTTTAATTTTTGATTGAATTATAAATATTATAAATCACCTTACGTTCCACTTTTTTCGTTGAAAAACCTTATACGGAGACTATCCATGCATTAGACTGGATTTATTGGCTTTCTAATTTCTGAAAAAGCAAAATTGACTATAATTAACTTAAAGTAAAGTACGACTGTAGATAGAAAAAATCAATAATAAGATGTAGGGTAACTAAATTATTCAATTTCGCACTCAGAAAATATAACGTAAAATGTTTATAATTAAATTCTTAGTAAGCTATTGGCTAGCTGGTAATATATTTTTAATTTTTAAATTAAATATATTTTAATTGACATTACAAACGACCACCTCACGTCCCACTGCACCAACCGCAACCTGTTCGGACTGTTAAGTGCGCGTTGTATTGAAATGAAATATACGTCGTATCCATTTCACAGAAAATTGTGGTGGCAAATTTGTTAAAACAAAAATACATTAATTAATATATTATGTATCAAAAAAAAAATATGGGACTCAATTAAGTTATAACATATTTTAACTGTTTTAAAGTGTGTAAGTTTTAATTTTTCTGGAATTACTAAATTTGATATCAAATTTGGATATAGAGGAAGGAAAATCTCATGTACTTATATGAAATAATAATAATAAAACATAAATTTAACTACATTAACAATTAATAAATGATTACAAGCTTAGAGGGGTCCTAAAGAAATTTATACCAGAATGGGTTAGATTTTATAAGTTTCTTTTATATTGTTCCAAATTGGGTTCGAAAAACCCACAAAACAATGTCAACCTGCATTTATTCGACAGTTTTAAACACTCAATTTTACGTTATATACATTTTTGTAATTTTTTAAAGTTATTTAATATAAATTAGTAAAATATGAAAATTAAAATATTTATTCACATTCACGCATGGTCTTTGCCAGCGTAGTTACACAGCGGAACCTTGCGCTATGCTCTGATGCCGTATTTAATTGCATAGCTACGCTGGCGCGCTAGCTAGCGCTTTACAAAACGTAGAGGGCTCTACGCAACAATGTGAAAACAGCGATTGCTTATTAGCTTCTGTACTATTACGGAATGCATATATTATAACGATGTTACTAAACCTCAATGTATGTATTTTGAGATATAGTTACTCTTGTCTTAAATTATATTTTGCACTATAGATGGCATGGAGAGAACTGAGTCTCTTGACAATAAAATTTTTCTGCTATAGGCTGAATAAGTCGTACAACTTACTCAGAAAAAAGTAGCCCCTTCACACAGTTGGAGACAGATATAAAAAATCGCACGCAACGAACGCAATCAAAAGAAAGAGTATTTATGTCAATTTGTTGTACATATAATTTACCGCGTAATCAGGGACTTGTCGTTGATTGAATTGCTATAGCATATAATAGTAATAAAAAAAGAAAATTTGTGGAGTAGAAATATATAGAAAAAAAACCATCCATTTACATTCAAAATCTCCATTCACCATCACGAAATGGAACTGAACACTAGGTATGCGAGTGCAACTCGCACTTGGCCGATTTTTTTATTATATTCTTACAAATAAATATTTAAAAGGTACCATTAATCATTGATGCCGAATATGATTTGTTAAAATTGTTCTTAATATTCAGAGTTTCCCAAACAAAATGTATTCGCGTTATCTTAATGTGTGTATCTTAATGCAGACCAAGCTTTCCGTAACTAAGTGTTATTCAAATGGAGTCAAGTACACCGCTGCTGAAATAACTTACCTCTGTACTCTGTACGCTTTAATTTACCCAAACTTATGAAAATTACTTTAATGATAATATTTGACATGATAATTTAGCAAACTAGAGATGTTAGGAAGTAAACCGTATGATAATATTAACAGAGTGGCTTGGGATAGTTCTGTATTATACTAGTAAATGTCTACGACTTTAATGGCGTCGGCTTTATGATCTTTGTTGCTACCTGATTTCTATTTACAGATTTATTGTAACCTTTTTAACAATTTCTTTAAAATACTTTTTGCTATTTTTCGCATTTTAGTTTAGACATTGTAATACTGTAATTAAGTGTACTAAAATACGACACGAAACGTTGTGTATCTTTTTCCTCATAATTTTTAGCCGAGTTGTTTAACCTGTTGTGGTTCTTCCTCAGGTATGTCAGACTTCAGAAATTATAGCTTAGATCCTACCCAGACGTAGCAACGGTACAATAAAATAAGTTTCATTCAAATCAGTCTAGTAAATACAAAAATATGCGCAAACAGAAAGGCAAAAAATGTCCCACAAATGTTTCTACATCTCTCTCTACTTAAGTTTTTTTAAAAAAATAATCGATATACAGACATTGTTTTATTTCTTTTATTATATTAATAAATAATAATTGGAGGACCGTCGTGGTGCAGAGGCGTAACGGCTGCCTGTAACGCGACGGTTTCTGGGTTCGATCCCCAGTCGGGGAAAATGGATTTTTCTATTTCCATTATCTTCGCTCTGGCAAACTAGGCAAAGTGCGGCGTTGAGTTCCGCCACTCAACACGCAATGCCTCGAAAAAGGCGGAAAACGGGGACGGAGAAAGCAGTGACAGCAACGGAGTGTCTCAACACTAGGTTCCTACGGTCCCTGCAGTTCCCTCTGCCTACCCTGCCATGTGCGGGATAAAGCGTAAAGTTAAAAATATATATATATATATATATATATATATATATATATATATATATATATATATATATATATATATATATATATATATATATATATATATATATATATATATATATATATATATATATATATTATATATATATATATATATATATATATATATATATATATATATATATATATATATATATATATATATATATATATATATATATATATATATATATATATATATATATATATATATATATATATATATATATATATATATATATATATATATATATATATATATATATATATATATAAATAATAATTTTGTAATAGAGCGACGTGACCGCGACTTTTCTTCTACTTTACATCACTATATAATTGTAAGTATTAATAATTTAATAAAATGAACTTTATACGTGTTCTAAAATATGTTTGCACTTTTGATTTTAAGTAAAAAATGTTAATTAATACCTTGGTTTACATTAAAGCATTTCTCAGAAAATTTTTGATTATTTTGGAAATAAATAAAATGACCCTGTTCATACTTCTTTTTAATACTGTTACTGAACATTACCGTGAACATTACCGTGTAGCACGTTTTTGAAAATTATTCATTTTACATAATTTAATTTCAGTTCTGTTTTTCCTATATATATGTCTTAAGGCTTAGAGTTTGCCTCTATTGGACTGTAAATAATTGCTATGTGTATTATACATGTGTTATTTATAACTTTCAAACTGCACATTAAATTTACGTGTCCCCAAAAGCGCCTACTGCCCTAACACGGACATATGATTTATGGTATACCTAGAATATAAAATGTTTTTTCTCTAGTACTGGTGGAAAAGGGGAGAGTATATAAACGAGAATAAAGATCGTAACCGAATATTAAAAGTAAGAAATATGAGGAACTTGCTGAACTGGATGGATGCAAATAATAATATGTGTATAACGTGACTAAAAATGAGTCAATTGGGAATCAAACTTGCACACCTAGCACCTTTTATAATTGTGAGTTAACAGCCTTTCACATGAGCAATTTTAGTTTTAAAATTTTTTTTTTTGCTTTACGCTTTATCCCGCACATGGCAGAGTAGGCAGAGGGAACTGTAGGAACCATTCGAACCTAGTGTTAAGACACTCCGTTGCTCCCTGCTTTCTCCGTCCCCACTTTAATTTATTAAGTTAATTTATTAAATTTAATTTATTAAATTAATTTTAATTAAGAACACCATTTGATAAACAGAAAATTTTCGAGAGTGCAAATTAGAGTGAAATATTACATTAAACGAACTCTAGGTTTCGTAGCTTTTTTTGAATATAATTATAAATTTAAAATTTTCTATTTTTTTACTTTATTTGTACTATAAATTCTAGCTTCGAGCCAAATTTTATGCTTCTAGGTCATCGAAAAGCACCCTATAGATTTAGATAACGCAGTATTATGCGGCAAATAGCAAGCAAGCCTAGTTTTTCCTGTCTTCCAAGAGAATATAAAATTGAATATCTAATATATAGGTAAATGGACAAATAAGTATTCCGTTTTATTATATTGTGACAGGGAACTCTAAAAAGTGAAAAGTGGCTGTCTCTGCAGTGCTTGCCCACTTAGTTAATGTGGGAAATATCTATGTGGTAAAAATAAACATCCCTATAATAAGGGACTCATCCTTGTCTTGATTGACATTAGTAGTATCTTGTAAAAAATACTAAAAGAGATTCTGCTAGTACACCTAAAATATATGGTATGTACTACGTACAATGTAATATTACGAATTACTTAAATCAAAATGAATGTTACCATATGCAGAGTGTAACTATAGCTAGTTAAGGGGATGTAGGAAAGCTTTTAGCAACAGTGAGTGTGCTCACCGGTCTGCCATAAGCTTGTTATATAAATGGAATATCGGTTCGCACGAGTATAGACTAAGGAACGGCTAAACCACCTTTCAACGTTTTGTGATTTACTTTCCACCACTTGATACGTCGTTTGTGAGGATAGAGCGCTTCTTTGAAGTGAAACGTAAAAGGATTTGTATTGCGTATTCGTTTACAAGATCTCCTGCTTTAAGTTCTTTATGATCAAAATAAACTAGTGGTATGGTTTTATGTAATTCATAATATTTAATATAAAATAAGAGACATCGAATCAAATTTAAATGCAATAAATGTCAGTCATGTGTGTGTTGAACTTAATCGTTGGTGGTTCCGTAGCTATTTCATCTATATCTAAATCGATTACAATATCGATTTATAAAAACGAATAAAGTTTAACTTGTAGGCGTATACGGTAACTTTGTGTAAAACTACACATGTAAGTGTAATATAGATTTATAGTGACCAATTTGCGACTTTTGTTTTAGGTTCAAAATAAGCTGCAATAACGAAGCATAAATGCTCATCTTTTGATTGCGTAGACATCGACTTTTACGTCTTGTCGATGGACAGAAAGACGTAAAATCAGACAGCAAAGTGGTTCTTTAAATCCGTTTTAATTTTTTAAATATCAAACCAAAAAATGTCAATATATAAATACAAAAATGCATTGTACATGAAGGTATGTCAATCAATAATATTCACGCATTCATCTAGTTCATACATACAGTTATCAAATCGTGATGGCAAAATTAGTCTGAGAATAATGACTCTGACTGAGTCAAGAGAGTCTGGTGACATAAAAACTTTACGAAATATCTATCTATATGTAGCATGACGTTTAATTTAAAACAAAATTTATACTCGTATACGTGAACCTTACAAAAATGTACAAAATTCGAAATAGGTTTCAAAATATAAAAGAGATATAGTGACAAGAATATGCTACAAAACCAGTTCAGATGAGTGGCGTACGTGTTACGTATATGCGATAACACGATGTAGGTACCTACCTGAAAAATACGATAAAGTTTTGTGTACTACGAGAGAGGAATGCGACTCGTACTAGAACATTTGTCGCTGTGCTTTCAAAAGCCAGAACAACGAAAACATTTCAGGAATGAGTGGTTGTCACAAGCAGGTACAAATAAATGGCGAGTGTTGTGACATAGACGCAGAGTGCTATGGCAGATAGACGACGGGTCGGGAATTCAAATGTAAGCGCTACCTACACTACGTTGTTGTACAGCGAGCGCTTGTTTACCGCGAATCGTGGATGACATTTTGATTGTGGCTTAGATTTGTTCCATACGGGAATTGCTATATTTGTTTATTTTTTACATAATATTTATCTTTATATAAGAATTTACTAAGTTTAAGAAATTAAAGTGTGCTAACTTTTTTATATGATTCGCAATAATTTATAAAATAACTTATATTAATTGCATTGAAAACTACATTTTTTTAATAAATTGTACTATAGATTTATAACTGTATCTTATTGTATTCAATCTTCAATGTAGCATCATCAACGATTTAAACTTAATTTCATCTTTTGATCAAATATTAATGAGTACGTTAATTGCGTTTTGTATGAAATGTTACAGAGTATTTTGAATATAAATGATATTTAATGGAGCATTACAGCAAATTTTTCATAAAAAATATCTCATCTTGGTAAATAAATACCAGAGGTGCTAGCAACAAAGCGTTGTTAGGAAGACTGTAATAATATTTAAAAGAAAATTTAAGTAACACAACGTCAATACAATCACCAGTCTCTGGTGGTGGCAATCATATAACAATTAATTTAAGGAAAAGTTTAAATTTCGTTCGTATTTTGTTTCATTATGAAATATATCTTAAAATATATAAAAAGATATTTTATTTTCATTTCATCATTTTAAATAAACATATTTAAGTATGTAGATCAAAAATTGTACTAAAATATTGAAAGCAGTCTAATGAATATATATCAATTAATTTCATTACTTTAATAATAAATTTTATGATTTAGTGTGATAACAATTGTTATGGTTGTATGTCTAAGTAATTTTAAAATCTTAAATATAATTTTATATTATAGCCTATAAAAATTCAGCTAAAAAATTTACTGTACAGAATAAGTATATAAAATTTTGTAAAGTCTCAAGGAGCGTTTAATATAAATTATTCAGTTTAGAAAATTTATATAAATTATTCAGTTTAGAAAAAATATATATTACCTACCAATCATATAGACTCAAATAGATAGATACCTCAAAATCATTTTACTAACTATCCATAGCCATAGATCATAGATCCTAGACCATACCACCCGTACGTATTATTTTCGACCGAAAAAAATATTTCTAGTTTTAATTTTAATTATACAGAAGGCGAGGATATTATTGAAATATATTTCTTCTTCTTCTTCTCTTTATTAATGGCGTTTCGAGAAATATATTTCTTAAAGTTTCGGATAAAAGTGATTGTGACATACGAACCGACACACTTACATGACGAATCTATAAGGGTTCTGGTTTTCGCCATTTGGCTACGTAACCCTAAAAAATAGACAGATCAAGCACATTTCGACACATAAACGTTAAAAATAAACATTCGTAAATAGTAAAACTGACATTACTATGTAGATTGACAATTACGAAGAACATTGACGTACAATAATTTTTTTTAACGAAATAGGTACAACGAACGATTTATGATATACGCATTGAATAATTAAACTATTTCTCATATATTTCATCTTGTCGGTTGTTAATGTCAGGAAGAATTTTGGAAAAAATATTTAACAGCGTTTTCATGTAACTTTTGGCATTTCAATTATAGATTTTTTCATGCCATAAGCAAACTTTGATTTTTTTTAGCTTCACGCTTTTATGACGCACATGGCAGGGCAGGGTAGGCATAGGGAACTACAGGAACTCTGGAACCTAGTGTTAAGACACTCCGTTGCTTACTCTCTGCTTTCTCCGTCCCCGCTTTCCGCCTTATTCGAGGCATTGCATTTTTGAGTGGCAGGAACTCAACGCCTTGCTTTTGCCTTTTGCAGAGCGAAGAAAATGGAATTAGAAATATCCATCTTTCCTGATTGGGAATCGAACCTAAGAACCCTCGCGTTATAGGCAGACGTTTTGCCTTTGCGCCACGACGGTCCTCAAACTTTGATGTTTTTCTTTTTTCTATATAAATTAAATACGTATTCATCATAAAATTATCGTCCAGCATTATCGGTTGGATGGATCATGACTGTGTTATACATAGAAGATACTCGCTTATAATAATGAGTGATTGGCTATTTTCATTGCATAAAATGAATTTATTACCATTAATTATCACTATTATATGTATACTACTTTTATATATATCCTAAAGCTGTGAGTTTTATGAGAAAAAGAGAACATTTTTAAATACTGTCATTGAAATATTTTTTGTTCAAACGAACTATTGAACGATAAGCTTTTTAAACTCTGTTTTGCGTTCCGTCCATACGAGGGAAATGACGAAATATTTTATGTGAATGCCTCTCTGCTGACCATATATTTACCTCATTAATGTTTAGTCTTAAGTAAAAAACTTATGTGTCGAGATATACTGCATTCTATAGCATTGTTTTGAATGATTTTTTTTAAATTAATATTATAACTCAGAAAAAGGCGGGTATATACGTTAAATTGATTCCTTGTTCAATTTTATTACATACAGAATTTGTAACAATTCTTTATTAGTCCTTAATAATTTATTTTCGTAGTACATAATATACTGTAGACAAGTGGAGATGGTAATAATAAATAAGTATCGACCGGTTGAGGCTTGCCGCTCTCGTTTTAGAACTTGTTTATACGGCTGAGAGTGGAAGCTATTCCTGGACACCTCTCTATAAAAAATATGTATATATATTTACTACGATTTTGTAAAATCTTACACTACATACACCTCTTTTAAGTTAAGCTATTAAGACTACTTATTTTTAAATATATTTTGAAGTTCTAATTCTGTATGTTTAGGTCATAGAAAAAAATAATTTTGTAACACATAACTCAAATAGCTACTAATTAATTTGTACCAAAATATAATAATCGTTTATTCTATAGTATATTAGTTAAATTCATATAATATCACAGGCGCAGGGCGGTGAGTGGAGGCGCGCGAGGACGAGATGGCCGCGCCGGCCAGCTGATAGCATGCGGGCGGCGGCGCGCCGGCCCGCCCCGACCTAGCCGATCGCACTACGAGCGCCACATTCACGGGTATGTGTCTACTTTCATTTATAAATTTAATACAGAATAGTGTAATAGAATTTTTAAATATGTTAATTTATAAATAATCGAGAAATCTAATAGGTCAACATTTATTGTACCGTGCGCCTCTACTATTACTATTTATAAAATATTATAATTTATTTAAAATTATTTAAACGTTTTGAAATTTATGAGTAGCGGGACTGAAATACGAAGTCACGTCACGTGGATTGCATGAAAGGGTTTGGTGAACTGAACTACGTATCTCCCGCGGTTGATAGAGTAGACATGTTTCAGTTTTTAGTATATTGCGTGTTATATGACAGAGCTAAATGGTGCTTACCTATATGCTTAATGGTCATGGATCGCACAGTGCTTGATAAAGGCATCTTTTTTCCTTTAGTGGTACGAAGCCCTAAAACAAAATTATTTTTATATATTGGTGTATATTTACATTGGTAATAATGACTGTTTTATATATTTAACATTATGTATGATGTACGCCAAATATTGATTTTCTGTTGTGACTGTTCTTTTGTTATAAATAAAGAATTAAAAGCAAATATAACATGGTGTAAATGAATTATTAAAAGAAGAACTTATTACTACATACCGTCGTGGCGCAGAGGCGCAACGTCTGTCTGTAACGCGACGGTTACTGAGTTCGATCCCCAGTCGGAAAAGATGGATTTTTCTATTTCCATTTTCTTCACTCTGGCAAACTAGGCAAAGCGCGGCGTTGAGTTCCGCCATTCAACACGCAATGCCTCGAAAACGGCGGAAAGCGGGGACGGAGAAAGCAGGGACTAAGCAACGGAGTGTCTTAACACTAGGTTTCCACGGTCCCTGCAGTTCCCTCTGCCTACCCTGCCTTGTGCGGGATAAAGCTTCACGCTTTATCCTAAAAAAAAAAAAAACTTATTACTAATAGTTAACTTATAGTATAAGCTTAAATCAAATAAAAATTGACATCAACGTTACTAACAATAAAAACTTAATAATATGTCATAAAAATATCTTATCACTGATCTGGCCGGTTTAATGACACATCACAATCTGACCAATACATAATTGAACAGTATATCGCACATTTCAGTCATGCTTATTATTTTGTTTTCTCTTTCCCATCATTTCATATTTGTGCAGAGTACAGAATTTATAAGCAGCATACATTATATATGGCCACGACATATATATTTGATATACGACTTTTTATTCACAAGGTTAAAGGTTAAGACGAGCTGAATTTTAATATATATTTTAACATTTATTTAATACATATCTTAAATATAAGCTACTGTTAGATGTTTGGTTACCTCGTTGTATGTTTTCTATTGTAATATATAAAATTACGCCATAAAGCTTAACCTAAAGTCAAAGTATCTAAAGTTTATAATAGTTTATAATAAAATTGCAGTAAATATACAAATTTGAAAGACATCTGATGTAGAACTAGTGTGTTCCTTATATAAATTTTAAACTTTAATATTATTCCTCAATATATAATAGCAACAGTTAAACGTAGTTCTATAAGGGTAGCAAAATTTACGTTTAAGTTCCTTTTGTATGTGCTGGAAGTGAAATCTCTGTATAGTTTGCTAAAAACCTCGGCCTGTACAGAACTATTATTAATTATTTTTTAAAACTGACTTCGAAGTCGCTACTAGTACAATCATTTTGAATTTGATTAAGTAAATAGAGGAGCTTGGATAAAGGAGGTGAGCGTTAATGCAACTTTCACAGGGGACTCTTTATACTATAACCCTTACCACCCTAACCCACTTGATTCGTGAGTCCCAGGCACTACTTTGAGTTCCTTTCCCCGTAACGCGATGGACCTGTAACTAATACATTGAATCCATGGAATGCTAAGTAGTTATTTTTTTAATTGTAGTGATTTTTAATTTGCTGTCTTGTTAAGTTTAAATACATACTTTTAATTTAATTTGTATTGTAAACAATATTCTCATATTAAATAAAGTTTTATCATTTCAGATATCTGTCATAGTTAAATTTCTTAGTTCATCTGAAAGATTCTAATATTACCTTAAATATATATAAAATCTGTTTGGTAAATGCACTAATTTCACTGACTATTTGGTATGATTGCATGTTTTTGTATTTATTGCCCATTTATTGAGCTGTAGCTAATACAACATTATATAACGTATTGTACGTTAATTGTTTCGATGTACATGTGGTCGAAGTGGTCTGTATATAATTTTTAGTTATTTCCATTTGACCACGTTTACAAAGCCCCAGGTGAAACCTAGTCAATTATAATTTAATTTACTTTCGCATACACAACGTTTAGAAACGCTATTATTGTATTTGTCTGAGTTAAACAACATCTGTGATAAAGTTAAAATTTAATTAATACTCGTTACCGAAAACCGGCACAAATTTCGCTTCAAAACGACTTTAGTTTATTAAAAATTTTTGTCAGCGGATCCTTACAAATTATTTATTCATTGAGTTCACTTCTAAGCCTTTTGTCAATGTACTGCGACGCTTATTAGTCCTTTAATGAAATGGCCCTACTACCTAATTAGGCTCGGGCTCGGTGGACTAGTAACATTGCCTTTGAAACTTTCGAACGTCCCCTAGCGACTTTGTGTTAGCACAACTTAAAATAGTGTCATAATACAAAAAGTTGCTACCTGGCACTGGGGATTCGCTGAAGTCAACTCAAATTTCGTGCAGAACTTATTTATTATTTTTCTTTCTTGCTATACGTACTACCAATTACTTTCCGTTTACTATTTGTTTTTTCTTTTGTTTCGTTCATTTTATGATTAAAATATTAGCAATTGTATATTTTTTGTTTATAAAATATTTTGATTGTAACGCGGTTTGTGGGTTCTATTCCCACTCGAGGAGAATATTAATATTTTTAATGTGGAAAGAAGGGAACAGAATGTCTTTTACCCGAGATAAAAGGTAAAGAAAAAAATTGTATCGTGAAATTTTAGTATCTACATTAATTTTATGTATTAAAAGAAAAACTTCTTGAGAATACCTCCAAGCGCTGCTTTCTAACAAATAAAGTTATCTTTAATACTCTATATCTATAAATATAAAATTTTGAATGTAGTTACGACAGATTTTTAGAAATATTCAATTGGCAATTATTATAAACAAAATAACTATTTGTTTTATATTTATTATGATTGTAACAAATATTGTGTTCTTAAATACCAAACTGATTACACATGATGTTAGTCTGCCTCATTTAATTTTAATAGCGTTCATAAATTGTATTTGCTTAAAGAATACATTAATTCACCTACATTTGCAGAAAGCCGGCGTAGCAACCGTCTGTAGTCCGTACATGCTTGAATAAATAAAAGCTGCGAGCTAGGTGCAAGAAAATGAGAGATTTGATATTACGCTATTAGTATTTAAAATAATTTTTTACAGTATATAATAAATCTGGTTGTATGTATTGTTATGTTAATTATATATCTTTTTAGTTTTAATTATTTTTGTATATTTATGAAGGGAACGGAACTTTAAATATAAACGAGAATAATTCAATGATATTTAATTTACCTGGGTATGTAACTAGCATGACAATTTTATTATTTTACAATTGTTTCAATGGTTTTCATCAAATGACATTTATATTAGTAAACAATTTGTAGTGGGACAGAAATCTAGTAACATTTTAATTAAAGTTAAATGAAAGAAAGAAAAAATCCACATGATAAGTATTCTCTATAAAAAGTAAACGTTGAAATTTTATACATTAAGTGTATTGTGTGCTATTTTCAATCAATAAGTAATTTAAAACAACTTCTTATAAATTTCCGGCCAAACGGATGTAATTAAAAATATTTTTGGTAAAAATATTTTTAATTACAATTTGTAGTTAAGTGCTACTTTATTTTTTTGTTATTTTATCCACTTTTCAATCTCTATTGCAACTTTAAACTATAGTTGATGTAATTTGGAAATTCAAATAAATTATATAAAATAATAAAAAAAGATTGCTGCGCTATAACATCTATTTTATTCTGATTGTAAGTTTAATGGTGTGGATTCCATCTGGGGGACTAATTATAAATATTTTTATTTCTAGTAACACAAAATAACGTAATAAGTATTATATCTAAAGCAGAAAGTGACTATTAACCTATGTGGTCCACCACTATGCTCTCACTGCCTATTGTGTTATAAATCGTTAAGCTGTAAAAATATATAAATATAAGTATATATAAATTATACTTGTTGCAAAATTAATATTATGCTTGAATAGTAAACATTTTTCAATTTCCTATTCACTTAGACGTTTCCTTCGACAGATGTCGACAGAATTCTTTATATTTTCTTTTAGAATATGAGCTTTATTCGATTCGTATTTCTAATGTAAATATACAAGTTTCAATATGTGGCCGGTGCCGCCGTAACGTGCAAATGTACACATGTGACAGGTAGCGACTAAATTGTTATTTGCATATACTTTAGTCAGGTATTGGGTTACCTTTCCCCTCTTACATTTACGATATTTTTATAGTTTGCTTACCTACTGTACAACTTTCAAAACTTAATCTCTTAGGTTGCGGTAAGGAAATTGATATTGTTGACATTTTTTAGAACTAACTCTCGTTTTTTGTTTAGTTCATGACTTTTTTGATTTTTAACTACATTAATTATGCTAATAATAATAATTTATACATAATATTTATGTAAATTTAATATAAAAGTATTTATAGTTTATGCTGTACACTTTGTTAATCAGAAAACTATAAATTACGGTAAATATAAGATGGCATTCATGACGCAGCTGGGTTTTGTGGAAACCTATTTAGGGACCTAAACATACCGCCCTTAATATGAGCGAGTAAACTTTGTACAAAATCAACTTGATTTACATGCCACAGTTTTCCTCGGCTATCTCAAACTGAATTTATTATGAGCAGGCTTTGATAATGTCCGAAATGCATCACTTGTAGCGAAGAGGGTAGGTAAGGCATACGCCAGCACTCGTAAACTACACATGTTTACGACCCCCGCCTCCGCGAGTACAACGTTCTTCTCATAAAATTGAAATAAGCTCTGCCCGATGCGCTTTACGTACAATTTTACTGCACTTTACAGATGTAGTTGTTTTCCAAATTAATATATAAAGTGGTGCAGTGAAGGAAGTAAATGTGCCACTTATTTTAATTATGTTAAATTGAGCATTTGTTAAAGAGACCTATATTGTAGCTGTAACATATAACTAATTTAAGATACTATTAACCAGACATACAAATATAAATTGAAACTCATGTAGAAATTACCTTAAGCACACATTTTATTCACAATCATAGATGTCTTTATCAAGCCAAGTTAAGTTAATATTCAGTTACAAATGATCGTCGAGAAGCATATGATTTCGAAATGGAACAAAACTTAGAGAAATAAAACTTTCTGTGTTTCAGCTAACTTTACTTATCGGCTTCGCGAGTAAAGTGTTTCAGCCTTAAGTAAACTTAAATCTTTCGAGATATATTGTATATCAGTTTTATAGTTTTACTTTTAAATTTTTATATATCATTCAATTTGGATTACAAATGTGAAAATAGATAAAATTATTAGGTAAAACGCATGAGTAACCAATCGCTTATTTCTTCTCAACAAATTTATTATATTTGGTATGTTTAAAAAAGAAAATATTTCTGAAAAAGTGCTTTTATATTTAGTAATTGAATACACCAAGTATATGAATAACTAGCCTTTCCTTGCTACTTCGCTCTCGTTGTCGAGTGCAAATAAGTGAAAATTGTGCATTTCACATGATATATTCTTCGTGTCAGTTATATCTTTGACCGCAGGTATTGCGTTTTACATCGAAACTTCCTTAATAACTCAAAACACCTGAAAATCATTAATGAAACCTGTCCATTCGTAGTGCTCAATATTATTAGTATATGAAATTTGAAAGCATTACTTGATTGAAAGATCTATATATATATATATATACATATATATATATATATATATATATATATATATATATATATATATATATATATATATATATATATATATATACATATATATATATATATATATATATATATATATATATATATATATATATATATATCTATATATATATATATATATATATATATATATATATATATATATATATATATATATATATATATATATATATATATATATATATATATATATATATATATATATATATATATATATATATATATATATATATATATATATATATATATATATATATATATATATATATATATATATATATATATATATATATATATATATATATATATATATATATATATAAGAAAATAATAAATGTTGTTGTTCAATTTATTATTACAAATCCATTTAACCCATATCCGCTTTACAGAGTTTCAAATTTAGTCTACGTAAGTTGTTCGAATTTAATATGATGTATTTATAAAATAATCCGGTCGGAGGTTAATAGTCGTAGGTGCGCCGAGTGCTTATATCCGCTTAATGCTGGCGGGTTAATATGATTGCGAGCGGGTAAATAGCACTTACTAGGTGCTATTAAATTATATGCTTAAAGTTGGGATTTAGTTCCTCAAGGTAGGTGATGTAATTTAAAGATGATATAAACATTTACAGTGTCTAATATATGTCTTCAAAACTTTAGTCGTAGAATATTAAACGGCTCAATGTTTTTTTTAATTAATTTATAATTTTTTTTAAGCCATCTAGGCTCAGTGCGACAGTTGGTATGGCTGGTGCAGTTGCTGTTATATTGTTATTGCATAATTTGAAATATATAGGAAAAATTAATTAATTTATAATTTTTTTTAAGCCATCTAGGCTCAGTGCGACAGTTGGTATAGCTGGTGCAGTTGCTGTTATATTGTTATTGCATAATTTGAAATATATAGGAAAAATAAAATTCATGAAAATCTTTAATATATTAAAGTGATTCTTTGTAAACGAAAAAGCCGATACTAGCTGCTAGATCAACATTATCGATAATTTCGATAAAAAAGTATCGACGTTTACGTACGTATTATTCCATTTTAGAAACTACATCAAGCAGTCATTTCCTTTTTCAAGTCAATTTACGAAAAACATTTAAATGTAACATAAAGTAGTTTTTATATTATTGTTTAGAAATAGTGGTTATATTTTGGTATGATGCAAATAATATGCACTCCAAAAGACCAAATTATTTTATCACAAACACTCCAATTTTATTTATTTGTACTTATAATTAAAAATTTAGAAATTAAACACAAAATAGTAAAATTTATTTACTTCTGCATCCCCGGAATTTAAATAACGGAATACATTGTAAAATTTATTTTTATGTAATTAAGTATATTTAAAAACCAGTACTTCACAATGACAACTAAAAGTCCGTAAAAACCTTTTTTCTTAAGCTGGAATAATATCAAATATTCAGGGTCACTCGAGGCACAGAAAAAAAATACTATTCAATTTGACGAAATTAGAAAACACTTTTGATTCTTCATTTTCTTCATTTTTTTCTACACTTGAACGTTGTTTTTACTTTCTGTATATTAAAAATAATGTAAATACTAACTAATATTACTTGATTATAAATATATCAAATATGCAGTGAAAAATGACATTCTAATTTAATTAAACTTACACATTATCTCATAACGCGGACTTCTGACAACGCGGCACATCAACCTTCTTTCAGCTTCGCAGTCCGTCAATCTGTCGAAATGTCACGTACGATGACATTACACATTAATGAGGTATATCTCAAAAAATATATATGTAAAACATATATACACAGCGTTAACGTTAACGCACATCAACATATTTATGAAACCTCTAAATTATAAAGAAAGTTCAAAACTCTTATTTTAATTAAGATTGCGTACCACGTTGTGTAGTCATGACGGATGTTCTCGAATGAGCTAACAGCAACTTAATTACAGAAACCCATAAAATATCGACAGATGGTACAATATAACAATTTAGACAAGCAATGTCTTTAATGACATTATATGTACAAATGAAAATTTTCAATTTCCCTCGGATATTATACATTTGTCATATTAACTACTATTACTTTTGGGCAAACCTATTTTAACCGGAGTTTGGCTCAGTGCCTACATAGGAATTGACTATTTCATCTAATAATCTTCTGCACTATGTTTTTTTCAGTTTCACACCTAATCTCGTGTATACGAGGTGCAGGGAGAATTTTGTGTAAAGACAATACGAATTCAGGATTGTATGTTGAGTGAAGCTAAGTCAATGTCACGTTTTATGTTCTATATAAGTGGCGAAACAGAAATTATTTAAAGAGGATTGAAACCACTACTATTACATCTATAGTCAGACATACCACACTGCGCCACTTATGTTTACTTAACAAGTATTTATTTTTTTTACTTTAAAGTACAAAAAGTATTAAGAATTCTGTGTTCGTTATTTAATAGCATTTTCTTTCTAGCTAAAATCACCAATTTCACACATAGTAACAATTTCATATTAATAAAGAAGAAATATCTCAACACATAAAAAATATGTAAAGATATTTAAAAAATTAAAACTAAACTTAAATGACGTGAATCTTTATATCAACACGCTTTGAAAACGATAATATTTTAAGATATACGTGACAATAAAATAATATAATACAGTTTCTTACGGCGCAACGATCTGCAATGAAGCTTAGTGGGTGACTGAACTGTAGGTCAAAGTTCCCAACTTGATACTCAATCGGCTAGAAAAGCTCTTGAACTGTATACTTGAAAGAAACACTTTCTTATCTATTTATTCTGTGAATGTCTGCAATGGCAACTGTACTTTAATTAAAATGTTTATTACGTTTTAAAAAGACTTCGTTCTATGGGTAATTTGGGATGAGTAAACAAAAGAATCAGTTATTGGTTCGATTCCCATTCAGAAAAAAAAATCATTTTCTCGCTCCCCTTGTCTTTGGAAAAAAGACAAAGCGCGGCGTTGAGTTCCGCCACTCAACACGAATTGTTTCGGAAATTGGGAAAGGGCAGAACGGAGTATCTGAACACTGTCTCTTCTTACTACATGGGGGTATAGAGTGTAACTATTATGTTATAAAGTTAAGGTAAAATAAAGTAAGAAAGTTGCATTTGCGTTGCAGATATGGTGAAAAAATACAGTGATATTTTTGTATTTTAAATATTTTTAACTTAATTCAGATGGTTATATAGTGTGAGTACATATTTCAATAAACAGAATATTGCTCTTTCCCTGATATTTTTAAAATGTTACTATCCCATACACAGGTGATTAGAAAAAAAAATATCTATAAATTAATATGTTTACAGAATTGACGTAGATATAAAGTTTTTGTTAAAAATTAAATTTGGTAAATGTATTCTAACATACTCGTTTATTAAAACATCACATATAAAAATGATGTTACTAAGCTATTATTTTGTTACTTTACCAAGTTCGTTATTTAAAATATACATTTAATTTTACTTATGCGGTCTAGTGAAAGTTCAAACAGCGTAGTGAACTAAAAACTTGCCGCGATGCAGCTTACTTATCTCGGATTTGTATATTTTACGAAACAAACAATACCATCTTCATGGGCTTTCAACTTTAAGAGCAATATTGTTAACTTGATTTTCAATGAATGCTGTTGTTTCTATTCATATATTTTATATAATATCAGCATTTAATTTATACATTTATTTGGTTCCAATATATTATGGTGTCATAAAATTATAGTGATTCTGCTTGTAGCAGTGAAGGTAGAGGAAACGGCTTCGAGGCATTACGTGTTGAGTGGCGAAACTCAACGCAGCGCTTTGCCTAGTTGCCAGAGCGAAGAAAATGGAAGTGAAATATTCTACCCTCCCTGAGTGGGAATCAAGCCGTTGCGTTTACAGGTGGACGCTGCATCTCTGGGCACTATGGTACTCAAATAAATTTCTGTTTATCCAAAATGCACATAAACATTTGTATTATAAAACAGATACCTCAATATTTCGCTAGAAAACTCCAATTGTCTCTAGTACGAAAAGAATTCTTTTAAGGACATTAATATACTTAAACTTGATTATACATATAACGACACACACGACAGCGGTACATCCTATGAGATTATAAAAATCACTTATTCACGATCTTGTACATGTAATGTATACAGAAATGTATGTTTTAGAAAAATAAGTATATGTGATCTATATTTTCGGATCTCTGATCTGATGATTACATCACATAGTTAGATGATAAGGTTAGATTTCGTCGATCTTAAGTTTTGTAACGTTGCCAAAAAATTAAATGTTGCTGTGATTATCTTTGTACCCAAGTAAGATGTAGATATCTCTCCTAGACGTTTAACAAACTTTTGTGCTTGCGACATTATCTAATATTTCTATAGAATTTAACTGTTTCAATTTAAATTTATGTTTTTTTAAGTTTTGGTTTGGTACAATTAATTAAAAAATAAAGAAATAATGTTGTCATATTTTTATAAATATATATCAACTGTAGTTATTACATTAATATGTATTTCGTGTATTCTTAGGTATATGTTTTACTCAATGCACTGCACATACAAATACAAAGTTTGCCTAGAAGAGATAGCTTTAAACGTTAAGGTCGCCTTGTCCTTTGTTATATTATTATTATTATTATTTTATAATTTTTCACTTGTAATAATGGTTGAGGATATATAACGATATTTCTTATAAATTTATATTGATTATGTATACTTCTAAGGGTTTTATTACGTTGCGATAATCTTGATATTAATGTGAATAAATCAATCGTAAAATAAATGTGTTAGAGAAAATAATATTTGATTTGATTTACGAATATTTGAGTTTCCTTCTGAACACTGAAACAAATAATGAAACTGAAAGTAATTTTATAATCGTTGCATACATAAATAAATCACTTATTTTTTTGTAAACTAGAAAGATTACAACAGTCTGGGCCTCATTTTCAACCAATTAAATTTCCTCAAGGAACACTGTAAAATCAAAGATTATCTTTAGTTTTTATGTACTCAAGATTTTTCTTTTGCTATATATTTGTTTGTATCAACTTATTTATCTAACATTTAATATTGTATCGAAGGCGTTGTACTCTCATACATTTGACAACACATCGCAGTCATATCATATAATATAATACATTACTTAAATAAAAACCTAAAATACTTGTTTCCTCTTATTTAAATACTCAGTTATGCTTTTAGTATTTAATGAATGTAGCTTTTATAATGCGTTTGAGGCCTTGTCACGTTTACGGCTCTAACGTCATTCTTATAAAGATTATTCGATGGTAGCGATGCCAGACCCATTACTGTCTGGGGATTTACAAGATAACTAATGTCCTCTTTGGAAACGCGACATGGTTTAAATGCCTATATCCTTTAAGTCTATCAAACTGAAAAAAATAATATAGAAGTAATTGTTTTTGTTGCATTTTACAAAATTCCGAAGTAGTTTAAAACAGGTTACTGTTTTTAAAACATAGAAATGTTAACATAATTTTTTTTCATCATTCATTAATACGAAGTGATCCCCATCTACTTTGATAGTTTTTATTTATGTTATTATAGTTAAAGAATGAATTATATATATATATATATATATATATATATATATATATATATATATATATATATATATATATATATATATATATATATATATATATATATATATATATATATATATATTGAAAATAAAAAAAATGTATGTTGTACATTTTACTTTATGACAAAAAATATTATAATTATATTTATTTTATAAAAAATTGTCAAGTGAAAAGTATAGTAACTTATCCTCTACAATATTTAAAGGCTTTGTCAATGCGATATGTAGTATGCACTTATAACTATATTCTACGTACTCGGGGTGACTGACTCGAGGAGGTCTTCTTTGATAAATTGATTCCTGAGCACAATAATAATTTTTGTAATTTCTGATATTTATATAGAAACGATTTACTATCAATCAATATACTTTATTACTGTAGATCTATATGGAGAAATCGTTACTTTCAAATTTCTAATAATATATAAAAAAAACTTAATTTGTCCCATTGCTCTAGGAGATTGAACTTTATTAGTAGTAGTAATTTGTCCTTTTATTGTATTAGATGTAAATATAAAAAGAAAAGTTCTTGTTTGAACGTACCTATTATATAAAAATGTCGAATAAAATCTAATAAAGTTTATTCAGTATTTAGTCTATATTTAGTAGTAGCCTATTCGTAACAATAATTATATAACTTTGAACAATAAGTAAAGCAAAATAGAAAAACTACAGCTATAACATACATGATAAAAACAAAAAGAAATAATCCTGCTGATATTTTGTTTCCTATACCGCGTAAGGTTGTCGCATAGGCTTAATGGTCATTTATGAAAACTTGGCTTTTGTCTTTTATGCCTGAAACTCGCTTGGCATAATGTTAAAATACAAAAACCGCCTGCTATAATATTTTTAAGTAAATATATTATATATATAGGTTCTTTATAGTGTAAAATTTTGAATTTTGAATGATTTGTAATTACGACTATACGTATTGATAAGTTGTTATTGATAAATTCTCTATTGAATAGTCACTTGTGTAATAATTTACACTAAACAGCGGAAACATCGGAACTATAAAAAGTAAGCTGTATTGTATCCGTGCAAGTTATAAATGTTTCATAGAATTCGGACCAGAAACGGATCGAGTAACAACGTTGTTAGGTTTTACTGCCTTTTTAATTTGGTTTCCATCGTCCACTGCCGCGTTGACGTCACACCGCGCGTGTCATGTCCGATTGCGGGTTATGCGTGACGAGTTACGCAGCTATGTACGCAGGTGTCGATTGTACCAAAGAAAAAATGTACTTTGTATAACTATTCTATGATTCGCGATTCGAGGATTCGCTTTTGTAAACATTTTTTTCAAATGTATTATTATTATTATAATACGGTAAAAAATATTTATCAAGATTATTTTGTTACTGAACTCGGTGCATATATGTACATAATAAAACATTTGTTATTAATTTTAGTAATTCACTATAAGAAAACTAATTAAATTGTGATGGTATGAACTACAATGCTCCGATTAGTCGTGTGACGTCATAAGTTAGTGTGGCCTTATTTAACGTATGCAAAGGTTGTATAAATATAAATGCAAAAAAATACAAAAACATATACATATGTGCTATGCATAACACCTAAAAAATAGAAATACAATAGGGCGGCATTATTGTTTAATGCGATTTCCTCCAGGCATACCAATATAAAAATAAATAAATAAATATAAGTCATACAATAATAGTGTACATCATAAGTACCTTTAAAATAATACATATAGTAAAACAAGGTACAAAAGGTATGTGTATTCCTGCGAAGGTGAATAGAGAACCACTTAAGCTTATTTCGAAACTCGGAAATGTGACCATATGATCACACCAAATATGAACCTGATGCAAAGCTTTTGAAGCCAATCAAGAATTAGTAATAGAAGTGAGTTTGCCAGCCAAATTTGGTCGGTATTAGTAAGAAATTGTGCATCCCACGTAGGCACGAAGTAGGAGCATAAATTTTTTCTTCTACGATTGGTACTTAAAATGAATGTCGGCCCACAACTAAATCTAAACTCCTGATTAATTTAGTAAATAGACGAATCCTACTGGTTAATACAGTTACCATTTTTAACTTATTAATTTTACGCAAGCTTGATTTTTTGGACTAATCGTAAGCTCAAAATACTTAAAATTTTGTAATCTGGTTGAAATTTTCATAAGGTTGCTAATTATCCTTTTGATAGTATCAAGAATATCTATTAGAGTATATTATTTGTCAACCTTACAAGTGGTAGACCTGGTATTAAAAAAATGAATGGCCAGTACTAGTTAAGTACAATTCGGAATCTTCAATTTGAATGCGCTGCCGGCGTCTGTATAAGTAACGCCGAAACCAATCAACTACCTCATAATATATTAAGAGAAATAATGATCAAGTGAAACTTCCAGACTTTAGCTTGATCATCTTCTCTATTTATTGATTTATAGTAATGACGTCGTTGACTGTCTCTAAAAATCCTAGTGCAACGATTCCCACATATATCTAATAAAATCATTTCTATCAGAGATTATTTAGATTTAACAATATTTTTCTTATTTTGTACTTTTTTAATGTTTGTCATAAACCAAGGTAGATTTTTCATTCCTACTGTCCGCACTGATGCATAAGTATCGTAGAGTTTCATAAATGGATGATTGAAATAATTTACTTGCATATCGACTGTTATGTTATGTGCATCTTCGATAATAGACCAGTCAATTTATTTTGGCGTCTTCAAGTACACGCTCCAAATTCATACCTCCAAAGTTGCGCTCGAGAAGAATTCTTGATTTAACTTTAGGAGTAAATTCTTTACGATATATAAAGATCGTAAGAGTTAGTACAGGAGTGGTTAATAGAAGATAATATTAGATTTAGGAAAAAAAAGATTATAATTTGGGACGTGATGAATTTGTGCCGTAGGTAAAATATTTAAATTTGCAGAATTTGTTAAAGTTTCCAAGCACATAAGAGGGCATATTTGAATTGACTAAGGTTTAAATTGACGAGAAATAATCGACGGTAAGACATAAAAAACTTCAAGAAGTTTAGTATGATCAAATGATAAAAAAAGCAATTATCTTATTTACGCGTACTAATTTAAGTACATTTGTATATGTTTTTAAACTGAAGCAAGACAAAACTTCGCTCTGACTACCCCGCTAGGGATAGAGCGTCAAGATGTGTGTGTGTGTCAAGCAAGACAAAACAACAACAACATCACACAAGACCAATAATAATATAAGAAAGTAAACTATCAAAAATGCTTATT
Source organism: Dione vanillae (assembly GCA_037178615.1). Classification (NCBI taxonomy): domain Eukaryota; kingdom Metazoa; phylum Arthropoda; class Insecta; order Lepidoptera; family Nymphalidae; genus Dione; species Dione vanillae. The sequence goes on from JAZFAU010000029.1 coordinate 1,141,226, forward strand.
TTCATTTTCTGAAACTTACTATCAGAAAATGAAAATAAGCCAATATACCCAAAAAATAACATAATATGGTAACTTTGTCGGCGCTTTTATTATAGTGTTTTAGACATTGGGATACTTATTGTTGGTACCCTAAATATAAATTACTTCAGCTTTTCAATGCGATGTCAAAATGGATATAATGAGGATTCATCCATTTCGTGATCAACTCTTGAAAACTTTAAAGCGCTGGATTTTGGTGAGAAATACAGACTGAATGATCCCACTGCCTTTTAATTTACCCTCCACATACCAAACCAGATTCCGTGTTGACATATCCGTAAATTGCACTATAATTCAGCCTGGGCTTATAAGAAGATTCACCCAGCCGATATGAAGTCTTTACCAGGTCCCTTCTAATCTAATCTTTTAATCTAATCTCTTGCCTATCTAACACAACGTTGCAAGGGATTCAGGAGAAAAAGAATGAGACTTTTAAACTGATGGGATTCTGCCAAAAATTAAGACTGGTATGCTTTCTTGTGAAGATCGTGTTAAAATTCATTCATTTTTGTCGTAAGTTAGTACAACCAAAGAGTCGTTATTGATTCCATGTCTTTAAAAGCAATGAACTTTAAAATAAATGAGTGAACTCATGTATCATTCATCTTCGTAGTAAGTTTTTATTATCATATGTACATAGTATAGTAACAAACATGTAATAGTATATTTATCTTTGTATTTAATAAATCAGTTGTTTTGAACATCGTTTGCCTCTATCCACATATTATAAGTATGGTGCGTAAAATTCAGCTATGTTTACTACAACTTTTTCTTACGCTACCCTATTATTTAGATACGTTTATTAAAAAAATTGACCATGTCACGTCGTCGCATTGTGACGAACGTTGACTATATAATGCATATAGCAAGATGACGAGTCTCTCGCGCGTAGTTCCCAACATCAAGTGTCCATTACATCCTGAACTTGAACAACACTTCATTGAAAATGAAAGGACCAATCAATTTCCTGTTCTGTTGACAGCGTGCCGTTGACATGTATTCCGTATACTGAAATAACTGATATTGACAAAAGAGGAATAAAAATATATTTATATCTGTAGATTTTCAAAGGTTTATGTCTACGGAGACTTTATGATTTCTTTCAAGTTATTAACAGATATGGTTTATAAGTCTTTTAAATGATCTGCTGTAGTGAAAACGATATAAATAAAAAAAATCTGTATTTATAAAAAATAGAGACATGTATTTGTGCAATAAAACAGCGTGCTTATGTAAACGCATTGATTGTGGGTTCGATGTCACTCTGGAAAATGAAGCTGTAAGAGCTACCCCATTCTGATAGGATTAGTCCTATCAGAAGTTAAAAGAGACTGACTTGATATAAAATAAAAATAATGTGTATTAAGAAAATATTCCTCTTATTATAATATTCCTCTTATTTTTAGAGTTATAGATTTTGTGGTAAAATTTATTAAGATCCGATTCGATAACATAATGATAAAATTAACTAGGAGATTATAAAATGTAACGACATATAGAACGTTTCGTAAAATTGATGCAAGCTTTAAATACAAGCGCTGTAATTAAAATATCGTGCGTACCATAAACCGCTATATTCCAACAGGTAACCACTCGGAAACAACGCAATAACGAGTCTGGAATCGTATTATCTCCGCAGGCATGGAGCTGATTTGACATGTCAATACTATTATCGTTTTTATTACACATACGTATGTGTCAATACTTGTGTGAAAACACGTTTTTATAGGCAACAATTTAGATTTATGAAAAATACAAGCCATTTCGTTGAAATATAATCTGTAAGAATATATTTTTGTTGAGTTAAATATGTATCTTATGTATTTTTATATATATTGGAAATTACTAAGTAAAAGAGAAATTCCACTTTACATATTTTATATGTTACTGTAGATTACGTTAAGTAACTTATTTAATATAATAATATTTTTTATTACTTTCAAGGTATATCACAATACGTTAACATTCAAATTTTACTATCCATGTTTTTGTAAAATTTATAATACATGTTTTGTCGTAGGCGCGCTGGAGGGCGGTCCTCTGGGCGGCGGCGGCGGCGGCAGCGCGCTCGGCGCGCTGCGTGCGGCCGGCTCGCCGCCCGCGCCCAGCCTCGGAGCCAGCCGGCACAGTCTCATTGGTAATTAGAATTTAGAAATTATTTATATTAATACATTTAAAAGGCACTGAGTGAAAGGCTTGTACTTTGGTACTTAGTGTATAGCTTTATTTTAAACTTTTAACTAAATATGACTTTTAACATACATATTGAGGAATATAACATCTTCAAAAATCAAAATAAAAATGTTAAATAGCAATTCCATATCATATATTAAGTAAAAAAAAAAATATTTTTCGTTTAATAAAATAATATATAAGAAGATTTCGTTTAATAAAATAATTTATTATTTCCTTAAAAAACCTCTATAAGAAAAGTCTTCGTTGCGTAAGTTTAATTAGGAGGCATAGTTTAATTAACAGGATTCCAAGTCGTGTGTCCTGAGCAAATTGATGAGTCGTGTAGTGTGAGGGAGCTAAGGACGGTGACGGGTCGCGAGGTTACTCGTAAATCTACGTTACGCGAGTCTACTACCTACCTACTCTACATTAATTTATATTAGGAGATTTAGACAATTCATATAATAATTACCAAAAACATTTTGTTCATAAATATACAACATAGATTATATATAGTGAATATTTTTTATTTATATATCATGTCAAAAATGCACTAAACAAAATTAAAGATAAAATATGATATACATATCGTATACTTAGTTTGAAATAATTTAAAGAAATTAACACAGTACAAATATAAACAACCGATAAGTTGGATCGCATGATATTTTATGAATGTACTATACGTAGAACTAGCTATTTGGAGATGTGAGAATTCCTATTTTAGTAAATAACGTAGAATTATTCATGCGGAATACGTGCGCAATGAGGAGTCGGAAACGACTCAGATAAATACTGGCTGGATTAACTAACTTTCTTCATTATCACAACGTACATGAGGACATGAATGTAATTAATGGGCAAATATAGGAAATGAGCTCTCGGTATCTGCGTTGCCAATTACAAATTGTAATTTCATTCAACAGTTTATATATTGCATCGGGATGTTAATCAATGTATCGGCGGGGCGGTTGTGGGACCGTCTCTTTATTTACACACCCGTCATCAGTTTTCATACGCTTTAAGTTGATGCTGTTGAAACAGCGGCGTATTTAAAATTTGTTATTCATTTATACACTTAAGCTTACCTTTCTTTTGTTTAATCTGTTTCTCTTCATATACCCATTTTGACAAGCACTCTGGTGTTTTTATAAGAGCTCAGTAAGGTACGTTACACTTTATTTCAGTAGTTACAAGAGTTATGTTTACGTAAATATTTTCTTTTTTGTTTTTTATTGCAAATGAATAGAACATATTATAGTCGAATAATGTTTTTGACGGATAATACTAATAATATGTTCTTATTAAAGTATGTTTGGTTTTAGAGAAAACCTTGAAGTTAGGGTACATATATTAAAAATATGTATTTTTCTCACATAAAGAACCAAGATGGTCAAGAGGTTCGACCCTATAATTAAACGAAAACATTCCAACTCACAGAGTAACTTAATGCGTGCTTCTAGATTTACAACGTGTTTTGTGTACAATAATATTTAATATGCCATATACAATTAAGGTTCTATAAAGCCATTCCATTGCGTAATGAACCCAGAAATTTCGTCGCAAATTTTATTTTTGTAAACATTATTCTTTCATATTTAGTAATCAAATGTCTTTTGTGTAAAATCTTGTTACTGAAATGTCATTACAGCAGTAATTTCCCTACTGACAGTTTACAATTTGAAGTGGGATAACGCAGGGCATGGGATAAATAGGAGTGATAAGATTAATGTGTGCGATACATGTGATTAACATTGCCAATTACATTGAATGTAGAGACATATATGTTTGTGTTGGAACCTATTAAGGAATTAGTTAAGATAATCTTAGATTCATCGCTATGTAAGGAAGATTTATAGCACTCTTTCTAAGTCATAGATTATTTAAAGTACGTTTAACGTACACATATATGACCTAAATTTAAATTATAATTTAAAGAATTCTTTGATATTATTATTTAAAATATTTATAAGTACTAAAATTACTCAAAATTAGAAGGGGCTCAGAATTAAATTACTAAAATGTTGATTATTCTTTTCACTAAATATTAGTCAAGGGAACAAAAATGCTAAATATTGTTTACACTTTAAAATTTATTTTTAATTTAAAATTGATTTTTACTTTAAAATTTACATTTACATAATAATTCCGAATGCAATAAATATAAACTTAAATATTATCCTTATTTCTAAGTCCTTTTCAGATTTTCTATAAGTGTACATATATATGCATATAAACGTATTTGATATTGGGATGTCAGTATAATGGCGCCGAGGACAGCCGACGTGTTACTACGTGACGGAACCCGCAATGTCTCGAAAACGCTCGTTATCCTAGCTTTATCAATAAATTGTTCGTCGACCGGATTGACACTTTAACATAGTTAAGACTGATAAATGATTAAAATATATTGATTTTGTTTAAAAACCACTTATATCATAGGAAGTAAAGTAATTGTAAACTTAATTTATTAAAAACAATGATAGCATAGATCTAGTGTTTTTTACTTATAAAATGATTATTGTGATTTCATAAGTTATTCTTGAATAATTTTATTTTTTTAAGCCAGGTTTAAAAAAATAAATTATTACGTGATCGTCTATTTTAAAATTTACGTTTTCTAACGTATAAGCATTATTAATATTCTGAAACGCCCGATACTTAATAGCTTTTCAATTAAGATTATAAAATGCATCACGATACAGAAAAGATAGATTTTTGAAAGCTTTTCTAATTATATTTAACATAATATAAGCACATATTATTGTGGTATTAATCAAAAAGATAGAAGAAAGTTAGCTCTCTAGAAAATTGCTTCATAGCTTTTATAAATTTTACCATAAAAGATTTTACTGTTATACTCTTTTGATCTTAAGAAACACTCAATGTGGGACGGGCGTGGGTATTCTCATTATTTCGTTCGATATATGTTCAATGTCGGAAAATTGATTTTAAGTATACGTGAAGATAATAGGTTTTTTTTGTTTAGAATAAAAATGTTATTCTTATGATGAATTATAAAATATATTCAAGCACATTTACTGACGCTTTAATTTATACTTTCTTCTTTAAACCGAATTTGTTACATTTCGTTGTTACGCGGAACACAACTTTGTCTGACTGACTTTGTCTTAGTCGCACGGGGAAATTAGGATGATATAAAAACCTTCTTCTGAGTGGAAATTGAACCCACTACACAATGACATCAGTAATATGCATGTATGTACGTATTCGTACCTAATTTCAAATGATTCAGCCATTATTTAGATTATTAGTATTAACATGACAGTTATATTTTCTCTTACGTTACTAATAAACTTTATATACACTAAATTATAGTAACAAAACCAATTATATAGGCAAATAGATATAGATAAAATAACTTTTTACTTTAAATATTATTTTATCATCTACAATGGAACTGTAACGAATGTTAAGCGCGCCAATCAATTTAGATTTTATAGCTTCATTTTAATTTCATCTACGAGCTGTGAATCGATTGGCATACGAGTATCTCGTGTTTCTACCTACCTACTCGCTATTCGCGGTGGGGGTTTGCAAAAATAAATTATTACAATGTTTAAATTATTTTCACAGTATATTTTCCCTCGTTTGTCAATAAATTTGTTATTATAGTTTGCCTCGTTTATAGGAAAGTTAAACATATGAATTTATTTCGATTTACATATACTTGGGTGAGACGTAGATAACATAGTGATATAACAATAGGTTATATATCTCTATAATATACACAAAAACACATGTAAGTTATTTGATATAGTCAGCGGTTAAAGCAATAGTATATCTGCTGATTCGTCTTTTCTTAAGGAATTTCCATCCTTCCAGACTATTTTATTGTAGTTTCTTTTGGCTTACATTTATGAAATTGAGTCGGAAGCCTTGGTACGTAAATTTCAATTGTACTTGACCGATTTTAAACTGCATTTTAATTAACTAAACCGGTATTGTTTTTATCTTCGATGAAAATGCTTCTTGTTTACTGAATACAGTTATTTATTGTAGCTATAATATATCCTAAAATTACAATATTCATTAATAAATATTATATATAAATTTGTTATTTTGTACACTATATATCATCCACATTGTTATAGTGTCCATCCATCAAAGATAATAAAATAATACTTCAAATCCTGCCTCTATAGATGAATAGCTCTCATAAAAAAGATTTTCAATAGCCCCCGTGTCGGCTCAATCGACCAATTTTAATACGTAGAATAAAGATACACATACCACCTTTATCTATATTGATTTTATATATCTTAGAAAAATGAGACCTCTAAAAAGCTTTCGAATGTTATTTTATGAATTCATCTCATATATTTAAATGTAATAAGCCACTCAAAGCTATGTTATTAATATAGAAATAATATTTAAATAACTATATTAGTTGTTATGAAATGAACTTTAGTCTGAGTTTCGGATGTATCTTTCCAACCCTTATTAAATCAACACGGAGCGGAGAGAGGGAAGGTTCATTTTAAAGATTTATTGTGGACGAACGAACGAACCTAAATTTAATGTTTATGTAGCTACCTAGTTAGCTATATAAATAGGTAATTTTTTGAAAAATTATACAGTATTAATAATAATAAATCAAAATATGCAAGATCCTCGGTCAAATCTAATTCATTGCCAGTAATTGCAATCGTGTAGTTTTAACTTGTTATTTCTCATTTTAATTTGAAAATGTATATTAATATTTTACAAGTATATATAGGAAAATAAAAGATTCCGGTCAAGTGCGAGTGATATATGAATGGCGAATGTTCCATATCAATTTAATGCTTGTACTTCATAAAAATCTAGAAATATTAATTTGTACGCGATTTCATCCTTTTTGCATGAAATGAACTAAGAATATAATTTATAATATTTTGGTATATTATATCTATTAATTTTCTATTATCAAGCTTCCTTCTTTTAATAATAAGAATGGAAAGTATCCTATGGGCTTTAATTCTGCAACAATTTGTACACTAAATACACCAACAAAAAACTATAAGCTCTCGCTCTTTGATTGCTTTGACTTAACAGTTTGATTTTTTCCATGCTCCAAGTGACTATAAACATGGTTATTTGATATAAACTACAGTGTAATAGGACAAACTTGAGATAAATGGCCTTTACAAATGGAAAAACAGACTGACGGAAAAAACAATCTTATGAGGGATCCGTTTTTTCTTTTGAGGTCCTATTCATAGGCCATATTCTTAAGCGTAAAAGTAAATACCATATAAAAATAACACTGAATGTATTAATTACCCTCAGGCGCCTTCAGCTGCGTTAAAAATAGCATCGGTGCCAACAGAATGAGGGCAGTGGACAACTTTAATAGAATAAATATGAGTTATCTACACCCGTAGCTCGTTGGTCGTTATTCACGTTCAAACATCCATAGATAAAATTTTATCAAAATCCAATATTTTTCAATTATTACTCTGTACATTCGGAATTTGTAGATGCAGACACATACGACTATTAGAATATAATTTAAACTAAACAATGTAATTCTAAAAATAAATAATCAAATATATGATTTTATATTCACATAATCTTTGAAATTTTAATAATGTAGACTTTCACGTTAAGTAAACTTTTTTCAAAATATTATTGTTATAGTTGATGTTGGGCAGGAGCTGACGAAATCTAGGCTATAATGAATGTTGAAATCTAGCACATTTAAAAAGAGCCATAGTAGACCAGCTGAGCTATAGATTATAGAAGACTAGCTGTTGCCCGCGGCTCTGCTCGTAGTTTTTTAATGTATTACGCACATCATATTTTTTAGTGATATGCCCGAGTTAAAGTATCTTAGTAAATCGTAACATTTGCCTACACAATCTTGATAATGTTAGGTACTAAATACTAATATTGTGGTTTGGTTTGAACCAACGTCACTTATTCAAATTATTATGAAAAAGGAATTATTATTACAAAATTGTTTTTGAGATTTTTTAAACTTGAAATAAATTATTTTTGTATTACTTTTTGAGTATATTATATTGTCAAATGGTATATTGTATATTTTTAATAAGGTGTATTTCATAATCCGCTACGACACAATAAAGTATGATTTTGATTATCTATTTACGCAACTGAGGGATGATTCTTCTAGTTATGATTCTTAAAACAGGTAAATGTCACAAAACGAAAGGAACAAAAGCTTATTATTCATGTAAACAGCTTTAATTCTCATCGATTTAGCTTCAAAACTGACGGAGTTTCATCCAAACTTACCTCCCCATTTTACCCCCTTAAAGAGCGAATTTTCAAAAAAAAGATAGCCTATATGTTAGCCAGGACTAACTACTACTACTAAACAAGCCTATACTAAACAAGACTACTAAAAAAGCTTCATGAAAATCCGTCCAATGGTTCCTGAGATTAGCGTGTGCAAACAGACAAACATACAGATAGTTTTTTTTTCGAATTCTTACTCTTCTATCATCCCTTAATAACCCTACATATTTTGTTTTGTAAAAATATTTAATGTACAGACACGATTTTTTTACTATTTTATTCGGTATGTTTTATATAGCTGTACACCAACATATAAAAATGAAGAATTTGGAACACCTGATATAGAACTATAAAACATAATCTAAACTAAATTAAGAAGAAAATGGTACTTAGTAAATGTTGTTGAGCACAATTTACATTTTTCGTTGACATTTGAAAATAGAGAGTTTGGAATATCTTACGGAGGACGATACTATCCAGTTTAAAGAAATAGCATCTTAACAAAATTTGTTCTGCCTGGTTATATAAAAATTCGGATTAATTTATGTAGAACTATATACAGATAAGCTAAATTATAAAAATATAGAAAAATTCTATAAATTGGCAAACGAAAATCGAGTGGCAAGATTTTGAGTTCACCCTAACGAAGTATGGCTAGTACATACTAATGTAGAATAAAAATTCTTTGAGTGCTCCTTCACTTCTATCCCCTATTTGAATCCCCTATAGTATCCCCTATTTGAATTTACAGTAGTTGATGAATGTTACTAAGGCACAATGTGGAAGCATCTAACTGTTTACTATGGTTGTGAATTTGGTACCTATTCAAAAGAACTATTTTTAGATGTTTTTAGTAACTTCCCCGCTCTGACAATAGAAAAAATTATATATTTTGAAAATATTGTCCCATTTTGAATTACTGATACAAAATTTGTTAATTTGCCTACACTGCTAATTAAAGATTAAAGAAGAAACTTACAAAATAAAATGAAACAAAAGAAAATACTTTGCTAGTCTTTGTACACTAAATCAAATGATACACACTCTCGCTAACTAAGACGTAGCGACTTTAAATTGTGTAAAATAGAGAACAGGGGTATCTACAACCCAGATTTAGGGTGAAATTAGTAAAATGGTATTATGGTGAAATTAGTAAATTAGTAAAACTCTAATTAAAATATTACCAAAGAAAGTGGCTTATTGATATACATCTATAAAAATATATGTACATCTAATTCAATTCAACACCAACAAAGTACCTAGTAGTAATCAGCAGAATAGGAAGTTTCGTCCAACTGCCCACTAGACTTATTACTTATGGATAACTTGAAATTGCTTCTCAAATTAGTCAAATTGTTACCTAAATATTATTTATTATTAATAACTTCTTGCTAGTCATGTGATGAAGTTACTACAGTATTAATTATTATGTACATGTATTTTGAACTTTAAACTTATATAAAAAAAATTAAACACTTTTTTAGGCAGATTAAATTGAAAAAGTTTGCTATAATCTCCTCTGAAATATTATTTTAATTTGGAAGTTGTCAGTTTAACTTATCTTAACGTTATGCTATAAACAACTGGGACTGGGGGAAAGCATTTTTAAATAATATAACTACTGTTTTCAAACGGCATAAACGTAATGTACATTGTGCTCTATGGCAAAGTGGACTACAGAGCGGTGCGGGTAAAGGCCGCAGCGGCATATCTCCTAATTTAATCTGAGAACTTGCCGACAACTTTCTCCAAGACGCAAAATTTGATTAGCTCTTCATCTTTCTGCAACGAGTTTTAATATTTTAATGTTTATGGCTTGTAGGCTTAAATGTAGCGCGAAATCGACTATTATTCATTTTTGCTAATGGAAGCTTGATTTCACTGTTTTTGTCACTTAATAAGATTTGATATTTAAAAGAAATGTTTAAATTTGTTATTTTAACAGTTTCTTATTTTCCTTGTATAAAATTTTGAGCTAAAATAATATATTTTGTTTAGTAAATAGTAATTTTCTAAAAACATTAGCTTTATGATTTTTAAATTTGATAGGCGTAAACGATAATATTGCTGAACAATGCCGCGTAAACGCCACTAAGATAGATCTTCGACTCCTAGTATCTGTGGTCAATTATATCTTCCAAGACATCTTTATGTAGCTATAGTAATGTTATATAAAACTATATACAAGTTATAATTATTTACTACAATAAAACAAAATTAAAAGCACTCAATTCCAGCGGAGTTTTGCCTGGGGCATTTATAGATTTTATCGTAATTAAAAATATGTTATTTTACTTGGGATGATATTTATTATTATTGGAGCCACAAATAAAAGCTTATATATTCACCGCCATGATCTGATTAAAATGACAAAGAGTTTTTAAATAAAAAAAAGACACATATATTATGACATGTTTTAAGTGCCCAAGTAACTTCGCTCAGCCTTCCTCGTTAAATATATCACAATTTCTTTTTTTTTTTTTTAATCATTTAAACGTAAGATTAATGGGTTGAAATAAAGAATCTATTTAGCTTTATAAAATTAGTATTAACAATAAGCGATAGATGGAGTTACTATCGTTTGATAAGTATTCTTTATCGATTTCAATTAGTCTCTTAGGTCTTAATTGCTAATTGAATTACAATGCAAGGCCCGTAAGTTGGCAAATGACGTTACAATTATTCTAATAATTACATGTTTCTTTTATTTATTTGTTCTTTTATTTATCTGTGGTGAATGGCAAACCTAATTAAAATGCGCTACACTGGTCGCTACGACGCTGTAATGAGTTTATTGAACTCTTTTTGTAGCTTTGCAATTACTTACTCTGATGAGATAAAATCTTAGTCACAACAATTGACATTTATTTCTTCTTATAATTATTATAACAACGTATCAACGTATATATCAGTAAGTAAGCGTGGTAGCTCTACTAGCTTATCACGTATATTAATAATTAAACGTTAAACGTCTAAAATATATGTATGTGCATAATACGTGCTTTGATGTTATCCTTTGTTCTTAGGCTGTTAGTGTCATAGTTTTGACGAGTAACTTTGATCTAAGCTAACACCCGCCGCTGCTCAGTCGCAACAAGTAGTTGCAGCAAAGTTCGAAATTGTATCTTGTGTTAGTGTTGATGTCCTACTGAAGTGGTAAACTTGTCTTGTAAATGTGCTCATTTAATTGTTTAAACATAAATATGTGTTTAATATGCCTCATGAAATTCATTAATAACATTATTGGTAAATGATATTATTGGTAAAACTTGTAAATGTATTTGATGTTAAAAGGAAATCTTTACCGATTGTTTTAATCAAAGATACTAGTTACAAGTTTCAAATAGCAGAACAGAAAGCCGAACGTGTCCTGCTTTAAAGAAGCTTTATTGTCGAACCAAATAAGATTCATTTAGAAAGAATAATTAGAATACAAAAGCGAACTGGCGTAAGCATTGGTTAACGCGCGATCGCTCACAAAGCAAACTGAAAGTAACGCCTCGATGGTTCTCTTGATTTTGCATGCACGAAATAACTGTTCGAACTCTTTCAATGCAAACGATACTTAATTGGTTGTTTCATAGTATTAACTTACTGTGATATATGTCGGAAACAGCCTCGAATATATTGTAATCAACATATTTACCTTTTGTTAATTAAATATTTAAAAAATAATATGTATTACTTAATAAAGTAGCTTTAAATTCAAATTTGAAGAACAATGCATCTTACATGAATGATGTCGTGAATTTTACTTAGGTACCATAAAAATATACATGTTAATTTACTATGACTAATATGCAATGAAAAAAAAAATATGAACACAAATAGTCCTTAAAGCTAGAAAAAATTAATTTCTTAATCTTATATTATCTATACTATTTAAATAATTTTTAGAAACGCAGTTCTAGCTGCAGCAAAAATGTCTCGCTTAAAGTTCCGCTTAAGTAGTATTTACAATCGCTTCGATAACAAGAATGAGATATCAACAAAGAAACTATTTTCCTTCATTCGAGGTAATATTGATAATGGATGATCATTTTGCAAAGTGTACTTTCGATATTTATTTTTCTTTCATCTATCCTTTGTACAGGTTACAAAACTGATTATGTTGGATACATACGGTAATGCATATGTAATTGGATTAGTTCAGCCTTTTTCCATATAAATGATTCGGCTTTTCAATTCGTTATGCCGATTGAGAATAAATCCGGACGTTCTCGTGGACGTGTGTCGTGAATGAACTGGCAAAATTATTGTTTTTCTTTTTCCAACGATATGGCTACGCACTATAAGCCTGCAGTTTATATGGAAGTATCTTTTCAGTACAGGTTTTTTTGTAATCCTCTTTTCGATAAGCTCTGGCTTACATAAAGTTTCTGTTAGAGAAATAAAATAACAATATACTTGTTTATAATAGGTTACTATAATATATTTGTTGAAAGTATATGAATCGGTAAATATTATATAAAAGGTAAATTATAGCATAACCCAAATTTATATTTTGGAATTTTACTAATTAAAAACAGATTAAATTTATTTAAAATGATAATGATATCAACAACCATTATAGCAGACGTAGTATTTATAATAAATCCCAGCAGTTCTAATGTAGACTATAATTAAATTTGTTTCTAAGTTATTGGAACGTTATATTAGTTCCAATTATACCTCAGACTGTTGAATAAGGATCTTGTTTTGTATTTCCCTGGTATATTTAATGATATGTTGCGTCGCAGTGCGGCGCGCCGCCGGCTACGTGTTATCTACGGCGCAACTAGCGGTCTTTAAAACAAACACATGAATATTCTTAAAAGTTTTTAAAAAATACAGATGATGACTAGCAAAGCTGTTGTTTGTTGTGTTGTATCGCTGTTTTATGAAATGTGATGGACGTTTTTGCCAATTGTATACATATATATTTGAACATTCAAAATTAGTTTCCATCATCATTTACGTTAAGTGCTATAATTGTTTTATAACTTAATATGCCTTGTTTTAAATACTGATTTATTCAATAATACTATTGCGTCAGCAGGCTCGACAAATGTTCCTTAGCTCATTTTCCTCATTTCCGTTATTGCGTTTCCAGGGGAATACGATATGCGTACCTTCAAAAGCGTAAAGCTCCATGTTATACGTCAGCAACATACCTACAGCACCTGTGGAATTACATATGATTGGAAACGGTGGTCACTTTACTTAATTCGAATAGTTACGGTTAGTTTACGTTGTTCCAAAAAAAAAATCGGTTCTGCCTGTTAGGAATTGTAATGATGTTTCAAAAAAATGCAATGTATGCAAAACATAGCTGCATTATTAAATTGAATATTATTATGTTATTCGTTTATGAATTGAATAATTTCTCTGAATAGTTTCCTTTTCGTGTACAAAGTTCACATATGCAACATGTTGAAGTATTTGACGCTTTATGCAGTTTCTCATTATTTCGCCTTTTGAGGCGCGCAGATTTAGTGCTATCATTACCAAACAGTTTCAGAGATTTTAATGAATGTGGAACAAGAAGCTTAAAGTAGATTTATTTTTATAATAAAGATATTTATTGCATTTATATTGACTTACAATTTACAGTTATTACAGTAAACATACTGTAACATTATATAATAATAATTCTCTATATAGGTTATATGTTATGGTAACCTAATGGGAACCCGACTAAATATAGTGTAGTAGGTAGATACTTGTTGTCATAGTATATATGGTCCAATATAAATATATACAAACGCTCATCATACATCAAAATATATCAGATAAACGGCTACCATCGGTTACTTGAATTATTATATCTTATTAACCAATATTTAATATTGAAAGTAAGTGCCACATCAAACCGCCCATAAACAGAGAATAAACAAAACAACTATAGTAATATGACTAATTCATTTACAAATTGATGAGCTCACACTTTATTTAGATTAGGCATTATTTATATTCGATATTGTTATTTAAAGTAAAAAATACAGATTCATTACTATTACCGACGCATTGCAGATAGAGTATGCAAATATTTGTTGAAACAATCACTAGTATAATTTGTAGTAAATTGTACGCGTAATTTAACTATAGAATGATAGTCTAAACTGTCCAAAATGCTAACAATGTTCAAATATACTCACAATTTGTCTCCAATTTATTAATTTTATAATGGTATACTCACTTGTGATGTAAAGTGGGAGTTTGTATCAAGCTGTTATTAATAATGATATATGACGCGACAGAATTTATTTAATACAATGAAAGCATTACTTTTTAAAATTTTAATAAATTTAAATCCTTTAATAAGAAAATTAATCAGATACTTACAGCACAGTATAATAATAATGTATGTTAAGTCAGACGGTAACCGGAGCTGACTCCCCAAACAGTGCTCCGCACTGCGTCGTATCATGTCATTAAAATTTACCAAAACCACCGCCTGCGAATGAAACAACTTACACGCGAATACACGCCGACGTATAAATTTATTTATATTTGGCGTTTGTCATGTCACACTTCGTTTACATACCTATTACATTTTCAATTCTGCTAATTGCATTCTAAGCAACGTAAATTGAAAGACTGAGAATTTGTTGCATATGTTTTATTTTGAAATAGATTGAAAATTTCGAGATGATTTTCAACGTAGAGTGAAATCTAAATGTTAATTAGTAAGACTAATTTTTGACCTATTTATTAGTTTTTATATTTTAAGTATGTAAATTACAAAAAATAAATTAAATTGTTTTCTTAGACACTGAAGGGAAACGTTGATTGCGATAGATTTTATTTATTCTGAAGATCACAGTGCGGTACGATGGAGTTTCTTTCATCCTTGCAATTTGGGCCGGAACTTTGGGGGAGTGTCGCCTCAATGAACAAAATTGTGGACGACAGTTTATAAAAAGGCCCCGGATAAGAGGAGGCTTTATTCGATTTATTCATTTTATTTTCTTTGCAAGATGGCTCGCTTTCATTGTCTCTATTGTTTTCTTTTCATTTGACCTTCGTCCTTACTAAATATAATATTAAAAGGATTTGGCGCTTCTATTTGTTGTCTTTGATGATTAATGATTTAAATATTTATTTATTTTATTCTTTACTTATCGATATATAATATTTGCTATCATATGTACTAACTTTTATGGTTATAGATATTTACATATTTTAATATAGTTTTATTAACTATGTTATTTTAATATATGTACTATAGCTGGAAAAATATGTATATAAAATTCGATAAGCATGATGGGTGACACGATCGCGAGTTGCCTTTAATTGATAAGCATACTTTAGTAAAGAGAAATAATTTATTAATTTG
Organism: Dione vanillae; assembly: GCA_037178615.1. Lineage (NCBI taxonomy): Eukaryota > Metazoa > Arthropoda > Insecta > Lepidoptera > Nymphalidae > Dione > Dione vanillae. The sequence goes on from JAZFAU010000029.1 coordinate 1,157,022, forward strand.
AATAACGTAAAATGTTAAAGAATTATGTAAAGTTCAACTTCACACATTGCCGAACACGGAAGAATGACAATATACGCCATTCTCAGCCTACCTAGTGTTGAGTGGTGTTACTTAACGCCCGCTCGCCCTTAATCATTTCCCCTGGTGTCAATGAACAACTACAACCACAACGCTTATATTTAGTCGGCGATTCATTTACGATTACACACTCCACGACCTCCCCAATGTCTAAGGATTGTAAAAAGCTTAAGTGCATACAAAATGTATAAAAAAGTGTTTAAGGTATATCATAGTGTTTTAAATTAAATTGTTTCAGAAATGATGACGTGCCGGCTCGGATCGCGACGGCTGGGCGGGTCGCGCGGCTCTTTGCAGGCCGGTACCGCGTGTTCCGCCGCCAGTGAGCTAGACCTCTCATCGCGCTCGCGACGTTCGCATAAAGCAAGGTATATATATGTATATTTATATATATGAGAGTCTAATAACAAAAAATTCTAATAACTTATCTAAAGATAAAATTGTAAATATATGTTTTGTTATTTATTGATAAAATATACAGCTTAGCCCAGCTTATATACCTTTTAAGTATAAGTTCCAATATTGTTTGTTGCCATTTACAGCACTATTCAAATACTTCACAAACATATATAAAATTGTGATTAAGTTAAATAGAAAATTAATATTACTCTGGCCAAAAGCAAACTTTAAAGGCAAGTTAAATTTTAGTTTCAAACAGTACATAAACACGTAGTTTGTATGGATCGTTACAAAGTTTGGTATCGTATAAATTAAATGTCGACGTAGGAATATGATACTTATATGGTAAACATAACTGCTTAAATGGAACAAATTAATTTTAACACAAAAGTAACAAACTACAACCAATAGTAGTAGTATTTTACTTTTCTCTAAGGTAAAGTAATCGTCGAATGTTAAAGTATTCGACGCAGCGTGATGAAGAATACATGGCTTAGTGATCAAAATGCTCGGATGGTTTCCAAGAGGCGCGGGTGCAAACCCCGCTGCATACAAATTTTTATACGTTTTCTTTGAGTATTATTTGTATATACTAAATACTTACTATTATTTGTATTACATGAATAAATGGCCATTTTTTTTTTATTTTAAGTGACAAAATTAAAAAAAAATTAATCATCAATTCACTTACGTATAGATAATACATTATTTTGCTGTACTCTCTATTATCAATCGAAACTATTTTCCGGTACTGGTTAAGTGTAATCCAATCAAATTGATTAGTAAAGTAACTGGAAGCAATATCACGGCCTGTAACACATTAATTAACTAAAAGGATTTCAAGGAAGTTCCTTCCAGCCAACTTTTGGCCGCGTAACTTTCATAGAGAACTACTTTACCTCTAAATGCATTGTTTACTAAGTCATGAATTAATTATAAGTCAATATGTTGCTTATTTTAGTTAGCGTCTTTATTAGCGTCAAATTTGTGACCTTCGCTACCCTATTTTAATTTATTGATTATCTGAAATTTTTCTTATTTTTATACTTTACGTATTCTTTTGTCATTCTACATTCAGGTACTCCAGATTTTTGATTTTTGTATGTCAATGGATTTGATTATTTCTTATAACACAGTTTTGGTCGCGTATTATTTGTGCTTGTGCGTAGTATTTGTTTTTAAGATAAACTATGGTTTAATATTGTCCAAACTTAACAGCTATACTAAAAAAAGAACTCAAAAAATACGTGTACAAACAAATTTAAATTGATCGACGATTATATAATAATTTGACGTAGCTTGAAATTAATATTTGGCTTAACTTAGTCAAAAGAAGGAATTATGGTGGTTCCTCCTTCTGGGCGCAAACTCGCAGCATTGAGCTCCTCCAGCTAATGGGTTGTGTGTGTCGAAAATTGTGGGTAATGTATTCATGTATATTTCTTATTCTTCTCCTAGTTACAGCTTTGCAGTGGCGTACAATCTAGTATCACTGCGACCGTTGTTGATCTATTGTACTTTCCACACACACACACACACCCACTACAGTTCGAAATAGAGATTAATCACTGAAAAGAATTGCAGTATTATTTTGGCGTGTGAGAGTTTTCATCTCTTGGGTTTCGGGTACATTTGTTATTTTCCCATTACAGTATAACACTGTTGCATTATTAGTGGGCATTCAGTTAGCAGATGCAGAGATATCTCTTCATCCTCATTGCATATTCTACACATTTTAGGGCTGCTGATAACTAACTTAATGTAAAATTTATATTTATTTAGTACATATTTATGGTTAAAATTCTTTTATAATTGAGTACTTCAAATGTTATTAAGATACTACAGACTAGAACATCTAACTTAAAGCGCCAGCGAGATAGAAAAGCGATTTTACTTGATATCGCGCAAACAGGAATCTGTCAACCCGTCTTGGTCGATAAAATGATATTATCACACTGAAAATGCTTTAGTATTTATTAGCTTTTTTCAAATTCTTTCTTTCTTTTAAATATTTATAGCTTTTAATATTTATTTAGCAATATTTTTCATAGCATTTTGCCGCCTTTAGATTATATTTCTGAGATGAAGCTACCTACGAGTACTTTACGGCTTTTTCCGTCTTAAGTATAATATTTTTTTATTTTGTGTATTAAATTTATTTAGTATATGTCATAGTATAGCCTATCATATACATTATATCTTATTTTACATTTTATGAGAATTTATGATTTAACTTCTTAAATCATAAGTTCTTAATGATATACTTTATATATTATTATTTATATTTCTTAAATATACTTTACAGAAATACTTCCATATTTATAAATTTAAGCAGTACAGGTCGTAGTTTAAGCATTAAATGCTATTGGCATACTAAAATTAGATTTTATTGAACTTTGCATAAAATCTCCACCTAATAGGCCATATTGTCCCTTTCAAGAAGGTGCGTCCACAAAAGGCGTACATAATTATCGGCTCCATCTTTCGGAAAGGTATCAATTTTCTTAACATTACGTGTCTAAACTGGGGTGCTCCCATTAAGTAAGCAGTGGAGTGGTTCAAGAGTCTGTCTCTTGTTTGCCGAGAAACGCGAGGGCTCTCCTATTGAGTGAGCCTTAATCACAAGTGTTGACTCGATGGCCTTCTTCTTTTATCGATAAAAAAACGCTTAACCTTAAATTTAGTAATAAATAGTGTTATTTCTTATATTTTATCTTATTGTGGAACCTAAAACAAAGGAAATATTTTATTTGTATGACGCTTGACTCTGACCGCAGTTACAGTTTGACGTCAAAAGGTTTAATGTGTGGCAATATCGTTTCTATCTATTCTACCTTTTTAAAAACTTAAATTTTTCTAATAAATCAGTTATACAACACATTTTTGTACGTACCAGTAGCTGCAGCGTCTGCCTGTAAACGCTACGTTTTGTGGATTCGACTCACACTCGGGATAGATGGATTTCTTAACTTTCATTCTCTTTACTCTGGCATCTAGGCAAAAACGCGGCGTTCAGTTCTGCCACTCAATACGCAATTCCTTGAAAATTACTTAAAGCGGAGAGCGGAGTGTCTTAGCACTAGGTTCCCTCTGCCTACACTGCTGTATGAGGGATAAAGTTTGAAACTATATAAAACACTCACTTATCTTATTGATTTAAACATACATATTCAAAAACAAACTGCGAAAAATTGTATCATATATTTTCCTAAGATGTTTCAATTCATGTCCATATCTAGGGAATTGTAACGTATTATTTTCGGTATATTAAGCTGGTAATACTAGCATGGGCGGCAAACCGAGCGGCATCGTCGCAATGGAAGCTATCATATTTTAGAACGTTTATATCTCATTTCACGGTTCGACAGCTAACATTCTACAACTTTCTTTAGCTCTCCCACGATGCATTGGAAAACCAATTTATACTAGAAGTCGCTTTCGTACTTACAAATTGATTTATAAAACATTTTATGCAACATTTATAAAATATCAAAAAATATTGATAATACACATAGATTCTTTTAAGAAATATTCTTTATAGGAAACAATAACAATTTTACATTAATATTGAGGTTTAAGTATTTTAAAATAAATAAAATATTAATTTAACTAACAAGTATAAAATGTAGGGTAGGATGTTCGTATAGTCAATGCATTGTGCGGAATAAGAGCAACTGGAAGTATCACAAAGCTTCGTATTCCATGTTATACTATTATATTTTTTCTTATACTTTTTGTTTTATTTTATGTTAGTCTATTTAAGTCCTTTACATACATACATACATACATAACTTCACGCTCTATCTCTAGCGGGGTAGTCAGAGAGAACGGAGCGCCAAACGCTGCGGTCCCTGCATTTAGGTCCTTTGATGTTCATTATTATTTTTGGTATATTTTTACGTTCATTTATTTTATTGTTATTACATTTAATATTAAAAGATTTATTTGCTATTTTTTCAGTTAAAGGCATCTTATTTTTAGGATTTCACATAATAAAGGAAAAGAAAAAGAGGCTATAAAAATTCTTTGTTTTCTGTCTGTATAAATGTCTCAAGATCTTATTGTCTAGGTCAAGTTGTATATTAATATTAAATATATAAGTTACTTATTATATCACTGCTTTTGAAAAAAGCGAAACTAATTCAATGAAATCGAATGGTTAGTTATGGTTTCCTTATAACGCATTTTGTATGAATTTCGCGGTACAATCAAAACCTACAGGGTCCAATTCACACTTGACTGAACTTTTAACTTTATAATCAAAAATAATAAATAAAAACAAATTGTTTATATTTTATATGATATAGATTAAAATTGCTGGGCGCCAGTGAAGCGCCTCTGCTGAGTGGGTGGCGCAGCACGCCTCACACGCCCGCCACGCCCGCGCCGCATCATTCGCAAAATCACCTCGCTACTCCACATTGTAATGGTACTGACAGGTAATAAATTATGTCTTTCTCTTTTTTATTATATTATTAAAGAAAAGCTTAAGCGAGTTAGATGATTTTAAGTAGGGTGAAATCTTAAGAGGTCGCTTCAGCAACATGCTAATGTTGTACGCTTTCATACTCCACATATTGTCTTTCCCTAAATGAATGAAATTGTATAGGAACTTTCATCGGCCTGGGGCTGGTTAGTAATATTTTCAATGAATAAATCACGTTATTTAATTATTGTGATTTCAATAAGTTTGAACTGATTGAGCTTACAATATTGTTGGAAGTTCAGTTGTGTCCGCATCCCATCCCCTCTTTTACCTTTATACAATTAATGAAAGTATATTATAAAGAAAAAAATGTGATTTACGATATGAAACAGAAATTTTTAAAGAAGATTACTTTAAGTTAAGTGTAAAAATTAACTTAATTTGTCAATTAAAAGCTCCGGAGCTTAAGAATATAGTGATATTTGTTATTAAATTAAATTACAGATATAATTTCAATTGTTATAGTTGAGGTATTCAATTGTCACATACAAATCTAGTACTGTGAGTACAAAATTAATATAAATTTAGTAAAAAAATAGAAGTTTTTTATATTATAAAATGGAAGAGTTTGCTTAGTATGTGTGCTAAACAAGAACTACGAGCTCTATTTTTTTAATTCGACCATGTAGTTTATCTATCCAGAAAGGCTATAGGCTATATTAGGTTAATAATTTCGACGTAATATTACTGTCCCTGCAATCAAAGTTATCTCGGGCACTTGTAGTGTCATGTGACGTACACCACTTTTAGTTATTTCCATTTTACGACAAGAGAGAAACCGCTTGGGAGAACATGGAGCGTATCAACTAAAATTTACTTTATATAATTGCAATATCAATATAACAATTTTCTTGATTTTTCTTGACAAATTTATTAAAGTTCAATCTCCTGAGACCATAATGGCCGTGTAAGATAAAAACCTGTTTATAGTGTTATATATGTATTCATATAAGTATATAGGATAATAAATACTAATGTATGTAGGAAATATGTACGTTACCACAACAATATATCGAGAATAATATCGACCAATTAAATGTAATATACTTCAAAAACGTAAATTACTGTTTCACAAGTCGTAACCTCGGCGAACTGTTGTCTCTATATATAGTGCCTTTATTTAATCAGCTAGAACTTATAGGACGCAATTGTTTATCTAACGGTAGTGTAATAAACTCAGTTATTCTATTGTTTTAAATTAATTTGTTCCGCATACGGATACGTTCATTTTATACGTTTTATATTACTTTTAGATTAATTAGAGAAAACTGAAGTTTTGTGGATTCAATTCCCACTCGGGGGATGGATTATAGCTAGGCGAGCGCAGCGGGATAAAGCGCAGCTTCACGCTTTATCCCGCACATTGCAGAGTAGGCAGAGGGAACTGCAGGAACCGTATGAACCTAATGTTAAGACACTCCGTTGCTTAGTTCCTGCTTTCTCCGTCCCCACTTTCCGCCTTTTTCGAGGCACGTGCGTGTTGAGTGGCGAAACTCAACGCCGCGCTTTGCCTAGTTTCCAGAGTGAAGAAAATGGAAATAGAAAAATCCATCTTCCCCGAGTGAGAATCGAACCCTCAAACCGTCGCGTTTACAGGCAGATGCTTACGCCTCTGCGCCACGACGGCCCTCAATGTATTGTTTCGTCTCATATTGTTTTTCCACGCATCCTCATTGTGCTTTGCGGAGCTTATAACGTTTCAATTTTTGCTGTGGGCACTTTTAAGTAAGCTATTTATGTAATTTAAAATGGTGTAAGCATTCGAGGGGAACCAATTATTTTATTTATTTTACTCCTTTATATATTATACACGCAATGTCTTAAAATAATGTTAAATTAAATGTCTTAAAATATGTCTTAAAATAATATACACGCACATATATGTTTGTAATCCTATCTTTACCTTACCATTGTACTAATTCTCAACATACAATAAAGCTAGTATCAAGGTTGATTGTAACTTATATAAATTAATATAGGGTAGGCAGAAGAAACCTAATATTGAGATCGTCATTCCCCGTTTTTTTAAATAATGTGTGTTGAGTATAAAAATACTGTACTTTATATTGCTACCAGGGCAAGTCGAGTAGGAATTGATTATACAAACGTTGCATTTACAATTACACAATGTGCCAAAATATTGCTTATAATTAATATGTATTAAATAATTACATAACTTGTAAATGTATAACACATTTGTTCCACCAATATTTTACACGTTTCACGTACACGAAGTTTCGAACAAAAGTTAGACTTGTTATAAAGTTAATTCGCGATGAGCCGAATATCTTAACTATCGAAATTGTGTCAGTCAAAGATAATGAATCAGCCGTCATTGGTATCCAACACAGAAGGAAAGCTCGCCGCCTCACGTATTAATTGGAGGCACTCCCGACATCCTTGTGGCATACTCTCACGTGGTAAAGGCGATATTCAATTATTCTCACCTGAGATACGTTATACGTACGTCTAATATTGAACACAATCTCCAACTCTGAACAAACAGCTAAACTAAACGTTGCTCTTGTCTCAAGTCATATTGTTACTTGGTGTAAAGTTTCTTGCCTATTATATACTCGTATACACAACTGGAGTAATTACTCAATATTTGTTTCATATGCTATTGAGATAATAGAACATAAATTATCTATCTGATATCTAATAGAACATCAGATATCCGTAAACGTCTCAAATTACCACATTGTTTGAACAAACACCGTCTGTGATTTATGCTAATATCGGGATTTAAATGAATTTCAATATATTGTAATTCAGTTTACGTACGTTTAATTGTATTGTTTGATATAAATAATGGAGACATTTTAGATATGGTAGATTTATATGCTGTATTATTGTGATAAACAACCCTTACTAATTCGTGGTGCAGTGGGACAGCACCTGTCAACGCGATGCATGTACAGGTTCATTTCGCCGTTTTGGACAAAGCGCGAGTTTGAGCAACTCGTTCTCTCGAAGGTGGAAAGTGAACAAAGCAGTGTCTTGACACTAAGCCGTTTCAATCTTTCTAGTTATATAACGAGTTAAAACGAAAAATATAAATATTTTTTAGTAATACTTAAAAATTGTCAAAGATATATGTTTACAAAATAGAAGTGGTTAAACTTAACTTATAGCCGATATGTGTTTTCAAAGTATTCGGACAGAGTTTTTTTAGTAGTTCCCTTACAATATGAACCATTATCCACAAGCAATAGTCCTAATTGAGACGATTTAAAAGCAATCTTTTATAATCTTTGCCTACCTTTTACAAGAGTTGTCTAACTATATATTCAATTGAATTTCTAATTTAATTAGAGTAAACATATATCTGAGTCATTTATCTACATTACTTTTGTTTTTATACCCAGCGTGAGCAGAGGAGGACTTCGCCGACGCTCGACGTACACTAGCGGGCGGCTACGCACTGGACCCAATTGGTCTTTCGTATTCGATCCAGCTGGACGATTATGCTATTATTGGTCCATGGTGGTCTCACTAGCATTCCTTTACAACCTTTGGGTCATTGTATATAGGTTCGCATTTCAAGAAATTAACGGTAAGCAACAAAAACTATTTTATTTAACAATAAAAATGTATCCAAAATGCACGATTATTCACATAAATAATAAGCGAAACCAATTATGTAAATCAATGGCAATAAAATTTATTGATTCGAATATTACATCGTGTTAAGAGGCCATTTCCAAATAATTCCAACTCTATTCCTTTCAATATACGGCTGATTTTCCTTAAACATATATAAAAAGTTTTTGAAAGAAAATTTTCTATATAGCACCTCCTCAGTAGTTTTCATCTTTGGATATAGTTAAATGAGAATGCTTAAACCGATAAAAATCCAATTTTGATTCTCGTTCTTATACAAAAGACGTCTTCGTTTAAGATGGCTGGCTAGATTAGTAACGAAATAGGTGCACCGACTTAGAGCATTCAACGCATAGTTCTGCTTCTTGTTTGGTAAAGAATTAAACTACTTACCTTAACAGCTTTTACGACTTTAACGTTGAAAATGAAAAAGAAAATGTCACGCTGAGGAAGGTTAAGGTTTTTATGAGTTCGTCAATGTTTTACCGTTCGAGTTTTTTATGTTGTATTTTAATGTAGCTGAGTTGGCTACGCGTTTTATTATGATTACTATTTGGAGCAGTTAAAGTATAATTATAAACATTTTACAATAGATGTATATACTATATTAAAATAATAGAGTATTAGATTTATTTACTTTTAATATGATTCATTTTCATACTAATATATGTTTATTTTGTTTCAGGCGAGACACTCATAGTTTGGTTCTGCTTAGATTACTTCTCAGATTTCCTATACTTAGCAGACATTTTGTTTCACTTTCGGACGGGGTATTTAGAAGATGGCGTTTTACAGACGGACGCGGCAAAACTAAGGGCACACTACATGAATTCTACTACGTTTTATATCGATTGTCTCTGTTTACTGCCTTTAGATTTTCTCTACTTGTCTATTGGATTTAACTCCATCTTGCGCTCCTTTAGACTGGTGAAGATATATCGTTTCTGGGCCTTCATGGATCGCACTGAGCGACACACAAACTATCCTAATCTGTTTAGATCAACAAGTTTGATTCATTATTTGTTAGTAATATTTCATTGGAATGGATGCTTGTACCATATTATATATAAAAACAATGGTTTCGGTAGTAAAAATTGGGTGTATCACGACACAGAGACTGCGGATGTAGTGAAACAGTATCTACAGAGTTATTATTGGTGCACGCTGGCGCTTACAACGATAGGTGAGTTTTGCACACTATTTTTTCAAATTTTTGTATAAACTATAAATGTTTGTGCAACCTGATAGATATATTTTTATTTTTTTGTGAACAAATTTACTTTACGCTTTTGTGGTTTAGCTTTGTTCTCACTGTTACATTAAATGTATGTAGTTTTTTTTTGTTAAAAAAAAATATTGTTTTTACAACAAAATTCTAGACTTTATTATGGATGTAAAATTATTAACATACAAATAAATCAAGTATGCTACTTATACTAATTTAATAACTATGGTATAAATATAGAATTATTTCTTTACGTAATATCGTATTTACTAACGGTTTAATTACAAATGTGTTATATTTGTACTGTCAATCAATTGAATTGTGAATCAAATAACTGTTAAAAAGTTTTCTTTATGTTCGTAAGGATCACTTCCTTACTCAAAAATTTTATAAATTTTGAACTACCATAAGGAATTCTCATTTCCACTTTACCATACGAGACCAAATGCTTTTTTTTTTCATAGTAATTAGGATATTAAGTCAAACTTACTCCTCCATCATATTTATCTATAATTTAATATTTTTTTAATAAATATTTAGTTCTATAATATTTATATACACTTTCCAGTTTTAATTGTAAATATATTTTGTTCTTTTAACAAAATATTTTTCTTACTTTATTTTTATGAATATTTAACATTTGGAAAAAGTTCTAACTGATTCTAATTCAGTTCGTTTTGAAGCTGCAGCATGCTTGGCTTATGCTCAAAAAAGATAATATTTAGCTCATTTTCAACAAAGAAGTTCTTTATATAACTTATCTTTATATAAAAATACTGTATTGTTCGGCAACTAAGTATAATAAGATGTATTTGAAATTATTTTAATTCCAAAAAAAACCCAAGACTTAATTTGTAGTGATGAATTTCTTCATACCAATATATATATATATATATATATATATATATATATATATATATATATATATATATATATATATATATATATATATATATATATATATATATATATATATATATATATATATATATATATATATATATATATATATATATATATATATATATATATATATATATATATATGTATATATTTATATGTGCATAAAAATTCGTAAATTTTAAAGCATATTTACATATATTATTAATTTATTAATTATTTTGGAACCTCAAAAATTGCGTTTAATCGTGTCAATTCCCTCTAAAACGGCTATTGTAAGAGCACGCTGATTCTGACGTCATTAAAGTTGATAGCTGCACAGATTACTTTACGTGACATCATTTTATTATGACGCAATAATATATTCATCAAAAAAATATCATGAAAGCGCTCGCTATTATAAAATTTCTTTTGCGTAATGGCCTAATAGTATAAATGTATATGTTGTAATATAAATTACATACAATTCTTTATCACAATGTTCAAACGAGTCTCAAAATAAATACAAGGTTGGTCTGAAACAACAATAGATTGCAAAATTATAAGGTAATCCCTTGAGTCAAGCTCTATCGGTACCAAGTTCGTTCTGAATAAATATATATCGACGTCCAATATGATTTTCGTTCTTGCTTTAATAAATGATATTACTAGTGTTCTTTATTAACTTTACAGATTTTTTTGTTAGTTGAAAATTATATAATTTTATATATAATATTTACATTGTTACAGCCTCCTCCCATTTCATTGTTTAAGTTTTCTAATTTGTAGTTAGAATGGGCTACATCAAAACAATTTACGTGATAATATATAGTCGATAATACAACTTAACTGTATAATCCAACCAAAATACTTTTAATTTGTACTATAAGTCCTTGAAATTAGATTATAACATTTCAAGTCTTAATTTGTCCTAATAAATTATATCTATTTTAATAATAAAGTTTTTAAACGCTTTAAAATTTATTAAAAATTATATTTGGACTGTTGTTTATATTGTTTACAGCTACTGTTAGTCCATTTATACTATACATGTATACTATAAACAAAGAATAAATCCCAATTACCTCTTCCATTTTATGTGAAGCGAATAAAATACACGTATTTTGATGGCTTTTAAATTGCCGCCGGGCGAAACGTTCCAGCACGTGCCTTACGCAAATCCCTTGATGCTCTATCTAAATGCAGCTTGTATGTGAAATTAAATGGTTACGTATTGCGTACGCAGTAGAAACGGATATTTTATGTATAATTTGAACCAGAATTAATCTTTCGAGGCACGAATTTGGTAAGCCAGCAAAAACAAATGTATATTTTTTAAAAAAAAAAGAAAAATTTTATTAAACGATATGTAAAATATATTGTAATTAATATTTATTAAAAAATATTATGTAGTTCAGATTGAATTCTTTAGACCTTTAAACAAATCTTGATAATTAAATCCCGTAAATTATAAAAAGAAATCATAATTAAAACATAACGCAGCCTTGAGTCGTTCTTGCGCGTTCCTGCTCTATTTTGCGTTTTTTTTTTAGCTTCACGCTTTATCCCGCACAAGGCAGGGTAGGCAGAGGGAACTGCAGCGACCGTGGGAACCTAGTGTTAAGACACTCCGTTGCCTAGCGCCTGCTTTCTCCGTCCCCGTTTTGTGTTTATTATATTACATTTTTCTTTAAGGGTAATAAATACTTAGTCATTTTTTTAGTAATGATTGAATGTCTATAGTAGTTAGCTGATATATGTCCCCAATTAGCGTCTTATTATTACTACCCCAAATTGGTTTATCAAGTCCTTATCCACCATCAGTTGTATATATGTATATCTTTGATACCATTATCTAGGATTACAGCGATCGTTCGGACTTTAATCTTGTCGTCCTTTACGCAACTGAAGATAGTTTTGCTCCGGAGGTTCTCTGCATCGTTGTATTAATACTTGTTGTTAAGACGAACTTAACTAGTGTCGGTGTATATATCTAGAGAACAGAGAGTGTCAACATAGTTTTAAAAATAAATAAGTAGTTTATTTAAATTGTTTTTTAATAATTCGTTCTTATCTATAAACTATAATATGTGTCTTGCTTTTAGTAAAAAGTTATTTTATATAACATTTATGACGTGTAAATTTGTGTAAAATAGGTTTTACTTTTAAAGTCGTTCTTTTAAATATCGAATATAAAACTTGGTACAATGTTTCATAGATTTTTTACCTTCACTCATTACTTCGTACTATTACTATTCAGAATGTTTGGTTTTTAAGTGAAAGCAGACAACGGAGAGTCTTAAAACAAACTTCTCTGTACTTGCTTTGCAATATAATCAAACATTAAATTGAAAAAAAGTAACGCTTACCACAAAAGATTTGACATATCCTGTTAAATTAATAATTTATTATGCAACTTAGTTCAATATTTCATTCAAATTAATCATTATCACTTACTTCGATAATAAACAGTATCGAGTTCGGTCCAGCCGGCGGAGGTCGACATTTTCCGCCCATAAATAGAACGATAATTGCAGGAAAGATAGCGTTTATTTATAAGGCTAATGCTGTGCAAATAAAAAATAACTAGAAGCAAGCATGATACAATTTTTGTATTGCTAGTTTTTTTAATGACGCAATATTAAATCTCGGGCATGATTGTGTTTTAAGTTACAAAAAATATTTTTAAAAAATTGAGATGTTTTCTTATATTGATTTTATTTAGTATTAGACATTTATTTGTTCATATTATGTTAAAATTAAAGGTTAGGTCATTTAAAACTGGGTTGTTTAAAAGTGGAAATAAATGTTTTTTTTAGCTGCACGCTTTATCCCGCATATTGCAGGGTAGGCAGAGAGAACTGCAGGAACCACTTAAACTTAGTGTTAAGACACTCCGTTGCTTAATTCCTGCTTCCTCCGTCCCCACTTTCCGCCTTTTTCGAGACATTGCTTGTTGAGTGGCGGAACTCAACGCCGCGCTATGCCTTAGTTGCAAGAGCGAAGAAAATAGAAATAGAAAAATCCATCTTCCCCGATTGGGAATCGAACTCTCAAACCGTCGGGGTTACAGGCAGACACTTACGCCTCTGCGCCACGACGGTCTTCAAATAAGTGTGACAGTAACAAAAACGTTAATTTCTTTATTGTATTGTATTTACTTGTAAGCTATTTTTTTAATGTTTTCCTTCAAAATCAATCAATAATTTCAATTTTAAATTAAGTTTTTTACGATGCAAAAATTTTTACAATCAATCTAATTTTTTAAAATTTTTCCCTGTCTATACGTCTTATGAACTAGTAATATATTTTTAAAACAAGGAGGATTAGAAAATTTTAAATCAATGTAGGGAAAGCAATGGAAAAGAGAATTGGTTTTTATTTTGGATGTCACTTCATCTAGTCTGACAATTTTTCACCCAATAATCGATACTTTTTCCATTACTGGTAAAAATGCGATCAACAAAACATTCGCTAAATTTAATAAAAATTTTAAAGTAAAAATATTTATATATATTAATTAAAAAAAAATTGTTGGCAATATTTGTTGATAAATGAAGATTGTCTAGGGTAAGGAGTGCTAGTACTCTCCGCTTTCCGCATTTAGTAATTTCAGACGCACGCACGCATTACGTATTGGGTGGCGCAACTCTAAGCTACATTTTGTCTTGTCCGAGTGGGAATTAAACTTGTAACTATAACGTATACAGCCTAACCTCGAATAAAAACATAACAAAAGTAGTTAAATTCTGTTTATCTATATTTATGAAATAAACAAACTTAAAGATAAATGACAGCCGTCATGGTAAAGAAAATAATAAGCCATATCTTGAGCTTAACCTCCAAGCAATTAGCTTGTTAGAGTTGGAAATTTCATTAAAATATCTAAATCTTTTAATTCTTTACCGACGAAATAAATTGCAAATATAAGTGATATTATGCTAAATATTCATAAAATGTACAAAATCATATTCTTTAATATTGATAACTGGGGAAATTTGTCAAAAATCTATATATAACATTATTAAAAATAAATAAATAAGAGGACCGTCGTGGCGCAGAGGCGCAGCTGTCTGCCTGTAACGCTGCTAACGCGACGGTTTCTGGGTTCGATCCCCAGTCGGGGAAGATGGATTTTTCTATTTCCATTTTCTTCGCTCTGGCAACTAAGGCAAAGCGCGGCGTTGAATTCCGCCACTCAACACGCAATGCCTCGAAAACGGCGGAAAGTGGGGACTGGAGTAAGCAGGGACTAAGTAACGGAGTGTCTTAACACTAGGTTCTAATAGTTCCTGCAGTTCCCTCTGCCTATCCTGCCATGTGCAGGGATAAAGCGTGAAGCTATAAAAATAAATAACTATAATTGATACTTCTCCATTACTGTTGCCATTAACAAGTTGTTAAAAATATATATTTTACTGATGCATATGTGATATGAGAATTTACTCTCCCATGATAGACGTCAAGTGGCAATACGAATACAGGTCAAAACGAGAAACAAATTTTTATTATATAAAATTCCAATTTTAATAAAGATGATTGCAGAAAGAAAGACTTTAAAAAAAATGATTTCATATATTTTCTATCATATACAGCGCTGAAATTATAGGGGGCACGATAATGACACTGGGAAATGTCAGGAGGTGTTTGAATGTCTTGCCTCATTTCATTTAATGGGAGTCGTTTGAATTTCGCATTCGCGTACATCCACTTGTTTTAGTCGAGGTTACGTGGCCATAATAATGTATTGGCCGTTATACAGTGTTTAGTATGTTATTTTAGCTTTATAATTCTTTAAAATATATAAAAATTAAAATTAACAATGTAAAAAATAATATAAATTAAGGTTTTAAATCTTAATTTTCAGTTAACGATAAAATCTGTAAGTAATATTTAAGTTAAAACAAGCACTTTTTGTCCGGTAATATTACCTCTACAATGTTTATATTTACATTCTATAAACCAACGTTTAGTGTTACCGGAGCAACCTCATTGTCTCTTAAAGGAAGTGATTTGTAAAAAAAATATACATAATTATATTTATAGTTTTAACTAGGTTAATACTTTTAACTAAAACAATTTTAAGAATAGCGCCTTTGCGAGCCACGAGGAAAATTGCAATATTGTGAAAGACAAGACAATAGCGATGCGATATTATATACACAGATTCTCATATACTTTTATTGCACTCTTTTCAATCAAATCGTTTAAACTTTACAAAATATTCATTCCTATAACGTTAACTATTTAAATAGAATTATATATAAACATAAGAATTTTAAGCGATGTCTTTCTTTTATTTGGCTTACAATATTACTGATACAACGATATCGTAAATTATAGATTTATATTGAAAGATTAAACGTTTTCTTGTGTGCTATCCAACATGTTGACGTTAAATTATGGTGCCGAATTTAGTGAAAGAAATCTTGTTTGAGATAGCGTCCCGTTGTGGTCTTACACATAGCCGGATAACAGGGTTGATCGATCTTTTAAATTGCAGTAATTCTGACATATTTTCTATACCATTTATTCTCTAAATTGTATATTAGACCGTGTATGTTTTTTCTAATAGTTTGACGGTTTCATTTAATTTGAACTTGTTATGAGATTATTTTCTACAGACATCTTAATATGCAAGAATACACTAAAAAATTAAATACTTAGGAGATTGGACATTCAATACTAAACATAAGTTTAGTAAATTTTTTTATTTTTTTATCTTCACGCTACCGTGAAGTTCCTACCATGGAACCTAGTGTTAAGACACTGCGTTACTTAATTCTTGCTTTCTCCGTCCCCATCTTCCGCCTTTTTCGAGGCATTGCATGTTGAGTGGCGGAACTCAACGCCGCGCTTTGCCTAGTTTTCCAGAGCGAAAAGAAATAAAAAATCCGTCTTCACCGAGTGGGAATCGAACCTACAAACCGCCGCGAGTTTAGTAAATGATAAATTAATTTTCATAAAATTCTTTGTCTAACATCAACACAATTTCATAATTTCAATTAAGAAAAAATGTATATCTAAAGCATATTTTATTAAATTATATTATCTGTTTATGAAACCCAAAGCCAGTCTTCCGGAAATGTGTATATATATATATATATATATATATATATATATATATATATTATATATATATATATATATATATATGTGTATATATATATATACATATATATATATATACATACTTCCGTTTCCGTATTCCGGTTTCTGTTTCATCAAAGAAAATACGCTAAGTATAATAGTATACACTTTGATCTTCAATAAATTATATATATAGTTTACACGTTGGTTCCTAGATAAAAAAGTAACAAAAGGTAAATACGCCATCGACTTACACCAATGTACTGTTCAAATAGCACTTTGGAGCTTTCATATAATGAATTTAGCTTTTACTGGCGGTTGTGGAAGCTTGTGACTAAGCAATTTTTTGCAATCGTAATAGTGAATAACTAAGAGTTGTGTATGATATATGTCACGTTGGAAGTGCTTGAGATAAGTCTGACCGTACAGACAGTTAAATAAAAACGATTAACATGATAGAATAGCCTACAAGTTTTCTTGACAAATCGATTATCAAACACAAAAACACCTGTTAAGTTTTCGAGGTTAGCGCATTCATCCAAACAAACTTTTCGTTTTTGTAATACTTAGTATAGATGTAGATATCTTACATTTTGTATACTGAAATAACGTAACCATAAAGCGACAGTGTTACAAATTCATTGCAAATTCAACACTAGATTAATGTAACAAAGTTTTGGGAGCTTGTTTAAAACTATTCGTATGTAATGGCCAGTGGCAGTCTCGGATATTTCGGTGCGCAATAATACACCATAATAACGTCCAGTCCAATAAAGTGGAGTTCATAATAAATAATAAATAAATAAATAAATAATAATAAAGTTTAATAATGTGCGGCTACCCTCGAAAAGTTTAGAAACGTTAGATGACGGGTATCGGATATATAATTATATGCGGATGCTAATGTGACCCAAACAAGATTTCCGTTTATTATTTATGTTTTGTAGCCAGATTATTATTTAATACTATCTTCTTGTATATATATGTACATATATATTATTTTTATTTTAATCAAAATTATATGTAATAAATTTTAAACTGTACATTAATTTACCAATAACATAAGTATGTATAAATACTAGGCTTTGAAGCTTACTTAACCTTAGATCTAGAGTAATTAAATAAATATGTTGAGATGATACGATGAGAATGACGATATCGTAGGAATTTTTACATATTAGCGTAAACAAATTCTATGCCACTAAAAACACAGTAGGTATGTCGAAAAATGGACTAAAAGTGGGAAATGGAGTGCCTAAATAGTAGGTTCCCTCTGCAATCCGTGCTAGGCGTTAAAAAAGAGAGAAGTGCTAAAAATACCACCAAATTATCATGATAATTTATTTTATACGTAAAAAACACATTTAACTTTAAGTCTACGAACTACGTTCAAGAATAATATTATTCTAGAGAATTTCATGTTAGAAAATGGTTGTGCAAATTGCAATTTAAATTTAAACGACATTGGAATAAAATTTAATGAGTTTTAAGAAGTTGTCTTTGTTTATAGAGACTTTTTTTGTTTGTAAACGGACGACAATGTAAACGCATTATGTTGGTTTCAACAACATTTAAAATGGAAACGTTAACTAGTAGATTTCTTTTTCCGTGTTTAAATATTTCCGTACTTGAAGAGTAATTTATACGATTTTAATGAAAACTTTTTGAAAAAGGTTTTAAATATACAATACAATGTTTACTACAATAAATGATCTGTCCCGAAAATTATGCGTGGTCAGATATATAAAAATTAAAGTACTAACAAGTTTGAAGTATTCACGTTATATCCCGCGTTTAGCAAAATCCAATGTCGAAACACTTAATTCTCTGCGTTACGTTTTAAGTGAAGAAAATAAAAATGATTAATTTCCACAAGTAGTGATTGTAATCAAAGACCCAAGTCCCCAATGGACTCGCTTATATAATAAATTGATTACTTTTGTATTGTATGAAATACATATACTTATATATGCATCCTTTTGTATAATAACGTGCTTTGCTTCAGTTGACGGGCGTATATCATTGAAATTCAAATATAATGAAAAGTAAATAAAATAGCAACCAAACAAAAGAACTTTTATACTTTTATTACAATATAGTTTTCTTTCTTACAAAATGCGTCTTAGTTGTTATTCTAAACATATAAAATAATTTCCGTTCGTGACTTAATGACGTCTAAAATCATTTACAACAGTCAATCACAATTGATTGAGAAGTACTTATTCGTTACTTATACTTTTGGTGACACTCCTAAACGAAGTCGACCCTCATTAGGATAAATTGGAGTTCTTCTAATATAAAGGTTCATTGGAGGGAGAGAAAATAAATTATTTGTATTTATATAATACGTTCTGTTATAATAAAATATAAAAGATTTTGTGACGTTAAGATTAATTATTTTTTATATAATAATTTATAACTCAAATGAAGCCATCAGGAGACAGCTTTAAGGCAGGTTAATGGTTCAAATCCCAATTGAGTTCTATAATTCTCGGATTCTAAATAAAATAACGTCTATTTTTCTATACATTACTTTATATTAGATGGGGACCAGCGTGTTTAGAAGCACAGTGTATGCCTGAAAAAGACTCGAGGAGAATAAATTAATTTTATTATCTTAGTCTGGTAACAAGGCAAATTACGACAAATCCACTATTTCAAACGCAATGCCTTAAAAGACGGAAAAAAAACGGAGTGACTCAAAACGAGATTCCTTCTGCTTCCAATTTCAGTCTATGCTTTTATATGTTTTGATTGTTCTATATCACAATTTAAAAAAGTTGTGAAATGACGTTTGTGTGTTAAAGGTTATTACCATATTAATGATTTCGTAAATGTTAACACACCATGGGAAATGAAATGCTCGCTCCAGTCTAGTTCAAGAGTATCGTTGTCAATGATAGGAATTGTGAAATTGTAAATATCTAGAAAATGAAAAAAATAAAAAAAAGGCAGATTAAGTCCCGCTGATTTTCTTACGCCGGTTCTTCACAGGTCTGAGGCATTAACTTTAGCGAACCGGTGGTAAATTAAATTAATTATTTGACGTTCAAAAAATGAAGCTTGTACTTCTTATTTTGAATAAAATTGTTTTGACTTTGACTTTGACTTTATGAGGGATACGACGTGAAGCAAGAATGAAACAAAATATATAAATATATTTAAATTTTGAAACATTTATAAATAAATAATTAAATATTTTTAAAATATATGTGCAACGGAAATGTACAACAAATGAATCTGTTACCAAAATAACAATTAAATGCGATCACAATGGTACGGAGGGTCAAGGTTTCAATGGTACCTCTATTAACCAAAACTCCCTGTTAACATGACCCAAAAGATTTATTGTTTGCTTTCAGTTACCGACAAAAGCAAATAGCAATATAAAAAGATAACATGCAGAGCGCGTTTATCCTTGTGTCTCGCCGGAATCAATGTCGGTGTAAGCCTCGTATATTGGACCTTTGTACTGCACCTGTTATAGAGAAATCACAAGATTTATCTCCGATTCTATTTATTTATTTGTAGTTTTGGATCTATAACTCACAATTTCAAATGTAAGTGAATATTTACCATGTACTTATAAAAGCATTTGAAATACAATATGAAATGCAATTATAATATATCATAACACAACATATGTAAAAAATAAAACGAGAAAAAACACGGAATATTAAATGATATAAATATATCCCTAAAAGTGGCCTGAAAGACCGCTTACAACATAACTCATCCCAACGATAAGAGGATATTAGAGGTATAAACTGACACAATAGCGGGCGAGCGCCGCAAGACAGATCGCTTCTCAAGGGTGACGTTACGAGGTCGCACTTATATTTTTAGCAATTACTTTGAATAGTGTAAACAATATGAATATGAGTTGATTTTTGTTGTTGTTTTCTTTTAAAAGAATACAATCAACTTATGATGACTATTTTGTATAATGTGTTGAGATGTAATTGTATTTATGCAATTTTAAATGGATGAAGGAAATGAAGGTGCAGCTTCAATCAATAGCATTGGAACTTCGAGCTGTCTTTGTAAATTGTAAATCACATCTGAATAAAGATTTCTATTGCAATATTTTTTTATAGAAAGAAATTGAATAAAATATGGGGGATTTCAAAAAAAATGTATCGGCCAATTTCATCGGATACTGATAAAGTTTCAGACAGTAAGCTCTACCAGCTTAATGCTGACTTTATCAGTGAGATATTTTTTTATAGAGAGATCTGTGAAAACAAAATGTGTTGCTTATTTTCCAGATAAGAAACATATTTCCTATCTGGGATTTTATTAAGAGCAAGTGTAACTGGCACTTAGTAACTAATTAAAATAATACATAATTAAAAATCAAAAATAAAATTTTAATATGAAAATGATATAAATATATAACATTTTATTATATTATAATATAAAATTTTACAATTAAAGCAAAAACTAAAACATGTCTATTTAAGTAACTTATAGTTTGGAAAGTCCTGTATCTAATATTTTTTAGTTTCTATATTCCGCATTTATATCAAAATGGGCAAAATTTTAAATCATATAAATAGACATGTAACATAGAAGCTCATAGTTAAATATATAAATAAATACTGTTAAGATATTGTATAAATACTCTCCTATATGGTGACTGTAGCCGTTGTATTAAGTTTTGCATATATTTGCAAGTATTTCTTGATTTTTGGTTCTGTACGGCCGTAGAGAATAAATTTTATGAATATATACAAGAAATGATGTGTTATGATTTTGACCCATCGTGTACAAATAAAAATTACCGAGATCTTTTTCTTGGCTAACAGTATGTTTGATATATTGGTTTTAAAGTTGGACTACGATGTCAATGGCAACAGGTGTGACTGTTTACGTCACTGCGTCGTGAATATATTAAAATAACATGTATGTATTTGTAACTAATGGCAGTATTATTACTAGCATAATTCAAGAGGTTGTATAGTGATTATTATATATTATATAGTGATTTCTTGTATGCATTTAAAAATAACAGCTACTATAGAACTGTGATAAAAGAGCAAAACAATACGCGTAAATTTATGTACGTATTTGAAATCTGACAACTATTTGCCTGTATACGCGATGGTCTGTGAGTAATTTCCATTCGGGAAGATGGATTTTTCCTTTTCAATATTCTTGACTCTGTTAACAAGGCAAATCGCGGCGTTGAGTTCCGCCACTCAACACGGTTCCTGCGGTTCCTTCTGCCTATCCTCCTATGTGCGGAAAAAAGGGTGAAAGAACAAATTTGATATCTACCTTACTCGGAAACTAATAGTCGTATCCACAATATAAACTAATTTTATTATAATCTAAAGATTATTGAGTACAAATAGTGCATACGGATCTGAACCTACTATCCCATTTTATTTTATATATTTTTAACATTAACTCTGATAAAATATTTCTATTTTATGAGACTTGTAGATTTTATAATACAAGCCATACTTTGTAATAAAACAATGCTTGAAGTCACGAGGTTTATTTTCTGCAAAAGAATAACGTAAATGTAAACAGAAAATGTCCTAGAATATACAATGTATGTACAATTCATTGTTATTCATACAAGATTGAGTTGAATTCTAAAAATATAATAGATATGTACGATATATCAATAAGTTCAATATTTATTTGGTATATATTAGAAGGAAAATGATAAGCGCATATGTTATTAGTTCAATAAGCAAAATCAGTTATAAACTTTTTATGTACTTTATGTATGTTTTTAGATTAAATGTAATATGTTTTTTTATAAATAATGCACTATTCAACACAATAAATATCGCACCACTTTCAGGAAAAGCTTTGATTGCCCTTAGACGAGTAGAAAAGTATTTAATTAATTAAGGAATTAAAAAATTTGTTCAAAAACTTATCTTGCGCTCATATCTTTTTGTATTCTGATACTTAATGATTGCTAGTCCAACCCACTGAATTGTCACTCGTTTCACCTACAAAAATTAAGTAGATAATTATTTAGAGTTTTATAATTTCCATAAAAGCAAAAAAGAAGAGGCTTTTCAAAAGTTCTTTTGTAATTGATTTTTGTTGTAAGAGATAATTCATAATTACTAGACCTTAGCTTCTTATGCTGCTTATCAAAAAGTATTCTGTGAGGCAAACAAGGCATCTATCAATTCATGCATACTAGACTAAACTAGTTATCATTTTTTGTAGTATTTTTTTAAGTGATAAATATTTTTTTGTAAACTTAATGTATTGATAAAATTATTTCAACAGGTGACTTGCCACGTCCAAGGAGTAAAGGCGAATATGTGTTTGTGATAGCACAACTGCTTTTTGGCCTGCTACTTTTCGCTACAGTTTTGGGGCACGTTGCGAACATTGTAACATCAGTCAGTACAGCGAGAAAGGAATTTCAGGGTATTTTAAAATTATTCTTTTGTTTTTTATATAATAATAAGATGTTACTGACATTTTAACCAATTACAACTCCAATAATATTTTACAATTGACAAAATTTTACATAATCTTGTTTTGGTGAAGTTTCGTTAGTTCATTCATTGATTGTAGTTAACTCCATGTGTTTACACTATCGAAACTTCACATATATAATCTGCTACTAAACAACGCTTACAATTATATTATTTTATGGCTTTGATGGAGGTCGATCAAACGTCTATAACGTTTCATTTTTGCATGTCATCAGAAAAATGTTGGATACAAAGCCATTTATTTATTTCCTATAGCTTAGCTTAGATGTATTCATGATTACGTTAGGTGTTATAGTGTAACAAAAGAATAGTATAGGCCATACGAGAAAAAGTTTCGTAAAAATAATCTATGTATTGTAAATTTCCAATATACAATAGAACTAAATTTAACGTATTGTTAGTTTTATATTTAAATATTTAATTATCTTTCTGCTGGATATGTGGAAGATATTGAATTTTAACCCCCTAGGGGTCATCTCAAGAAATAAAATTAATGACAGCCATACGTAATACTACAAAACTCTACGAAGCAGACGTAACAAAACTTCCAGAGATGTCCGCCGTAATTCTCGCTAATTAACTGTAGTAATTCCGCAAAGTCTTAGAAATTCCAGAAAGCGATGGTAATATGACGCTAATGTACTAATAATACAGTTACAACAGACTGTTAATTTGAGAACCGCAAACTAGTTTCACGAATTAAAAACAATTAACTTACTATTACAAATAACTCTTCTCACATGACATCAACATAACAAGGCAAAATATGTAACTATATATATAAATATGTTTCCTATACTAAAAATATCGAAACAACCACCAACAATAATTTTGTTATTTAAAAAAAATGTATATTTTTTTTATTTTTAAATCGAGTCTTTCATAATAGGTACTGACAACCATTGAAATATTTTACTCGTTCTGTTTCTTTTTTCTAAATCTTTATATGTTATACATGTTTTAACCTCCCGAAAACTACTGAACGTTATTTTTCTTATCAAGCTTAAAAAGCATTTATTACGCATCAACATTGGCGTCTTGCAATCAAGTGTAGAATACACATTTTTCTATTTACATTAACTCTCTCACTCAGCCCATAAATCTGTTTGCCACCTTTGTACTCATTCACAGGTAGAATACCGCATTTGTAAGTGACATCTTTATTGTAGTTAATAAAATAATTAATGAATCAAATAATTAAAATCCATTATCCTGAACTCAATAATTAATCCAACTAAATCTCAGGTGTGTTTGTTTGATAAGCTTTAACAATTATTATCTAAAATACGTTCTCTATTCACATAAGTTTTGTTTGATGATGTTACTCTGAATATTACTGAAAGTGTTAAGAAGTATTTATTTAAATCATATAGTTAGCTATACATAAACATTGCAAAAGATGTTAAAAGATAATTAAAAGAATATTTTAAAGCAAAATCTAGTTACCAATGAGTGCCATCGGTTCAAGGGCAAATAGAGTTCACAGGGCGTCTTGGAGAGGAAGCTACATTATCGTGCTAGGCAGGTAAACGTGCCGCCACGCGCCGATAAGTCAATCGTCCGCCTAAACATAACAATCTTTTGTTATCCAATAATAGCCTGAAACCTTTTTATTTTCAAAATACTTTATCTTTAGTAAAGTCGAAATACCACAGTAAATATATATATTAATTATACTTGAATTCACAATGTTAATAAATAAATATAACTGTTAACATAAATACGAAAAAAATTAAGACGTAATAGACTTTCGAACATTTTCCTGATCTGTTATTGTGACACTGTGCCTGGCTTGAGATTGTTCTATAAAAATCTTCATAGTACAAATAAAAAATATAAGGAAAAGTTTCATATAAGTTGTACGATCAATGCAAAGCAAGGATAGGATGAGCATTTTATACAGAGAAAGCGGCAAAGTGTCAACAACTTTAATTAGCACTGCAGCTCGGTTGAAAAGACAATGGCGCCGCGACGACAGAGAGCAGGCTGAATCTGTGACCTTCCTTGGTGGCGCTGCAGCGAAATAGGTCAGCGGCTTGAATGCTATAAATAGCTCGGCGAAAGTCGGGCGCCGCGCCCCTTCGGGAGGAGCGGTGCGTCCCGCGCGTCCGCCTCCCATCGATCGCACGATGCTACATTCGCTCCGGTCGCTTGAAGTCCAAAGGTCTCTTCGGTCCAATCCAAGGATTTTGATGATGATAATTGCTAAAGATGATTGCAATCATTACTTGTACCCCATATATAAGTTTCTTCGGCACTGTAGCCTTGTTTTACCTATCATTTAGCCCAGGCACATATCAATTTGTTACGGTTTAATTTTCGTGAAATAATTTGATATTTGAAATAATTTATATATATATATATATATATATATATATATATATATATATATATATATATATATATATATATATATATATATATATATATATATATATATATATATATATATATATATATATATATATATATATATATATATATATATATATATATATATATATATATATATATATATATATATATATATATATATATATATATATATTATATATATATTATATACTTATATATTTAAAAAAAAATGAAAAATGTTTTTGACGTCCTACAAGTAATACCTTACATTAAGATTTATCAAAGCTTATAACACCATTAAAATTTTTAATACAGTTATAGTCAAAGCGGAGAATCATTATAATTTTAATTTATTATATAACTGAAGTTAAAATTCCCCGTCAAAGTCACGCGGCATGCGCAAAAATCTAATTCAGACTTTTTTTACAACTTTGTTTCAATTTAAATTTTTACTCTTATTCAATATTATTGGTAAAAAATTGAATTAATTCAAAATTTTGACTAAATTTCATCTAAGCATTTTATTTTATTCAACATTTGAAAACATAATGTGTGGAACATAAACTAAATTCAAAATTCATTTTGAGCTTACCTAATCAAATCAAACTATTTGAGGATTAAATTGAAATAGTTTTGACTTTATAGATATTATTACTTAAAAAATAATGAAGAATGGTGAAATCAATGGTAATAGACGTGTTCGTGTTGTATATATGTATAGATGTGGCCGTTGTTCCTATTCACTGGCCGCATTGTTTGTTACCCAGAATCGTACCTTCAGCGTTTCGCAGTTCAACCAATTCTACTGCAGCACCTAGTTTATATTCGAATTGTTCGACCAGAATTTATGCAATGACTGTTTACTAAATTATGTCAGTTTTAATCGCAATCAAAAATTTGTAGTATTAAATTGTATATATGTCATTTATGTTTAATATGAAATTTTAGTACATTTCTACTAATGATATTATCATATAGTATGTTGACTAGAGTAATTCAATCTAAGTATCCATATCTAAGTATTCCATCTTGTAACCAAGAAGAAGAACTTAATGTGTTCCACATCGGGTAAACAATTATTGTGTTGGAAATAGGTTCAAATCAAATAGGTTCAAATTGTGATGATTTGAGGTCATCGTAGCGCAGAGGCCTAGCGTTTTGTGTTCGACTGCACATAGGTATGAATTACTTTCATTTCCCCGCTCTTGTAAGACAAAGGGAGTTAAGTTTCCCCACTCAAAACGCAATTTCTCAAATTTGAGCGGAAAGCAATTCTCTTTGTCTATTTTGCGCGACTTGGAAATAAGTTATTTAAGAGTGATAAAACGTGTATATGAAAGAAGGTACATTGAGAAATTGATAATTTTCTACCTATTATATCAACAGATATTGCTGTTAACATAGTTAATCATTTTGAAAGAACTTAAAGCTTTACTTCACTAAACCGATATATTAAAACTTTAAATTATTATTTGTAGTGTATTATGTGTAGATCTTTAGACGTCGCTCATTTCCAAGCTTACGATAGGGGAAAACTTTCTAACAAAATAACTGTGAATGTCAGCAAGCTAATATTCCACTATATGGCAGACTAGCAATAGTATAATAAAGTGTAAATTATTTGGAAACACCAGTTTTATTAAATGCGCTTAAGGTTAAGCCGGAGCATTAAGCCTTTAACAACAACGATCTTTCTGAAACGTGAGCATTTTACTAAGAGGATTAGAATTTTAGTTCAACTCTTTTGAAGTCAAGATTATTTTCTTAAGTCAATTTTAGTTACACTGATAAATTTAAATAAAGTAAAAAGTTTTTTTTATATTTCGTAATTTAAAGTTAAAATTATTATTATTTTCTACCATAAAAAAAAGGTTACGTTATGAAGGCTACTGTGGTTGATTATTATGGAACAATATCTGATTTGATTTCCATTTTGGGGGCGGGAACGAAATATATTGAAAATAGAATGCGAATAAAAATAACATAAACATAAAATATTATATATTTTTTTTAGCTTCAAGCTTTATCCCGCACATGGCAGGGTAGGCAGAGGGAACTATTGGAACCTAGTGTTAAGACACTCCGTTGCTTAGTCCCTGCTTTCTCCGTCCCCGCTTTTCGCCTTTTTTCAAGGCATTGCGTGTTGAGTGGCGGAACTCAACGCCACGCTTTGCGTAGGTGCCAGAGCGAAGAAAATGGAAATGGAAAAATCCATCTTCCCCGACTGGGAATCGAACCCAGAAACCGTCGAGTTACAGGCAGACGTTACGCCTCTGCGCCACGACGGCCCTCGTCATAATTTTATATATGTAGTTTACTGCTGTTTTTTTTCCAATTTTCAGTCATGATACTTCTTATTATACACCAAATATTTTATAGTCAGTCAGTCAAGGTACTCTATTGACATTGCCCACAGAAATATGCAACTATGTCTCACTATTTAATGTTTCGACATAAACCATTCGAATCGAGTTGAGTGTCTACATAAACTATTTAAGCTAACTAAATAATTTTTGAAACAAGTGTTTTAGAATATATTTGTTTAAAACATTACAATGAAACGGATAACAATCTGAAAATAATAAAACTTTTAATGATAAAACTTTTCAAAAAGGTATGATAGTCATACTTTATTCGCATATAACGTGTTAGGCAAAAGGAGAAGCGGAGAGTGGTTAAGACGTTTCGTCCTCAAATGGAAATCGGTCCCAGGACTGTCGTGTTTATAACTTTGCTTTATTCGAAATAACAAACATTCGCTTTTTACTTTATATAATGGAGCGACATCGACTTATAGATTTTTTTCCCCTTTATATTTAAATTAATAATTACTTATTAATTTAAAAATGTGTAGTGACCTTTTACATCCTTAAGCTTAAAGACAGTAAAGTTTGGCAACATATTAAATTTCTCTCTATCTCCGAAAACATATATATATGTTAAATAAATAATTATTTGCCCATGTAGATTTTCTCAGGACGAGAGAAGAACTTAAAACCGTTATGTGCATACCACTATAGACATTTCCTAACTTCCTTATAGTGAAATAAAGCTTGTAATGCCAGGTACAAACAATTTGAATTTGGGAAACTTAGGATATACGAAACCCTACCTTCAGTTTGACTCCTCTAAGTTTTTAGACGTTTACTGATTAGATTCGTGCCATCCGAAGCACTATAATTTAACTTTTACGAAATGTGCTACAGCTCTTTTGTGAGCCAAAGTAAGCTTTATACCTGTTTGATCTAAATTTAATTAAATGAAGTATTTTAATTAAATAATAGTTTTATTTTATTTTGAGTGAATTTTCATTTAGTTATCAAATAAAAGAAGTCAGAATGATTTTAAAAATTAATTTTCGAAATATATAGTGAATTAATATGTGAAGATGTGAATTAAAAATACATTGAACTACTTTTAGCAAAACTGGATGGTGTAAAGACATATATGCGGATGAGACGAGTGCCAACCCACCTTCAGGTGAAGGTAATTAAGTGGTTTGACTACCTGTGGCTGACTCAGAAATGCTCCGACGAAGAGAAGGCGGTCTCCTGCCTTCCTGATAAACTGAAAGCGGAAATCGCTATAAACGTCCACCTTGACACTTTGAAAAGGTACGCGAGATATTGACGTAAATTACTTTAAGGTTATCAGTTTATTATTTTTTTGTTTTATATAATTTTGATATCACTTAATTTATTCTTATTAAAATCGTAGCAGCTTATTTAAATATTAATATCATATGCTAAAATACTATACAAAAGCTTTATCGTCTACAAAAATATGTCTCAGTGACAACTAATCTAATAAACAAAAAATTCTACTGCAAAAAGTTCAAAGCTAAAGTTAGCTAGTATGACGGCATCGCTGCTCAGGATGAACAGTTAGTGCTTAATATTCCGTGTCGTATAATTAAAAAACAGAAACAGCCGCTTTTTACGGGCATGAATTATTCAAAAATGTTCCTTCATACGATCCGTAAATTTTTGTCGCCAAATAGCTGTAGTATTTTTGTTTTGCGCTTTGATACTGTCAGCACTTTTTAAAATTCATATGATATTCAAAAAAGTTTTTATATATCTCATTTAAATAATATTATATTATATATTATGCTTGAAACAACCTATGAAGCGTATATATATACCTTATATAAACGTATTATATACCATTTATATGTATTATTAACTTGTTTTGTGTTGTAAAAAAGGGTTGAAATTTTCCAAAACACGGAGGCGGGATTCCTATGCGAACTTGTTTTGAGACTTCGGCCTGTGTTGTTCTCACCTGGTGATTACATCTGTAGAAAAGGTATGAAAGTTAATTTTTTTATCTTATTAAAAATAAATTAAAACTCCTCTAAGACTTTTCTTTTTTTGTAGGAGAGGTCGGCAAGGAAATGTATATAGTTAACCGAGGTAAACTCCAGGTGGTTGGAGACAACGGAAAAACAGTGTTAGCAACACTCAAAGCGGGTTCTTATTTTGGCGAAATTTCCATTCTGAACATGGGCACGGCAGGTAAACAACTTGGTAAATATCGCCACGGCCCGAGACGCCACGCCATTATTATTCTACTTTTTCTTGAAAGTTTTAAAAGCATAAGCAAAAGCAAACGTTTCGAGGAGACGCTGCAATCAGGCCGAGGGAGCGGCCACGACGCCAACAGGTTTTGGGACATCA
Organism: Dione vanillae; assembly: GCA_037178615.1. NCBI lineage: Eukaryota > Metazoa > Arthropoda > Insecta > Lepidoptera > Nymphalidae > Dione > Dione vanillae. The sequence goes on from JAZFAU010000029.1 coordinate 1,187,292, forward strand.
TTCTCGAACGACTATTATCGTTATTTGTACATCTTTGTTATGGACTAACAAACGATCGTAACACAGAATGCTTACTGTCAAATTTCGATAATATCGTCTCGTGACGTATTTAAAGGAAACGCTTTCATATCTTATATTTTTTTACATTTTTATGCATTTCAATTATCACATTGTTTGAGACACCAACAGTTTTTCCAAATTTTTCTTCTTCAACAATAATTATAAAGTCATATATCTGTATGGTAAGCTATATTTATTTTTGTAGAATTTGATTATGCTATTCACTCTCGTAAGTTGCAGCACCGAGCGTCATGTGGTTTGTTTGCTTTTAGTTTCATCTCCTTTGGTTGTATTGAAGGCAGTGTCCCCGACCGCTTTGCATCCTCCCTAAATATTTCATATTTGGCGTGACCTCTTGGTGCATGATACCCCAAGGATATTTAAAGTTAAAATTGCAGAGAAGTATCAAAGATTTTATCATTCTAATTAGCTGCGTTTAAATGATTGTTTTTAGTTAAAACTGTCATTGCCATATATTGGCTCCGTTAAAAACGTAGTTAAGCTTAGTTATTTTACTAATAAACATTCTTATTTACAATTTTTTGATCCCTGAGCGCTTTGTCTTGAAGCACAAATCGACCTCGATAGAATTCGCTTCTTATAGTTATGTTAAAATTGTTATGATTCTTAACCCTTTATTTATTTATCTTCGATTTTCAAGTCTGTTTGAGGTTTGGTAAAGTTCTATCTTTCACGTTTATAATAACAAGTCCTCTTAATGCCGGTCTATTCTGGTACTACTTGAATTTCTAAACAATGAAATCTTTTGGCTTCGTTCAATCTTAATATTAAATGACGCCGAGCCGAAAGAATTCATATACGTGATGGACCGAGCACCAGTTGGCATGGAGTGTGTGGATGACACGTCGACAGGCAACCGGCGGACAGCGTCAGTGCGTTCTGTTGGATACTCCGACCTGTTCGTGCTCAGCAAGAACGATATGTGGGACGTCCTCAAGGAGTATCCAGCAGCGAGAGTCCGTCTTGAATCAATCGCCGTCAAGAGACTTGAGAAATATAAAAAAGCACCCCTAGCAAAAGGTAAACAATATTTTTATATTTGATTATTATAATGTAATGATGTTCTTTTTAATTTATTATTCGTTTTAAACTATTATTTTAAATAAGAAAGGATATAAAGAGTACACAATAAATGAAACCTCATTTATCATTGTTAAAATGTTCTACTTTACTTCAGATTCATAAGAGACACTCATTTAGAAGAAACTGTCTGCAAAGCATGAATAGATAAAAAATAGCATTCTAAGTTTTACATATAATTTACATATATATAGTGGCAATGGGTCGCTGCCAATCTACACCTGGACAGCTAGAGTCAGTCGGACGAGTGCCTTTAGAGTACATGGACCTCCAACCTACTTCAATTCCTCTAGCAATACATACTTCACACCCGTCTTCCTACCGGGACCAGATTTATAGGTAAGCAACAAATTATACGCTTAGAATCTGAAGCACGTTTGTTTTTAATCAAAAAAGTTATTAAAAGTTTTGAAATTTGTAAATGATGAGAAATGGACAATTTTATATCAAAAATTTTACGCACTTTTGTACCATTTTCTTCCAATTTTTAAGTCGATAAGATTACCGGCGAGGTTTTACGCTAACTTTACTTATTAAGGTTGATAAATTGGTATTTAATAGAAGGAAGATCAAATATATCGAATTTACAAAGCCGTATATCAAGATACAAGAGGACAAATACTATTAATTATTTATTGGTAAAGAATTGATGAATATTTCACATTATTCTTAAATTTAATATTAAGATTAGAACTTTAGTTAAGCAAGATTCATAACTTCCTTTATGTATTTCCTTTCCAATAAGTTAACGTTAATAAGTACGGGCGTATATTACAGAATATAATTATAAATGAATATATATATGAGAATCTTCATTATAAATATAGTATTAAAATTCAGTCTCTTAAATTGTATTTATTTTTTGTGTATTTTTATAAATTCACGACTATGATGTTATCGTCATAGTCGGTACCTTAAAATAATACCAACTGTATCAATACAATACTTTCCCGTAAACATTTTAAAATACACAATGATTTATTTTACCTTACTTTTCTTCTTAAAAAAATATGTTTTTGAAGTTAAGTCTTATACTTCTAAATTGTGTGTATCTTAGGTAAGTTTTAAAAAATATTCACAACAGCTTTAAAGAGCTTTTAATAAGTAGGCATTTGACCTCTTCCACTGTACTCGAATATAAGAGTATTTGTTAAGGTTATTGTAACTATATATAGCTAAAATTCAAATTCGCAGTTCTTCAGTAAGCCCCCTTCGTGTAGCGTCCCCAGTGGCGTCCTGTGCATCTAGTGCCCGCAGTAGCGCGGCCGGCGGTGTCAGTGTGGCGGCAGTAACTACTCCGCGTGTTGTTCTGGAATCGCATGAGTCACTTGAATGCGAAATCAAACGATTGCGTGAACGCCTGTACACCGTCGAAACAGAAAATGCCGCCATGTCCGCCAAACTAAACCAACAACAATGGGAAGTTGATTTGAGGTACCATAATATCAGGATCGTGGCATTTTTTACCTTCTATTTTGTAGATGATTATATTTTTTTGCGGCATTTAGTTTGTTTCCTCTATAGTTTCGCTATATTCCTCAAGTAGGAGGGTGTAAAGAAAGAAATTAGTGGTATATTTCGTTTTATGCCTTTCGTGATATCCCATGTTGTGTGGCGGAACTCAATATCGCGTCTTTTTGCCAGGACAACGATAACGAAAATAATTCATACTCACCGATTGAAAATAGAACCCACAACCGTCACGTTTATAATAAATACCGTGTTACTGCGCCACGATGGCCTCATTAATATGTTTATTATGAAGTATGCTAAAATTTCCGTTTGTATCGCAGGTTACAAGAAATCGAAATGCAAATTTGCGGTGGTAGCTCACTAAGTTCTCAGGAGGACAACGAGTTAAATCGCGAGAGCATCATTTAACGACGCGCCTTGCCTTTGCGTGCGCCCTCGCCACCTCGCCCGCCCCACCTGCTCCAACGCCTGCCCGTCTGCTAAGTGAGACCAAACGAACTTCCTATACATTACAATAATAATTCCCGTCTCGCATCGAACTGATCGAACACGACGTGGACTTTATTGAAGTGTTTTTATGGTAAATTAATAATACTTAAGTACGAATTAACTTTATCAAATTTATACACATATACATAGTATATACGACTCGCTCTAACTGACGAGTGTTCGTGGAGTGAGATTATGCAGAGACAATATTATCTTTAATGCTGTTTAAGTGGAAGTGTGAAGTGTGTGACGTGGACGACGTTAGTTTTGGGAGCATTTTAACGTTTGTATGTTGTACATGCAGATTTGTGTGTAATGGAGATTTTTTGCGGAATCATTAGGATTACCGCGCAATGATGAAATGATGATGTTCAATGACGTTTCTGGTAAACACCAGGTCACGTGCGTCGGAATGTATTTTGTGTTGTGTTATTAGTATTGTACCTAAGTGTATCAAAATATCGAATGTATGTGCCAAGTAAAATTTGGTTAATTATTATATACTTATTAATATATCAAAAGAAAACTTCATTGTAATTTATAAAATGGAGCTTTAACTATTGTAGAGTTCAGGACTTGTCGTACGTATTTATTTCTATTTCATATACGTGTAATATATATGTTTGTTTTTATTAGAAATTTTGGATAATAATATAATATGTAATAATTGTATTGTTGATATATATATATATATATCTATATTTATAAATATATATTTAATCTACATGTATTTGTTCTTGATCCTAATTATAACATTCTGAGGCAGTATTGTCCGAAGCGTGGAACAACTAACTGGATGTTGCAATTTGTTATATGAAAGTATATATTATATTAAGATATGTAGTTAATTGATATTGCAGATAGTTAAGTTTAAACACAACTGCCAAATAATGTATAAGTAGTTAAAATGTTTTAATGTATAAATATTAATCAAAATCCTACAATGTTTTGTACTTAAATTCTTTATAATAACCTTCATTTATTTATATTAAAAAAAAAACTATCATAAAGTTAAACTTCTACAAAGTATTGTGAAAAATTAGTATTATTTTATCCAGTCTTCTTTTTTATGGGCTAGATATATAGATGGAATGGTCGTGTTTAATCTCAAACGAACCAAAATTTATTAATTATTTAAAATAAGTATACCTAATGGAGTAAGGAAATTTGTAAATACTTATCTTCGATATGTATTTATAAGCTGCTGTTTACAATGGAATGTTTATGTTAACCCACGAGCGACCCGGACATGTTGGACGACGAGTGCGCCGTATTGTGGAGAGCGAATTTCTGTATTGAAAAAATTGGATAACTATAACTTATGTTGTACGATTGCAGATGGAACGTGAATAAAAAGTATAATATAATTTTTTTATGTAAACTATATTGAAAATGTTTATGTAATATGTCTGTTCGTCTTGATAAGTAATAACGCGTGTAATTTTCGTACTAAGCGTGAATAAGTGGATTTAGAAATGTTTATTTCTTCAGGGTAGCAATTTTAAAGTGTTTCATTTGAATATTGTCTCAAATTAACAATTCGAATCGATTGAAGGTTGCATATGATTTTGATTGATTTTAGTTGTCAGCTTATTCACGTTGAGTATTCATATAAAGTTACAGCTATACGCGTCACGTTTAGTACCTAATTAATTCAAACAATTTAACGACAATGACAATCAGCGAAATTTGGGTAATTAGGTAACTTATAGTTCAATTGAAAGCTTCATTTTCCAACTACCCGATGATATAATAGATAGGATACAATTTTTAAATGTAAATAAAAATTTATTTATTGTTATATATTCCATAAATTTTTCTTCTTATATTTCTCGATTATAAATTGGTAAGAAGATGCATTACGCAATCGTTTATGAAAAGGCTTTTTATCGTAAATATATGTAAGTAAGTTAATTACGACCGTGTGTATGCGAGAGGTGACACCTCGCTCGTACTGGATTCAAGATTTTGCATTCGTTTGATTATAATCACATTTAATACTTATTCTTTGTGTTCGCGAAGAACAGGAGTTACAAAATGTGGTACACGCAGACGAGAGCGGAATGACTTAGTAATATTTCGCGGAAATCAGGCTTGTGGAACTTAAATTGGGAATTCAATTATGTATGCACTCAATTCATTTCATTGTTAATAAAAAGATTACGATAATGCAACTGATATCTTTTATTTATAATATTACCCTACTAAATTCTATTTAAACATCTGCATCAACTGAAGTAATGAATTATAATCGTTTCTTCTCTCTGGTGAGACACAGTGCGGCATCGAGTTTTGCCACTCACCTCTTTTGACATCTTTCGAACCACTTGCTTCCTTGAGAAGGAAATATTTTAATACTAGATTTCTCTGCATCCCCTACTATGAAGTAGCGTCATACTAATTGTAATAAAAAAATTGGTAAAGTTTTCGCGTCAAAACAGCTCGATAAATTCACAAGAATCATTTATAATTGAATGCAATATCTAATTCTTAAACCCTGCGCATATGTTGATTTGCAAAGTAGATGCGACGATCAAGCGCTTTACATATATAACCACCAAACCATAATTTAATTGGAAATGTTAGTAATTGGAAATGTTATTAATATTAAAGTATTATTATTTTTAGATTCATGCTATATTAACATCAGGGTAGGCGGTAGAATACGTAGGAACCTAATGTTAAGATACTTTATTTTCCAGTTTGCACTTTTCAACAAGCATTGCCTTATAGGAATTGCTTATTGTGAAATGGACCTCAACCACGCAATGCAACGCATGAATATTATTCACATTTTCCGACTGGGAATCGAACCTACATACGTTGTCACATTCATAGGCAGACGCATGCTTTTGGGCCAGGATGGATACTAATACATTTAAGTATATCTAAACATAATATAATATAAAGTCCTTCGCCGTTCCCTTCTGTCTGTTTACTCGTAAAGGACTGGACGAACTTTCACACAAATTTCAACAACAGGAAGAGGGGTCCGTGAGTAAGATTTTAGTGTAAAATAAGTTTAGATTATGTGCAATCAATACAATTAAGCCGTTAGTCTTTGTCAAAAACACTGTCAGTACCTTTAGAGTTATTAAAAAAGGGATAATGGACCACGCAACTTCTTATTAGTTCTCAAAGAATATCCGCGTTGGTATATTTCTCTCTTCCAACGATAGCTCATAATAACCATTTTTTACTTGTACATATTACATTAAAATTTATAGGTTATTTGCGAACTTGTTTTTACCTATACAGTATTAATCCTTGTTCAATTAAATATGTTAGATGCGTTACGCATTTAATGTGATGCATAACGCAATAATGTAAAAAAATCCCGACCTATCCACTTGTTGTCGTCTCTCAACGCTATATATTCCAGACGAAATCGCCGCAATTTCCTACAATAACTTCAAAGTAGTTGAAAATAGATGTTTCCAATTACTTTTTTGTAAGTACATATGTAACCGTATGTAATGTCTGGTTGGATGCTTGCATGCGTTGATAATACATTATCATCGTGTTCTGAATATTAATTTCAACCAGTATACTTCTTTTTATTTTAAGTTTGATAGTCATATTTATTTATTGGTAGTTATATTCAAATTGATTGTTATAAAGATTTTGAGAAAAAAATTACAGTTTTCTGTTTTAATTTGACATTAGTTGTGTTTAAATAATTTCCATTGTGATTTTATATAAATAATTTATTCACTTAAACAGTTTTGATTTGATCTTCTCATAGTATTATATATATATATATATATATATATATATATATATATATATATATATATATATATATATATATATATATATATATATATATATATATATATATATATATATATATATATAAATATATATATATATATATATATATATATATATATATATATATATATATATATATATATATATATATATATATATATATATATATATATATATATATATATATATATATATATATATATATATATATATATATAAATATATATATATATATATATATATATATATATATATATATATATATATATATATATATATATATATATATATATATATATATATATATATATATATATATATATATATATATATATATATATATATATATATATATATATATATATATATATATTCTCTTAGTTTTTTTTAGCTCAATGCTTAGTTCAATTTAAATTAATTTAACCTACATACCTTAATACTTTTTATGGTAATATTTATAAAAAAGATATCTATTGTTACCAAAATTTGAAGCAGCTTCTTATACTTACAATTCTGTCGACGCCTCCACTTCGTCACCAGTCTCTTTTCAATTTATATACTGAAATGCAGTAGTGCGTTAATAATGCAAGCTAATAGCAAAAGAAAACCCGCGAGTAGAAGCTTCAACTGTGTGGGATTCTACGATGCCCATCCTTTAAATATTTTAGTTGGGGTTAACTCGAAATCTCAGCCGCGGCAATTGCTTCAGATTTTATATTTTATTTATCATTTTACTTTTTTGTTCTATTTCTTGATAGTGTGCCAAATTTATTTATATTTATTTAAAAACAAATTCCATTATGCTGTTGTATTTTCTATTGCATAACGTTGACAGTTTAATGGTTTTATATTAAAAGCGGATTCCAATTTTTAGTAAATATAGAATAAATGTGTAGCTTTTATTTTTCTGTTTAATGCGTTAAGTAATACTTTTTTATATGGAAATATATATAAAAAACAAATATAAAATAATAAGTAAAAAATAAATAGTTTCATTAACGCACTACTGCATTTCAGTATATAAATTGAAAAGAGGCTGCTAACGAAGTGAAGTCTATAGAATAGTAAGTATAGGAAGCTGCTTCAAATTTTGATAACAATAGATTACTTTACAAACTTGTAACAAGTATCATAAACTTTTATGCTATTTATTTCGACAATATTACCATAAAAAGTATTAAGATAAGTAGGTTAGTAGTTAGTACAATTGCAAAATATTTAACATAATTTGTAATTTCTTCATTTTATAATTGGTTATTGTTTCTTTAATTATGTAATAAAACTTAAGTGCTTTTACGATATAATCTATTGAAATTCGCATATTAATGCCAACGTGGAACCATCTTAAATTTTTTCCTTAACCCCCATTATTACATGACCTGAATATAATCGCATTATTTTTTTCTGGCTGCCCTCAACTGTATTTGGTGTCATTTCGATATAAATTCTTTGTTAAATAAAATAATGCCAAATAAATTCTCGAAATACTTTAGGAGTTAGGAGTGAAATATTTTGTTTTTCTAAAATAAATATTGACTATAAAACTGAAAGGATAAATAAGTCTCAGGAACTACAAATAATTTTATACCAGAGAAATGACAAATGTTTTATTTAAATTTTATTTTAAGGAGACGGTTTAAGGGTTCGATTCCCACACGGGGAAGATGGATTTTTCTATTTCCATTTTCTTCGCTCTGGAAACTAGGCAAAGCGCGGCGTTGGCTTCCGCCACTAATGTTACGTAGAAAAAAAACGATTTAATGATAGTACATTTGACGATCGGGGTGAAGCCGCAGGTAAAAATAGTATGTTACGTTATAAAAAGAGCATATATAACAAAGAGCAATTATATAATGCAATTTAGTGCCCATTTATTAATTAGATAATACTTCACTTGACTAAATAAGACTAATTTAATTTCAATTAATTTACAAATACACTAAATTTTAATTAAATATTACACTTCAAATTCATGTTGCTGCTCGAAATATATTCGATTCATAAAATGATATTTCCGTCACATGGTGTGTGAGTTATATTGTGTCTAGGGGAAAATTCAGCGATGCCAAAAATGTTTTCGCCAGTTGAAGTCATTAGACTTTGGTCATCGGGGGGACTTCTGAATGCGTAACGCTAATTGAATTTCTATGGCAATATATATATTTTTATAGCACCTACTTAAAAAGAAAATATCTTTACATATATACAATTTATCGTAATCGAGAATCGAGGTCCGACCGTCGTGGCGCAGAAGCGCAACGTTTGCCTGTAACGCGACGGTTCCTGAGTTCGATCCCCAGTTGGAGAAGGATTTTTCTATTTACATTTTCTTCGCTCTGGTAAACTAGGCAAAGCGCGGCGTTGAGTTCCGCCACTCAACACGCAATGCCTCGAAAAAGGCGAAAAGCGGGGACGGAGAAAGCAGGGACTAAGCAACAGAGTGTCTTACACTAGGTTACCACGGTCCCTGCAGTTCCTTCTGCCTACCCTGCCATGTGCGGGATAAAGCGCGAAGCTAAAAAAAAAAGATGTATACCTATAATATTGATTTCATTACATATTTTGCAAATTTATTTTTATTTTGTCCTTTATATATGAAATTTAAAAAAAAAAGATTATTGCAATATCAAAACATACATTTTAATATAAGCAAAGCAAAATATATTTTATCATACTAAAGTAGTTCTATAATTATATTATAAAAATAACCACCATTGCGAAATAAATTGTTGTATTTATAAAACTGCCATCTCTACAAATGAACTAACTAAAAGTGAACTGGCCGTGCGACGAAAAGGCTGGGCTAGTTTGAGGTCTATTTTTAGAACTGCAGTTCTCAGTTCTCTAGGTTGCATGTTGTACGATGACGTAACATCGCCCATTGTTTAGGTATTTCAAGAACTCTGTTAATGAAACTATTATTTTTTTACTTATTATTTGATACTTGTTTTTTATATGCATCCATATAAAAAGTCACAATTATCATAAAATCTGCTTTAATTGATATAATTAATAGCCTAACGTGTAGAGAAATATATTTTTAATACAATAAATTTTCTATGGTTGACCATCGAATTTACCTATCATCTTAGTTAAAGTCTAACGATCATTGCATCATAGAACTACATACAGATCGTTTCTTCATTCATTTAACTGTCAATCTGAAGCTAGCAACCTAAGCTTACTCTCATGAAAAATAGTTGATATCGCCTCCGGGCTATATGCCAAGGAAGTAATCTATCAAGGAGAGTTATGGAAATTCTGCCCAATGTGTACTAAAATTTATGTATTATATTTTATTTTAAAATGTAAAATGTTCAAGCTAGAAATATATTAAAGTAGTTTTTGCATTATATATTTATATATTCCTCATATTACGTATTATATTACCATTCCTCGCTACTTCATCAGGAAACGGAGTATCTTAACCCTAGGAGTTTTCAATTTCTGCAGTTCCCTTTGTCTACTAAGAGTGGGATAAAGGGTGAATCTAATTAAAATCATCATGCAAGAAAAGGACTAGGACTGCAGTCAGTAAACGCAATGATTGTGGGTTCGCTTCCTACTTGAGTCGTTGGAATTATTTTGATTTCTCGTTTAGATAAACACTTTTTTGCGTGCCTTGCTCTCGGCCACATATTGTGAATTGAAAAAAAGAATTGCTCAAGTGCGAACACCGTTGGTTACGAATCAATTTACTAATTCTGGTTATTACACTAAGAAAATAATGACGTATGTATATAAAAGACAAACTTAAATTTGAGGTCGTATGCACTTATTTTGTATGAAATTAACTACAGCAGTATAAGTTTGAAGTGGTTTTTTTTTCTAAAATTTCCCTTTGTTTGTTCTATAAGTTCATTACTACTATATAGTACTTATTGCCTATTGTATTCTACCTTATTCCTTCTACATTCATTCATTCTGCAATGATTTAGAAATTTTGTATTTTCTGCGCTTCAAGAGGTTATTAATTTGTTATTAATTCCAGCTCATACCTCCATGTAATTTTAAAAAAGTAGTATTTAGGGACAGACAGACAGACGGATGGCAGACAGACGGACAACAAAGTTATTTTATAAGGGTTCCGCCTTTTGTCTTTTTTTCCGTTATTTAGTTTCATCCAATGCAATTTAAGAAAGTTTGCTTAGTAGTGCACAAAAGCTACAATCTGGCTGGCAAAGACGAATGCGTTAACTACATTAATCAGATCACGCGATAAGTTAAATTACGATACGATGATTTATTATATTATATTTTAATTTTGTAATTCTATTATATTATATTTTAAATATTGTAGGTAAGATAATCTCAGCAAACGGTGCCATTAGGAGGATGCGTATCAGCTCAGTGGCGTAACGAGCGGCTTCAGCGTCCGCCCACGATCAGCGAGCAGCCTGAATAATACATGGAACACTTAACCCTGTTTATTCAGTAAACTTACAAAGTTGAGCATCTGTTTTAGAAAATTAAGTAGTATTGGAGACGTTTGCTTCAACGAGTATTCTTTAATTTAAAATTTTATTTTATAATTAAACTGGGACTATGATTTTTCACGTAGGTATATTTTATTATGAAAATTTAACCTGACGAAGAATCAACTCAAATGAACTCTAACTTGATAATGATAAGTAATATACAATTTAATTTCGTACTTACATCTCGTTTATTGACGTAGGTACCCCTCGTGTAGAGAATAATAGCTGTATCTCTACAAGTAACGACGGTACGTATTTTTACGAGCGAATAAATAAACTATCGTTTCCAGCACATACGAATATATACATATATATATATATATATATATATATATATATATATATATATATATATATATATATATATATATATATATATATATATATATATATATATATATATATATATATATATATATATATATATATATATATATATATTACTCTCTTTTGAACTCATAAATATAACATCTTCTATGAGAATAATCATTTAAACAATACAACTGTAAGCATTCATGAATAAATAAACAATATTTATGATGCAGCATGTAGCATACGTATTATAGAAGATTCTTGGTAAAATATTCGTGAAAAACAAATTAAAAAGTCACCCCTATTTGGTTAACTTATTCATCTTTTCCCGTAGTACGCTGCAACAACAGCTTGAAAATGTAACCATACATGTGGAAATATGGTACAGATGTTTCCCTCGTCTACGAGTGGAGCGCGCTGTCGAAATATATTAAAACATGTGATAATATGGAGGAACCTGAAGTTATATTTATAAGCTAATAGAATGAGTTCTATGTAGCACAGTTGGATAGTAGACGAGTGTTCGATTCTCTATCAGAGAATAAATTATTTATAAATTATCTCATCTGCCATAACAAGAACATGGTGTTTTGTTCCAGAATTAGTAAAAAAGATTATTGACTAAAATTTAAAAGTTTATGGCGAAACCTCAAGTACCTATCTTATTATTTTAAAATTTTATTTAAAATAATAAGGTATTTAAGGTTTTACCAGAAACTGCAAATTACATTTTAGATAAAATAATTATAAAATATATTATATGGCAAACGATTATCTAAATATTTTAGAACGTCGGCTAAAAAAATCAATAGTATAGCTTTGCATTATGCCCTGCCATTGCAAGGCAGGCAGAGCAAACCTAGTGTTAAAAGTTCCTTCCTGACATTCTGATAAATTTTCGAGATATAATAAATAAAAAAATCTTTTCATTTTCAGTTGCACAAAACAATACAACAAATATTTTTGGAAACAAAATAATAACAAATAAGTTCTAAATAATACAAATGCTTGTTATGTCATTTGGTTATACAAATGATCTAATAAGATATATATATATATATATATATATATATATATATATATATATATATATATATATATATATATATATATATATATATATATATATATATATATATATATATATATATATATATATATATATATATATATATATATATATATATACTTATTCTTAAGTTTTTAAAACTAATGTTTTAAAACTAATGTTTTCCACATAATTGTGGTAATATTATTTTGTGATTTAACACATATATTTATTTCAGTTTTTAAAGTTGGCTTAGAACAGAAAACTGGAGAGTAAGGTATGTAACGTGTGACAAAAGTTCGAAAAGCGCAATTAAAAATAATCGGTTCGTCGGATTCAACTTGTAAAATATTTGTTGCCCGGCCAATACTGCTACGTTATGTAGACACCATTTTAGTTCACAAAGTATTGTAATAATTTATTTTCTGAAAATAATTACTGCCTGAGCATTTTTACTAATTAAATAAATGTGAAAAATAAGTTTTTTAATCCCCAATACGTGTATAATACAATGTACATATACCTAGAACTACAACTTATAAGTAGCAATCTTTAATTAGTGAAGTACTCAATACGAAGCTTGTTTTCATTTTTTGCATAGTAATACAAGGTACTATTTATAAAAATTTACACGTTGTGAGGGAATGAAATTCCCTTTAGCTTTAACTTTGAAAACTTGAAACTTGGTATTGAAATTACAGACTTTAGGATCCTCCACTGACAGTGTCAGTAATTAGCCGAATTCCTAAAAAAACTTTAATAGCTTAGCATGCATTGTGAATATATAGATTTTAACTACCATTACGGGAATAGCTAACTGAATTTTGTTTGTTCGTGAAATTTATCCAGCAATTTGATATGACGCCTTCCATTTGGCTTCCCGTGATCCGACCGACCGCTATGTAAATGTTGGCGATTTGTCCACCGCCCGCCCGCGACCCTCTACACTAATGATGCACACACTGGTGACCACTTTCTTTAGTTACAGCTATCTGTTTGATGACTTCCAAATATCAGAAATGTAGGTATATATAGGTTTTAGTTGCGCCAAAAATACGTTTACAAAATGACGATCGCTGAGTTTGATCTGCGAGTTGAGTTCAATGTAAATATTATGATTTAATCATTTACGTAAATTTATCATATTATAATAAATATCAAATTAAATGCTCATATGAAATGTAACATCTATTGTACTGCACTGTACATGTATAGCAACATGTATGAATAAATAAATAAATAGTTATTATTAAGCCACCTGTTCTGAAAGCTCGCATCTAGTTACCACCACCCACAAGGAAATTCAAAGTAGAGCGAACTTCAAAATGGTTTTAGTACAAATACTATTACCGCTGCATAAATTACGGTTTATAGCTCAGCATTTTACGTCAAGTATAAGCAATACAAAATTAAATAATTCAGTAACTTTAATGATACGTATAAATTAAAATTAAAATAACGAAATGTACTTAATATTCATGCAAATATTTTAAGTAAATCCTAGTTATTACGGACTAAAAATATAAATTACGTCTATTTTTATATAAATATTTTATATGATATCATAAAATTTTGAATATTTAATATTTTACTTTTGCTTCATACAGTATGATGATCATGTGAATGATTTTAAATCAGCAAATAACTTTTTTAAAAACTTTTATCTTTAATTCTATTACAAGAATTCTATTATTCTATTATTTGGCATTTATCATTATTAACAAATTAAAGAGATATGTATAGTTTTACAAAAATATCAGTATTAAACTATACTCATTCTACAGAAATACATCGTAGAAGTTACTTAATAAATCCCGTAAGTAGAGCGGCGTAGATTTTTTGCGGCAAACCCATAAACCATTTCCCAGGAGTACTGTACAAACACCTTTGTAAATATTTTAAATGTAATTTCTTTCAAAAACTGATAACGGCGTATCCTAAGTAATTTATGAGATGTTGGTTTATTTAAGGATCTTTACTAAACTTTTAAAAAGTTACCATAAAAAAAATTGTGGTATGTAAAATATTTTAGTAACTAATTTCTTTAAAGAATAAGAATATGTAAAAATATCATATTTTTTATGTCTTCACGCTTTATCCCGCACATGGCAGGGAAGGCGGAGGGAACTACAGGAACCATAGAAACCTAGTGATGTTGCTTTAGTCCCTGTTTTCTCTATCCCTGCTTTCCGCCTTTTTCGAGACATTGCGCGTTGAATGGCGGAACTCAATCCCGCGCTTTGCCTAGTTTCCAGAGTGAAGAAAAATCAATCTTCCTCGAGTGTCCACAAGCCGTCACGTTTAGACGCTACGCCTTTGCGCCACGACGGTAATAAATATATATTCTATAATATTTAATCTTATTAATATACGAATGCTTTCAAGCACTGACATCTCGTCTTTAAAGTCGGCGCCAGATTACCACAGGATTTGCTCGGGTTAACGGGGTCTGACAGAAAGTGTATATAAATATAAAATAGTGTAAGGGTTAACTGACAGAAAGTATACGTTTTTTAACATAATCAAAGTGTTGCTTATAAAAATGTTTTAAATTTACGACAATCTTTCGTTTTCGACCATTTTTTTTTTTGCTATAAATTGCGTTATTTTATAAAAATATTAGTATATAAGAATTTTTTCCATGGCGGATATGTTTTACTTTCCTAGAGATATTTTTTTATAATCATATCTCACAATTAGTTGCTATTTTACTGATTTCGCATATAAATGTTTATATTTAAAATATAATTAAATCACATATCAATTTCTTTTTGTGGCTAATTATTATCGGTCTTATGTGTAAACAATTGTAAGTATATTTTGTACTTGTAAAAATTTTATTGATGTTTATTTGATTTATATAAGCTTTTACGCTCACATTGTGTTTGTCAATCTTTTATTACATCAGTGGTGACATATCTAGCGAATGAGAGGATCCTGTCTACTATCACCCAAGACAGCTATTAGACTTTTGTATTGATACCACTTGTCGTTTGATTGGTTGTATTGCCATATTGATATCGTTTGACTTGTTGTATTGCCTTATGTTGGTTCATGAATTATTTTATTATTATTTTATGTGCCCAGTAACATATGATAAAATATAGTATACTACTAAAGTTAATTATTTAACGAAACAAATACAATAAATAGACTGACTATATTAACACTTATTTTAAAGAAAAGAGGGCAGATGTAATGTCAGCTTTAATTATCTATCCGAGGTTAATGATCCCCTTAAAATAAGCTTTTACAGCTTTGACAGTTTCTCTCATCTAAAGTAATTTAATAAATTTTTTATAGCCCAATATCACTTTCGATTGGCTACTATCATAATGAATTAATAAAAACAGATAATTTATAAAAGTATATATATATACATAACGGCAGTAGTGTATGAGAATAATAATAAATTTTAGATTTTGATTTTAATACATATATTTCACTTTGAAGTTTTGCTTCACATATTAAAGTGAGAATCTTAGCACAAGCCTTTTCTTTAAATTAAAATGGTAATTCTTTTACTTTACATTGTATCCCTCATGTAACAGGCCTACTCTTCAGCCTAGTCCTTTGATTATGACGTACCGAGCGTGACAGTTGGGCACGAGCTATTTCTATATAATCACGTTATATGGAAAACAAATGAAGGGGATTATATGGTAGGAAAGAAACAAAAGTTACACAATAAGAAATTTTATTTCCGGTGACACTTAAACAAAAGTACTGTCTAAAGTTAGTTGATGACAAAATCCAATAAATAGTTCAAATTTATATTAATATTAAATAATATTTTATTTTTATTTTTTGGCAAGGATTAACAGATGCTTTTTTTTTAGCTTCACGTTTTATCCCGCACGTGGCAGGGTAGGCAGAGGGAACTGCAGTACCTATTGAAACCTCACTGTAAAGACACTCCGTTGCTTAGTCCCTGCTTTCTCCGTCCCCGGGGACGGAGAACAAATACTTGTATATCAAATATAAGTTTGAAACAATTTTTTCATAATTATAACCACAGATTTACTAAAACATGTAAACAAATCATACACAAGTTATCCGTAAATATCCCAAGATTGGCATATAATAGCAATTTATCTTCTGGTACTTTATTAATTTTAATTCCAAACTTAAAAAAAAATAAAGCTTAAACAATAATAAATAATAATAAATCTATGAGAACAAGACATTTCCACGAAAATCAATTTGGCCCGAAAGATCTAAAGCATCTGTAACACGCCACTCCGTTACTGAAGCAGCTTGTCGTTCTGACGAGTGAGCTCCGTAATTATATTTAGTGGATAATGATGAGTTATGAATTACTTGAATTTAATCATTCAAGTGGAATTTCTTAGTGAATTACACAGAGATAGAATTTATTGTACATTTAGTTAAATAGATAATGAATTCTTTATAAAAATAATAAGAAATGTTGCCATTATTTCTACTTTGGGCGTGCTATTTAAAATGCATTTATTAAATTTGCAGCGAAGAGTTTTTTATTCACGTACAGGGTTGAAAATTTTAAAAAGCAAAAAGAAGGTTGCATATTTCATAATTCTTTAGCAGAATCAGAAAAATACAGACAACCGAGTAACCTGTTTCAAATAAGTATTCTAGGTTAAAATGTATGTGATAAATGTATCTAGAATACAATATTTTCTGATCCAATTAACAAAATCATATTTTGGATGAAGCAAAGGAGCTTAATAATAGATGAAATAAAGACCTGTTGTTTAAATAAACTTTAGAAAATAACCTGCATGACATAAATTTCTATAAGACACTATTCCACCACGTTTGTTCCATACAGACCTTAACAATATTAGCACAATAAAAGGTAAAATTTATCTTATGATTTTTTCTTCTTTTTATTTAGTATATATTGATCCTTGGGGTGCTAAGGGGAACTACATTCCCCAAGGACTTATATGTTTTACATCAACCTTTTTAGCACTCGCACTGACATATGTCAGTCACTCAGTAACGGAAGGGTTTTTAAGATTTGATCTAAAATAACTCCTCTAATCTAGGTTAAATTTTCGTATTCTTTTATCATTATATACTATTTAATATTATAGTAGATAATTAGTAATAGAAATATCCAATTCGATAGTCAGTAGATGTATTTTTCGTTTATTATATATGATTTAATTAAGGTTATATATCATCTACTATCCTTTCTATTTAAGAAGATTTTTTATACAAACAACAAAAAAAAATACTTATCAAAATGGAATTTAACTCTATTATTTGAATTCCACTTTCATCAGTTTTCAGAATTTATCACTTACGTCATCACATTTTTCAATAGAAATATACTATAATGTCGCTTTCCAGAATGATATGCGAAATTATAGAGTCAGCATTTGTAAGAGCATAATGGTACCGAGCAAATGAACAAATTGACAGTAAATTTAAATAATACTTATAAAGGTGACTTACCATAAATAATTGTAAACAACATATATATATATATATATATATATATATATATATATATATATATATATATATATATATATATATATATATATATATATATATATATATATATATATATATATATATATATATATATATATATATATATATATATATATATATATGTATGTATGTATATGTTCATATAATAATTATAATATATAAAACATTATTTATTAAATAATAGTCAAAATGAAATAATCACTCTTATTGGACATTTAAGGGTACTAACACGATAACAACATTACGTCATTGTAGATTTATTTTCATTTAAAAATTACACGCTTATCTCACTGCACTTCTTTTTACTATAAATTTCTGTTGATTAATTTCATAAAATAACACTATAACTTCTTAGTAAAATAAGTTATTATGTTGAAGCTTCCTATCTATTTCATTTATCCTCCTACAATAAACTTTGCGATAATAATATAGCTTACAGTTGGGAAAATATATATACTTCTTGGAATAGATACATAATTTCCGTCGTCATATTCTAAGTATCGCTTAAGAATGTACTGAGAAGGAAAGTCTGTATAATAAGCAGGATGTTGGTGTTCCTAGAATCTGTAATTTATTATGGTTTATTTTCATTTAAAATTGTAGATTTAGATTGTAGATTTATTTTCATTTAAAAATTACACGCTTATCTCACTGCACTTCTTTTTACTATAAATTTCTGTTGATTAATTTCATAAAATAACACTATAACTTCTTAGTAAAATAAGTTATTATGTTGAAGCTTCCTATCTATTTCATTTCTCCTCCTACAATAAACTTTGCGATAATATTATAGCTTACAGTTGGGAAAATATATACTTCTTGGAATAGATACATAATTTCCGTCGTCATATTCTAAGTATCGCTTAAGAATGTACTGAGAAGGAAAGTCTGTATAATAAGCAGGATGTTGGTGTTCCTAGAATCTGTAATTTATTATGGTAATATCTATGGCTTGTCCGTGCCCTTTTCGCAAACGCGTGATGTTGTAATTTAAATTATTTTTTTGTTTTAGCTATAAGTGCCTGTATATATTATATAAGCGTATTCGCTTACTGTTAGTAATATCTGGGGCAAATCTTTGTGAAGTTGTGACAAGAATAAAATTATACACTTGTTTTAATCTTCATGTTGGTAGTAATGTAATTTTAAATTGTAGAGTTACTAGATTGAGTAAAAATCTAGCAGCGAATTAAAGAGTTATTAATATTTGACAAAAGAAAATAATATATAATATTGTTTTTAATATAGATATTTTATTTATAGTAAATGTAGGATCATTTTGATACATCACTTTGAAAAAAAATATTCTAGTGGATGCAGTAGATGTTGGCCTTAATAGTCACCTGATAGGCTTAATAGTCACCTGACGATGAGTATGGTTGTATTTAAAAACCAACCAGGTACTAAAGAAATGTGTAGTATGTTATAGGCTGTTACATATTTTACATTAGTATATTATATTTATAATAATAAATAAAATAAAATCTATTAGCGGGTCATACCCGCCAACACCACAAACACCTCATGTTAATGTAATATATATAATCAGAGCCAACCTAGAGGTTGGCTATTTGGTTGGGGATACTTCTTCATTGTTTCTTTTTTCAAAATTTAATAAATATGATATATACCATTCAAATACTTAATAAATTTAAATATTTATATGGTAGTTTCAACAAATATAGGACATAAATGAATATAGTGATTATATTTTAATATATTGTTTATTTCTAATACATTTTCTTATTGTGGGGTGAAAAGAATCTTGTTCAATTCAACCCCCAGAAGACTCAAGTTTGCGCGTTAACCACTAAAAAACACCCTTTTGTCGTGTCACCAGTTTTTGAGAACACTTCTCTTAAAGCCTCGCCTACTATCAGTATATTGGGGCTCAGCGTTTCGAATGACTGTCAGTATCGCGATCATTTGGATAGCAAGGCCAAGTTGGCCGCGAAGAAACTGGGTATCATCGGAAGAGCGAGACAGTACTTCACGCCTGCACGCTGATTAGCTCTGTATAGAGCCCAGGTTCGGCCTCACATGGAGTATTGTTCGCTTCTCTGGTCTGGGGCACCCCAGTATCAACTTGAACCATTTGATCGCATACAGCGTAGAGCCGTTCGTATTGTTGGGGACCCAATTATCTGTGAAAGGCTAGACACTTTGGCGCTGCGTAGAGACGTTTCCTCGCTGTGCGTTCTCTACCGCTTATACCATGGGAAGTGTTCTGGAGAACTTTTTGATCTGGTGCCTGCCGCTGAAATCTCCAACCGCACAGTACGACACAAATTAAGATATCATCCCCACCATCTGGACACGTGGAACTCTTCTACTGTGCGGTTCCGTAGGAACTTTTTTCCACGCACCACACTACTGTGGAATAGCCTACCTGCGGCAGTGTTTTCTGATCGATACGACATGGGTACCTTCAAAAAGCGCGTCTACGTCCACCTTAAAGGCCGGCAACGCTCTTGTAACAGCACTGCTGTTACACAGGGCCGTGGGCGTCGGTGATCACTTACCATCAGGTGACCCGACCGCTAGTTTGCCTTGTCCTTCCCATAAAAAAAAAAAATTTAGAATTTTTCGCAAAAATGTTTAATGCTTATTTTCAGCATATTTATTTTAATTTTGTTTAGTTAACGAAACTAATCTATTACGTTCTGCTCTCAGGAAGACCACGTTATTTAGTCTTCGAATGTGGTAACTTTTTACAGACTCGTTCGTGGCAGACTGCCAATTATAGTTTCAATTATTTTCAACAGTAGCAATTTCACAAATTATAAAGATGTCCAACTTCAAAGTTTCGGTTTCCGTGTAACAATGAGAATAGTCTATTTATATTAATTACCAATAATGACAGAAAATTAGTTTTATTTATAATAAAAGTGAAGAGTTAGTTTGTTTGAACACGTTTATTTCAGAAAGTAATGTAGAAATTTGTATAAATATAGACTACTTATTGAGAAAGAAAGTCAGGTAAAAAGTAGTAATTTTTTTTTATTTTAAATATATTTTAGGTGATAATTATTACTGAGGCTTGGAAAATTGAGTAAACAAATTTATGACTTAAGGTCATAATTATTTCAGTCATGAGAAATTAATATTTTTATACACTTACATGTATGTAACATATCAGGCATTAGGTTGAATTATACGACGATTTAATATAATATATTTTAATTTTGTAACTCAGTAAGTATCGTAGGTAAGATAATCTCAGCAAACGGTGCCATTAGGAGGATGCGTATCAGCTCAGTGGCGTAACGAGCGGCTTCAGCGTCCGCCCACGATCAGCGAGCAGCCTGAATAATACATGGAACACTTAAACCTGTTTATTCAGTAATTTACAAAGTTGAGCATCTGTTCTAGAAAATTAAGTAGTATTGGAGATGTTTGCTTCGAGCATTCTTTACTTTCAAAGTTTTAAATAATTTAACTGGGAATGTAGTTTTTCACGCATATTTTATGTACATTGTTATGAAAATTTAAAATGACGAAGACTCAACCCATATGAACATTTAACTAAATAATAATATACAATTTAATTTCGTACTTACATCTCGTTTATTGACGTAGGTGCCCCTGGTGTAGAATATTATAGCTGTACCTGTACAAGTAACGACGGTACGTATTTTTATACGAATGAATAAATAAACTACCGTTTCCAGCATATACGACTTTGTGTTACTTAAGTGATAACCTATTAATATTTTGTAAAGTACTAACTAATAAAATAATCAAAACTTCATATTTAGTTAAATCTTAAATTTATTTATATAAAATACTATGATATTATATTTAAAAATGATTAAAATTTCCATTTTAAACCTTTGCAAATACTGCACATATCCGAACATTTGAAATTCATCAAACAGATAGCTGTAACTAAAGAAAGTGGTCGCCAGTGTGTGCATCATTAGCGTAGAGGGTCGCGGGCGGGCGGTGGACAAATCGACAACATTTACATAGCGGTCGGTCGGATCACGGGAAGCCAAATGGAACGCGTCATATCAAATTGCTGGATAAATTTCACGAGCAAACAAAATTCAGTTAGCCGTTCTTGTAATGGTGAATAAAATCAATATATTCGCAATGCATGCATGCTGTTTAAGTTTTTTTAGGAATTTGCCTAATTACTGACATTGTTAGTGAAGGATTCTAAAGTCTGTAAAGTCAATATAAAGTTACAAGTTTTCAAAGTAAAAGCTTTTCCTTCGTTGAATCACCACCACTTATAGTTTCCATCACAGCGTGTAAGACTTTATAAACAATGATAAGAAAGATGTTTTCGTATGTACATGCATTATTATGTAAAAATGAAATCTAAAAGTTTTAATTTCAGCAGTCAATTAAAGATTAACATTTAAATATAACTGAGCTTTTTACACCTTACAAGTTTTACGTATACATTGTAATAGACGTAAATTTTAAATGAAAAAAGTCATTTTTAAATATTGCCTAATTAGTAAAATGTTCCAGCAGTAGTATTTTTTAGGAAACAAATTATTACGATGCGAACTAAATGCGAACTAACTACTACATAACGTAGCAGTATTGGCCGGGCAACTACAATTTTACAAGTTGAATCCGACGAAGCGATTATTTTTAATTGCGCTTTTTGAGCTTTTGTCACGAAATCTTGCTTACATGACTTATACTCTCCAGTTTTTTGTTCTCAACCAACATTAAAAATGTAAATAAATATGTGATTTGTGTTAAATCATAAATTATAATACCGAAAAACATTGTGAGATCTTAAGAGTAGTTGATCCATATTACAATTTATGTGTTATTTTAATTTCCTCTCTTCAGTAGATAAAGCGCAGGTTAACAACTTAAAAAGCAATTTATGAAAATAATTAATGATTGTAATTTTTTTTAGTACAACTGCTTATAAAAAGATTTCTTATTTATTATGTATCGTAAAAGTAAAAGGAACAACAAGGTACAAGAAAAAGAGGCTTTAGTAAAAAGCGTGACGAATGGTGGGATGATGAAGTGAAAGATGTTGTAGAAATAAAGAAGAAGGCATGGCAGGATTATAAAGCCTCGGGGAAGAATAAAAGTATGAGAGAGATTAAAAAGAAAGAGTATAAGCTGCAAAAGCACCAAACGAAAGCACTGATAAAGATGAAACGTGAAATAAACGAGAGTAAAAGAGATGAAAGGTTGACGAGCAACTTCCGGGATAACACGAAGCTTTTCTGGCGAGAAGTTAGTGATTCACGGAGTTGTTCGTCAACCTTTAAAATGAAAGGGGTGTTTTCGAAGGACGGTGAGATATTTATAAACAGATCACACGTTTTGCAGCGATGGGCGGAATTCTATAAGGAGATGTATGAATGTGATGACGCTTCTGCCTCAAGTAACAGCGACAAGCCGAGTCTTGATGTAGCAGATGGCGAAATCAGTATATAAGAAGTTGAGAGTGCAATAAGAAGCTTGAAATGTGGTAAGTCAGCGGGAGCGGATGGAGTTACTGCCGAGATGATCAAATATGGTGGACCTCGCATCTTGGACTTGTTCTGGTTTTTGTGCAATTTGTGCTGGATATCGGGGGAGGTCCCAGATGATTGGCAAAGTGCAGTCATCGTGTTTTTGTATAAAGGCAAAGGTTCACAGATAGACTGTGCAAGCTATAGGGCTATCAGTTTGATTAGCTTAGGTGGTAAATTATATGCAAAAATTTTAGCGAGAAGAATGCAAGAAAGGTCCGAAAGGCTACTCAAGGAGGCCCAAGGAGGCTTTAGACCTGGAAGAGGATGCATGAATCAGATCTTTTCCATCCGTATGATCACAGAGAAGTTTTTGGCTATAAACCAAAAGGTTTTCTGTGCTTTTGTGGACTTGAAGAAGGCGTTTGACAGGGTTGTGAGAAAGAAGTTGTGGGAGATACTACCCCGGTACAATGTGAGCGGACCCTTGCTGCAGGCTGTAGAGATCACTCAGCCTGTGTGCGAGTAGGAGCCGACATGTCGCCTCGGTTTGGTATCCAATCGGGTGTCAAACAGGGCTGTGCCATGCCGGCTTGGTTGTTCAATTAGTATTTGGATAGCTGTCTCCAAGGACTGAGAGAAAGTGACATGGGTGAAAAAGTTGGTGACTTGAAGGTAAATTGCTTGCTGTACGCAGACGATGCAGTGCTTATTGCATCATCAGAAAGCGAGTTGCAGGCATTGGTCACCATTCTGAAAGACGGGTGTGAAAATAATGGTCTAAGCCTGAATGCAAGTAAGACAAAGGTTCTGGTATTTGAAAGAGACTAGGAAAGGACAGAATGCAAGATTTTTGTGAGTGGAAAATTATTAGAACTAGTATACTTGGGAAGTATGTTAAGTAGAGATGGTATATACGAAATGGATGTTGAAAGACGTATTGCTGCCGGTAACAGAATGAACGGTGCCTTAGCTGCGTTGTTGAGACGACAGAACGTCAGCGTCGCTGCACGTTTGGCCGTACACAATGCAGTTCCGGTTCGGACGCTGTTATTTGGCAGTGAAACGTGGGTATTACAGAAGAAGAATGAAAGAAAGATGAATGCTGTGGAGATGCGATCTCTTCGAAGGATATGCGGAGTCAGCTGAACTGACCGAATCCGCAACGAAGAGGTACACAGGATGGTAGGTACCAGTGAGGATGTCACTGTAAGAATGAAGAAGAACGTGCTCAGGTGGTTTGGGCACGTCGAAAGAATGAGTGACGAAAGAATGGTAAAAAAGATATACGATGGAAAAGTGAGTGGTAAGAGAGGTAAGGGGAGACCTCGGTTGCCTTTCGAAAACACAGTATCGAAGATAGTGGAGGAAGGTCACGTAAAAAGCATGAGGACTCCCCGGAGAGCATGCGTGAAGAGGTTAATGACAGTGGACAAGGCGAAAGAGGTATGCAGGGACCGCAGCGTTTGACGCCCCGTTCTCTCTGGCTACCCCGCTAGGGATAGAGCGTGAAGTTATGTATGTATGTATGTATGTAAAAGTAAAAGATATAAAAAGTGACGTAAAAAGTATTGACGTGAGTTGTGGGGAATAGTTGAAAGCTTTAACATTGACTTAAAAGTTGCTGAAATTCTAGATACAAGCGCTTTCTGTATTTCTTATAAATAATGTATCTAGCAGCTAATTTACAGTTTTTTTTGAATTTCAATTCAGAGCAATAAGCTTCGCTTATAGAATATCTACAAGATATTAAAAGATCCCGTTTTAGCTACAATACCATTGTATTATTTTAAGTAAGAAATTAGACAAATAGCAGAGAATGCAGAAATTAGTTAACTTCAAGACTTCATCCGCTTTTTTTTTTTCAATTCTAGAAATAAAGGCTACGCTCTATTATTGGCAAATCAATAATCAAATAATTTGAGGGAATTCAATCTCCTAGTGAGATTACGCTACCTGCAAAAATATGCAACTTGGGCCTTATTCTATTAAATTATAAACATAAATTCAGATGGCTTCAAATTTTCTTACGTTTTAATATATTTCGACAGCGCGCTCCACTCGTAGACGAGGGAAACATCTGTACCATATTTCCACATGTATGGTTACATTTTCAAGCTGTTGTTGCAGCGTAATACGGGAAAAGATGAATAAGTTAACCAAATAGGGGTGACTTTTTAATTTGTTTGTAGACTTGTACAATATGCATGCTACATGCTGCATTACAAATATTGTTTATTTATTCAAGAATGCTTACAGTTGTATTGTTTAAATGATTCTTCTTATAGAAGATGTTATATTTATTAGTTCAAAATAGAATATTCAGCCTGTATATATATATATATATATATATATATATATATATATATATATATATATATATATATATATATATATATATATATATACATATATATATACATATACATATATATATATATATATATATATATATATATATATATATATATATATATATATATATATATATATATATATATATATATATATATATATATATATATATATATATATATATATATATATATATATATATATATATATATATATATATATATATATATATATATATATATATATATATATATATATATATATATATATATATATATATATATATATATTCGTATGTGTTGGAAACGATAACGTTGTACAGTATTATACGTCAATAAACGAGATGTGGGTACGAAATTAAATTGTATATTACTTATCATTATCAAGTTATACTTCATATGAGTGGAGTCTTCGTCAGGTTAAGATTTTCATAATAAAATATGCGTGAGAAAACGTATTACCAGTTTAATTATTAGTAAAAATTCTCGTTGAAATAAACGTCTTCAATACATAGCTTAATTTTCTAAAACAGATGCTCAACTTTGTAAGTTTACTGAATAAACAGGTTTAAGTGTTCCATGTATTATTCAGGCTGCTCGCTGATCGTGGGCGGACGCTGAAGCCGCTCGTTACGCCACTGAGCTGATACGCATCCTCCTAATGGCACCGTTTGCTGAGATTATTTTACCTATGACACATGAAAATCTCCTTAATTGAGATCGATTGTAGGCAGAGTGGTTCGCAATCTTTAGCACACTTCAAATCAACTTAATGGTTCTTATGGCGGTTCACGTAATGTGATACTACACTATCAGTAGTTGTAACTAACAATAAATTAAAGTAGAATTTATAATATTTTTTATCTGTTGCATCGCTACCATACTAACATGACCTGCCTTCCTCGACAACTGAACTATTTAACACAAATGTTCTTGCTGACATAAGCGTGTTCAACAAAACTGACACTTCACCCCTTGTTATACTAGAATAGACAAATTAAATTCTCGATTAATATTGGTAATAAACACAAGCAGACTATTCTTATACTTACACAGTTACAGAAACTTTCAAGTTGAATCCGCACTCATCAACATTTTTATAATTTGTGAAATTGCTTCTGAAATTGAAAATAAAATTGAAACTATAATTGGCAGTCTGCCACGAACGAGTCTGTAAAAAGTTACCGCATTCGAAGACTGAGTAACGTGGTCTTCCTGAGAGCAGCACCTAATAGATTGGTTTCGTTAACTAAGCAAAGTTGAAATAAATGAGCTAAAAATAATCCTGCAATATTTTTGTACTAACGTTTTGACAACATTTCTTTTAAAATGTACTAAAAAAAAGAAATAATTATTTATCCTATATATATTGGCACGACCATGCAGATGCCTAAGAATAAATAACTTAAATTAGAATAAAAAAATTGAGAAAGCATCATTTTACTAATTAGTTACATACATATATACCAAGAATATATAACGACACGGCCTTCGTAGATACTACCTATAGGGTAAAATATTATAAGGCTGTAGATATAAAAAGTCAACAATGATCGATAGTTAAGGCACGGGATAATTTGTTCCATTTTATAATTTTTATATGTTTTGTGTTACCCGTGTTGTAGTCATACCTGATATGCATGACATGTAGATCTTTGACAAAAATAAAAATTAAAAGCTATGTCAATCTGCCATTTTACATTAAACAAAATAACTTCACTATATTGGCATGAACGTGAACGCTGCGTCGTACTTTACAAATGGCGTTTTAATCTGAAACGATAATTTAATTATTTACTTTGTTTAATTTTTTTTTCATATTACTTGTTTTCTAATTGTAGTTTTATTTATAAGAACTCACTAAAACTATTCTTTAATTTATGCTTGTGAGAACAACTACCATGTTATTTTTTACTTGTTATATTAATTATTTATATGTTAATAGAAGAAATATAACGTTTAATTGGACTGTAATAGATTTACCAAACTGTAACAAAATCACATATATGTTTATGGTGACACTATTAATTTAGGCACGCCAAACTCTATTGGACCCTCTAATAGAACTCATTTTATCTTTAATCAAATAATATAAAAATAAGCATATTGAATATTTAAAATTATTTAAAATAAAAATATCTATATTTTAAAAAACATTACGTAAGTCTTAACATATGACAATAGCTTTTAAAGAATACAAGATATTTGCTCTTACACATAAGATATACACTCACTCAACTATTACTATTACCGTGGGAGAGCCTTGCATTTGCACGAATGGGCCGGCTCGACTGGAGTGATACCACGGCCTCACAGAAAACCGGCGTAAAATGACGCTTGCGTCGTGTTTCGTCGCGTGAGTGAGGGTACCGGAGGCCTAATTCCCCCCACCCCCCTCCCTTATGATGGCGCAGGTTAAAGAAAATCTACCCCAGGAGGGTACCAACTGCGCTAGCGTTGGAGAATCCCTCTCTGGACATCCAGGCTCAGGACTGAACTCAGCGGAGCGTGGATGTCCAGGCCGCCCTACGAATTCTGGGGGGGGCAAAACCGCGCTAAATAATTCCCGGGGCAAGAGCGGACGTTACACGGCGTCCCCTGCCACACTAGTTGTGGAGTTTTGCAACATCAGGGGCTTACATTCTAACATCAACGCTGTCCACTACCACCTCGAGACAGTAAAGCCGGCTTTGCTCTTTTTGACCGAGACGCAAATATCGTCTCCGGCGGACACCTCTTACTTGCATTACCCTGGTTACAGTTTGGAACACTCCTTCGTACCAAAAGCAGGTGTGTGCGTGTACGTTAGAGGCGATGTTAGCTCACGCCGCCTCAGGAATCTTGAAGGTAGGGACCTCTCCATCTTGTGGCTACGTGTAGATAGCGACGACCACCCCCGCATCTACGCTTGCCTCTACAGGTCCCATAGCGGTGATGCCGAAACCGAGCGACTCCTTGAGCACGTCCAAATGGCTACAGATTTGGTTCAACAGCAGATCCCTTCCGCGGAGATCGTGATACTCGGCGATTTTAACGCCCACCACGCCGAATGGCTTAGTTCACGCAAGACCGATCACGCTGGAAGATCTGTTCATGACTTCGCCCTGACCTATGGTTTTACGCAGCTGGTTACAACGCCTACGCGAATCCCAGATGTGGAAAACCAGGAACCTTCACTGTTGGATCTTCTGCTGACTTCCCACCCCGAAGACTACACCGTGTCTGTCGGTGCTCCTCTAGGCTCCTCTGACCATTGCCTTATCCGGAGTGTGGTGCCACTCTCACGCTTAGCGCAACCACGTTGTCCACGAAGACGTCGAGTGTGGCACTACAAGTCAGCAGACTGGGATGGATTGCGATCCTTCTTTGCGTCCTACCCATGGAGTCAGGTTTGCTTTGCACTGGTTGACCCCAATACCGTTGCTGATGCTATTGCTGATGTGGTGATGCAGGGTATGGAACTTTTCATTCCAAGCTCTGTGGTCCCTATTGGTGCCAAATGCCAACCTTGGTTTAGCCGATCCTGCAAAATTGCTTCTCGCAATAAGTGGGAGGCTTACCAGGCCTGGGCGGCTGCTGCAGCGACGAAGGATGTGAATACCAGTAAAAGAAATTTAACCACTCATCCCGATCCTTCAAAAGAGACATCGCTAGGGCGAAGTTCTTGTACACCTCCAGGATTGGCGAGCGACTAGAGCGTCTTCCATCTGGAACTCGCGCAT
Source organism: Dione vanillae (assembly GCA_037178615.1). Classification (NCBI taxonomy): domain Eukaryota; kingdom Metazoa; phylum Arthropoda; class Insecta; order Lepidoptera; family Nymphalidae; genus Dione; species Dione vanillae. The sequence continues at coordinate 1,217,025 of JAZFAU010000029.1, forward strand.
TTTGGTCTCTAGCTAAAGCCGTCCAAGGAAATTTCTGTACGCCATCTCTACCACCTTTGCTCAAGGGAGAAGATTCATTGGTCCACAACGCAAAGGAGAAAGCCGACCTCCTGGGCAAATTCTTTGCGTCCAACTCATTCCTGGATGACAAGGGTCAAGACCCGCCAATAATACCACGGTGCAATTTTGTCATGCCGGACATCCGTTTCCATCAAAAAGCAGTGCGGTCAGCAATGCTATCCCTGGATGTCCACAAATCGAGCGGGCCCGATGGAATCTCTCCCATTGTTCTAAAGACGTGCGCCCCGGAGTTGGCACCGGCAATAACGCGCCTTTTTCGGCTTTCCTATTCCTCTAGCGTAGTCCCGACTTCATGGAAGACAGCTTTAGTGCACCCGATCCCTAAAAAAGGTGACCGCTCAGATCCGACCAATTACAGGCCAATAGCCATAACCTCATTGCTCTCGAAAGTAATGGAATCCATTATTAACAACCAGCTCCTACGGTACCTTGAGGATCACCAGCTGCTTAGCGACCATCAATACGGCTTCCGTCAGGGTCGCTCGGCTGGTGATCTCCTAGTATACCTGACACATCGTTGGGCACAGGCCATCGAGAGTAAGGGCGAGGCTGTGGCTTTTAGTCTGGATATAGCGAAGGCCTTCGATCGGGTTTGGCATAAAGCGCTACTTTCAAAGCTTCCTTCCTATGGGCTTCCTGAGAAATTATGCGAATGGGTCGCCAGTTTCCTAACTGACAGAAGCATAAAGGTCGTAGTCGACGGCGAATGCTCTGATCTCATGTCCGTTAATGCTGGTGTCCCGCAAGGCTGTGTGCTATCACCCACGCTGTTCCTCTTACACATTAATGATATGCTGCAAATGAGTGGCATTCATTGTTATGCGGATGATAGCACGGGTGATGCTTTATACACCGGCCGCGCCAACATTTCACGGGAAAACGTCATTGAAAGCCGAACCAAACTTGTGTCTGAAATTGAAATTTCGTTTCAGAAAATATCAGACTGGGGTAAACTAAACCTTATCCAATTTAACCCCAAGAAGACACAAGTTTGCGCGTTCACCGCTAAAAAGCTGCCATTTGTCGTATCGCTCCGTTTTGAGAGCACTCCTCTAACTGCCACAGCCAATATTGGAATTCTTGGCGTTGACATATCGAGCGAAGTCCAGTTTCGTGGTCATCTGGAGGGTAAGGCTAAATTAGCCTCGAAGAAGCTCGGTGTGCTCAATAGATCGAAACGGTATTTCACGCCGGCTCACCGCCTGCAACTTTATAAAGCTCAGGTTCGGCCTCACATGGAATACTGTTCACATCTTTGGGCAGGGGCTGCCCAATACCAGCTTCTCCCTCTAGACCGCATTCAAAGGAGAGCGACTCGAATTGTCGATTGCGAAAAGATTTCTGATCGGCTCGACACCTTGGCACTGCGTAGAGATGTAGCCTCGCTATGCATTCTCTACCGCATATATCATGGGGAGTGCTCTGAAGAACTGTTCGGGCTGATCCCTGCCGCCTCTTTCCGTCATCGATCTATGCGACAACTCTACCACCCCCACCACCTTGACAGTTGGCAGAGTACTACTGTGCGTTTTAACAAAAAATTTCTGCCCCGCACCATAAAAGTGTGGAATGAGTTGCCGCATGTGGTATTTCCGGACAGATACGACCTGCAGACCTTCAAGAAAAGAGCGTATTCCCATTTAAAAGGCCGGCAACGCATTTTGTAGCTCCTCTGGTGTTGCAAATGTCTATGGGCGGCAGTATTCACTTACCATCAGGTGATCTGTCAGCTCGTTTGCCACCTATATTATAAAAAAAAAAAAACCTTACATTACTACTAACATGAAGATTAAAACAAGTGTATAATTTTATTCTTAGAAAATCTTTGTAAAGTTGTTTTTCAAAGATTTTCCTAGATATAACTAACAGTAAGCGAATATGCTCATTACACATAGGCTTAATTATGCGTTTGTGAAGAGGGCACCGACAAACCAAAGATGTAATGAAATAAATTACAGGTTCTAGAAACACCAACATCCTGTTTAATATATAGTCTTTCCTTCTCAGTACGTTCTTAAGCGATACTTAGAATATGACGATGGAAATTATGTATCTATTCCAAGAAATGTATACATTTTCCCGACTTAAAATCATTAATATCTTCACAAAGAGCGTTGTAGGAGGAAAAATGAAATATATAGGAAATTCTAGTAACCTTCACCATAATAACTTTGCTAAGAAGTAATAGTGTTATTTTATGGAATTAATGAACAGAAATTTATAGTAAAAAGAAGTACAGTGACATAAGCGTGTAATTTTTAAGTGAAAATAAGTCTACGATTACGTAATGTTTTTATCGTGCCAGTTCTCTTAAATGTTTAATAAAAAAGTCATTGTTTCATTTTGATTATTATTTTGAAAAACATATAGGTCTCTGTGAATAATATTTTATATGTTGTAATTATTATATTATAAAATAATTAATTATATGAACATATATACAAGTTTATCACTATCTATGTTGTTTACAATTATTTATGATAAATCACCTTTATAAGTATTATTTAAAATTACTGAAAAGCATTACGACATAGAGAATTTGTTCATTTGCTCGGTACCATTATGCTCTTACAAATGCTGACTCTATAATATCGCATATCATTCTGAAAAGCGACATTAGTATATTTCTATTGAAAAATGTGATGACGTAAGTGATTAAAGTCTGAAAACTGATGAAAGTGGAATTCAACTAAAAGAGTTGAAGTACACTTTGATGACATTTTTTGTTGTTGTTTTATAATAAATGACTTGTGCATAAGGTTTTAAATAGGAAGAATAGTAGATGATATATAACTAAATATAATAAATAATATATAATAAATGAAAAATCCATCTACTGCCTATCGAATGGAAAATATAAATATTACTAATAAGCTAGTATAATATTAAATAGTATATAGTAATAAAAGAATACGAAAATGCAACTTAGATTAGTGGAGTTGGTTTAGATACAATCTTAAGAATCCTTCCTTTACTGAGTGATTGACATACAACTAGGCTTCAAAGGTTGATATAAAGCATATAAATCCTTGGGGATTGTAGTTCCCCTTCATACCCCAAGGATCAATATGTACTAAATAAGAAGAAGAAAAATTCTTAAGGGAACATGGAAGTACGTGATTTTAGCGTTTACACTGGTAATGTAGTGATGATTTGTATGAAATAAACGTAGTGGAATAGTGTCTTAAAGAAATTTATGTCATGATGGTAATTTTTTGAAGTTTATTTAAACATAGCTCTATGTTTCATCTATTAATAAGCTCCTTTGCTTCATACAAAATATGATTTTGTTAATTGGATCGGAAAATATTGTATTCTAGATACATTTATCATATACATTTTAACCTAGAATACTCATTTGAAACAGGTTACTCGGTTGTCTGTATCTTTTCTGATTCCGTTAAAGAATCATGAAATTTGTAACCTTCATTTTGCTTTTTAAAATTTTCATCCCTGTACGTGAATAATAAACGCTTCGCTGCAAATTTAACAAATGCATTTTAAATAGCACGCCCAAAATAGAAATAATGGCAACATTTCTTATTATTTTTATAAAGAATTCATTATCTATTTAACTAAATGTACAATAAATTCTATCTCTGTGTAATTCACTAAGAAATTCCACTTGAATGATTAAATTGAAATAATTCATAACTCATCATTATCCATTAAATATAATTACGGAGCTCACTCGTCAGAACGACAAGCTGCTTCAGTAACGGAGTGGCGTGTTACAGATGCTTTAGATCTTTCGGGCCAAATTGATTTTCTTATTTACACAAATCTGTAATTACTTTGCCTTTTGATAAGCAAAGTAAAATTATTTTATTATTATTTGCACATACAAAGCATTTTTTTAAGTTAAATAACAGAGGACATTAGTTAAAAAAATTATTAATTGCTTATATATGCATTTCTTGGCATATTAACGGATACGTAGCGTATAATTTGTTTGTAAGAATCAATTTATGTTGGTATATATGTTCCAAAAATATCTGGTATATATTTTACAAAAAACTCGAAACGTTACTTTCAACTAGTTCTATAAGACTGGTAACTAATGTCAAATAAACAATAATGTGTTTTGTATTTAAAAGTAATAACATATTTTAGAATTAATATGAATAGGTAATAAGCATTAGAAGTTTCCCGTACGTACCGTTTGTATGTTTGTTTAAGTGATTATTGTTATAAATCTTGTTGGTGTAATTTTTATTTTTTTACTATCATACAATCTCCTTCGTTAGTGTTCCATACATCGTGATTATGTCGAAATAGCTCATGCCCAATTGTCACGTGTGGGACGCCATAATCCAAGAACTGAGCTGAATCGATACTATGCGATGAACACGTAGTTAATACAGTCATTATTATATCATAGTTAAATAGAACATGAAATTCATTAAGTTGGCGCAATATATTAAAAAGGTTACGTCTGCTTATTCTGTTATATCAGGGATACCATGTGAAGAAAAATAAAATATTTTGTTTTGTTTTCGGTTCTTATGTTAATATATGTAAAACTGCAAATCGCAAGCTTAATATGTCAATAGTGTAATAAAGTCAAAAATTACATTATGGATCTTTTTTCACTACAATTATCATTAACTCATTCAAATAGCAGCCAATAGGAAGTGATATTAGACTATGAAAGTTTTATTAAATTACTTTAGATGAGAGAAACTGTTTAAATAATAAAGGCTTGTTAGGTCATTAAGTGTTCATGTAGTAAATACACAACATTAAAATAATCTTTTATTTTATCGTATATTACTAGGCATATAAAAAATATTTAAAATACGTAACCTCATGAAGCAACACACGGCAATCAACCAAATAAACGACAATTGTTCTCAATACAAAAGTCTAATAGCTGTCTTGGGTGATAGCAGACAGGATCCTCTCATTCGCTAGATATGTCACCACTGACGTAATAAAAGATTGACAAACACAATGTGATGTGAGCGTAAAAGCTTATATAAATCAAATAAGCATCGATAAAATTTTACAAGTACAAAATATACTTACAATTATCTCTAAAAGAAGTAATAAATAATAAGCTGGGATAGAAGTACACTAAAAAGGAGACGTATGTCAATTTGTTTATATTATAAATAAAAATTAGGTATTATGCAAATGTTAGCAAATATCCCTAAGAGAGTAAGACATAGCTGCTGTAGAAAGATTACGTATAAAATTTGAGTAAGTACTCAAATTTGATTACGCCATAAAACTAACATATTTTAAAATGAAAGCCAGCAAAAATAGCTTAACGCTTTATCCCGCATATTGCAGGGTAAGCAGAGGAAACTGCAGGAACCATATGAACCTAGTGTTAAGACACCCCGTTGCTTAGTCCCTGCTTTTTCCGTCCCCGCTTTCCGCCTCTTTTCGAGACATTGCGTATTGAGTGGCGGAAGTCAACGCCGCGTTTTGCCTAGTTTCCATAGTGAAGAAAATGGAAATAGAAAAATCCATCTTCCCCTAGTGGGAATCGAACCCACAAACCGTAACGTTAACAGGCGTACGCTTACACCTCTGCGCCACGACAGTTTTTTATAAGCAACACCTAGATTCACATAATCGATTGAAATAAATTTTATACTTTCTGTCAGTTATACCGAGGAAATCCTGTGACAATCTGACCATTTTTATATTTTACACAATTTTTTATGTTATATATCGTAATTATATTACATATTTTTAATTTTATTCAGTTACAAAAATCTTTTAGCTACCTCAAATCTTTATACATTAAATTCTCAAAAAACTGGTAAAGCTACTTAAACTAACTAATATCCCATAAATTTCATAGTTTTGTTATTCTTAGGATACGCCGTTATCAGTTTTTGAAAGAAATTACATTTAAAATATTTACAAAGGTGTTTGTACAGTACTCCTGGGAAATGGTTTATGGGTTTACCGCAAAAAATCTACGTCGCCCTACTTACGGGTTTAGCTAAATTATTAAGTAACTTATACAACGTATTTTTGTATATTGAGTATACTATTTTTTATTTTGTAGAGAAAAGAGAAGAAACAACTTAGCGTTCCATGGATTCACCGTGCCGGCCCATCGTGTTGTAGGAAGAGGAGCTCCGAGCAGCGCTTGGGACTTGCGACCCAAGTGTAGGTTTAAAGGGCCTTTTTAAAATGCAATAACGCTCACCTTCACAGTCCGAGCTCCTCCCACTACCTATACAAATTTTAATTGATTCTACCAAAGCCGCCTTCGAAATGCGTTCTAGAAATGAATTTGTGATAGACAGGCCGACATCTTTTAGTAAACTATAGAGAGATTTCGCTGTTAAACCTCTCACTCCTACTTGTAATATTTTTATTTTTCTGCAAAAATACAAGTATCAGTTAAATTTGTTAAGAACTGTATATTCCAAATTAACAAGTTGGTAAAAGTATTTCTTAGCTTAAAATAATTTACCGTAATTAACTAAATTCAGAGTAAAATATTAATTATTCGTAGAACAATATTTATCATTCCAATATTATTTTTTATAATCACTTTGTATGTATGTTGATAAAACTGTAAAATATATACTTACATTTTATTTGTAGTCCGTTATAAAACCGATTCATTCCTATATTTCAATTGAAATGTTTGCCTGAATAAGTAACTTTAGTTATTTTTATATCTATTTTTCCTTGTTATTAAATTTATTGAATGGTTATTGTACTTTAAGTTGCTCAGCGGTAACAATATTTATACTAAAATCATTTAAGTTTTGTTCAGTTTTAAGATTCCTTGTAGGTAACTTGATGGGTGCTTTCAAAACAGGTACAATAGTTGTAACATTTTATATATTCATATAATTTTATTTTGACTATAATATGATTAATTGATGGATGATATAAATTGTTAATAATTATATAATAAATAACAGATCGAACGCAACGATCAATGCGTTGGGTGAACAAGTTTTTATCATTACTAGTGAGGGACTAATAACACAAATATTGCTTGACGAAATTTGAAATTGAGGCACATTTCATTTAGCTTAGTAAAATTTGTAAAGTCTGGTCAAATTATTTTCCAAGTTCTATAAAAAATTTTTGGGCACTTAAGAAATAAGTACTGAAGTTCCATACGGTTGTTATAACTTTTGCTGCTAACATCACAATGCGTAAATTTTTACAAAGAAATTCGCCATAGAAAGAAATTCGCCATAGTAATAAGTTTTAAATATTAAAATAGACATTACTTGGTCAAGAGAATTTACTGGAGAAACTTGAAACATTGCGAATGTTTTAAAATATTTATTAATTTATTAACCTATTCTGCATAATCTATATTAGATTTTTCTATTGGTAATTTTGAAGAATGGTTTAATATAGCGTAGCCCGATGAAAGTGGACACTATAAAGTAAAGGTGCTTTATAGGAGGTCCACAGCAATTATTAAAACATAAGATTGGTTACCGTTATTTATCGCAAAGAATATCATATTCATGTAAGTATGTACTGCTATGTTAACAACAAAACATGCCAGTTTGGTTCTTCCGAACTAGTTTGTGTTCGATAATTTAATTTTCATTTTGCTATACTGCTTAGGTAATTCTTATATTTATTAGTATATTTGATTTATAATTATTGTTTATTTGCGAAAATATTGGCAAATTTAAACATATAACATACATGAAGGTTTTATTACAACATTTATATTTTCATATGCAATATCCAATAACACATAAAAGTTTTCGTTGTTACAATATTTAATATCAATATAAAATAAAAACCGGTCAAGTGCGAGTTGAACTCGCGTGGAAAGGGTTCCGTACACAATATAGTGAAATATTTCCCCTGAAAACATTTTTTCCCTAAAAACATTTTTTATCGAATTTACCATTTTATTTTCAATTTATGAAATCCTTATAGGTTTTCCTGTAATTTATAAGCCATAATAATATATTTGTAGGTGCGTTACAAATGAAACACAGACCTTCTCGTTAGCCGGTTTATTGCTTACTGGTTAGTTATAAATTGCGAGCCGCTTGGAACGCATTATGCGTAGGTATACATATATATATCATCTCTCCTTCTCTAATTTTGTAACCTAATAACAAAAAAAAAGCTTTCTATAATCCCTCTTAACTCTAGGTCTAAGAAAGCGACCAGCAGGCATACTATCTTTGCTTAAGCTTTGCTCAGAAGAAGAAGCACCTATGTCAGCTTCCCTTGGTTCAGAATTGACCTCAATGTTAGCTGGATTAGAGACAATATTGTCTTCAGCTGTCTGCTGCTCGCTCGAACTTAAATTACTATCTAATGGACTGCTATTTTGTGAGACTTGAACTTGGTCAGCAGTTGGCACAGTATTAATAGGTAGTGTTGTAGAAGAGATGGTTGGTAGGGGACCTAAGTTTAAACCTGAATAATCATACTTATCTATTTTACACTTAACAATTTGGTCTAAATGCCTTACACACAGTACATTTTCGTCTATCATCATTATCTCATATAACCTTTTACCAATTTGCTTAACAACTTTTCCCTTCTTCCAACTCTCTTTTCTTGCACTGTACCACCGTGTCCACACAGTATCGCCTATTTCAAAAGTGCGACTAGTATCGACTATATTTGATTCAACATTATATTCAGAATTAATCGGAACAATTAAATCTAAAGGACATCTAAGGTCTCGGCCAAACATTAACTTTGCGGGTGTAGACCCGGTAGTACAGTGTACAGTGTTCCTGTAATCAAACAGAGATTATAATAATTTTTCATGTAAGTTTATTCGCGAATTATTATCTTGAATAGCACACTTTAACATTTTCTTACAGGTTTTTACCGAATTCTCCACCTGCCCATTACTGCAAGGATGGTAGATAGGTGAATTTAAGTATTTTATGCCACTGTGTAAACAAAAAGTTTTAAATTCAATTGAATTTATCTTAGGGTCATTATCGGATACTATAACCTTAGGAATACCAAATATTGAAAATAAATACTTTAATTTATTTATTAAAGATTTTGTTTGTGTACCATTATTCATTAATAAACATTCCAGCCACTTGCTATACGCGTCAACTACAACAAGATACACCTTTTGATCCAGCATTAAATAATCAATATGAATGCGCTGCCAGGGACCCGCCGGCCGCGGCCACGGGGAGGGCGCGCGGGGCGGCGCGGAACGTACGCTGGCGCACGCCTCGCACGCGCCGACCCACTGCTCGATATCTCTGTCGATACCCGGCCACCACATTCGGCTGCGCGCCTTGCTTTTACACTTAGTTATACCTATATGCGTCTTATGTAGTTCTCGCAGCATTCGTTCTCTAAAACGCATAGGAATGACGACTTTGTGACCGCGTAACAAGCAACCGCGTACTAGCTGTAAGTCCGTTTTACACATGAAAAAGGGCAGAACTGATTTATTTAAAATCTTCCTAGGCCATCCACTATTCATATATTTTATGACCTCTTGCAATAACTCGTCATTTACTGTTGCTTTGCTGATGTCTTCTGCTGATATTGGGGCCGAATCATTATTTAAAAAATTTAAATATGAATAATTACTGCAATCTTTAAAATCCTCCTTTTTGTCGGTTGGACTACTATTAATCGGTGCGCGTGAAAAATAATCGGCAACTATATTATTTTTAGTTGAAATATACTGTATAATATAATTATAGGCACTTAATCTAATCGCGTAACGTTGTAAACGAGAAGCCGTTGTTACGGATATTCCATTTTTTTTATTAAATATTGAAACCACAGGTCTATGGCCGGTTTTTAAGATAAATGGTTCCGTTCGCCCGTATAAATATTGGTGGAAACGTTTAACACCAAAAATAATGGCCGTTGCCTCCTTTTGAATTTGGCTATAATTTCGTTCGCTTGGTGTGAGCGACCTTGAACCGAAAGCCAAAGGACGTTCAAGACCATTTTCATATTTTTGTGATAATACGGCAGCCAGGCCGTTTGGACCTGCGTCAACTGATAATATTAATTGAGCATTCGGTTCAAAGTGCGCCAGCACCCGCTCCGACGACAATTCCTTTTTAATTAGCTGTACAGCTTGACGCTGCCGAATTCCCCACTCCCAAGCCGCATCGGCCTTGAGAAGCTTGTGCAAGGGGCTCATGATACTAGATGCGTTAGGAATAAAATTCCTGTAATAGTTAACCATTCCGAGAAACCTCTTTACTTCTCTAGTATTTGTGGGCTCCGGCGCATCAACAATAGCCTTTACTTTTGACGGACACGTATGTAAACCATTTTTATCAATTACATATCCTAAATATGTCACGCTATTTTTGAAAAAATCACACTTATTTTTTTCTAAACGTAATCCTGCCTCTTTAAAACGCCGCAAAACTTCTGAGAGTCTATTTAAATGATCTTTCCTGGTCGGTCCGGTTACACATATGTCGTCAAGCCAACAGCTAACACCGTCAATTCCAGACAAAAGCGTTTCCATTGCCCTTTGAAAAATTGCTGGAGCATTAGCGAGACCGTACACTAATCGCGTGTATTGAAATAGACCCTTACTTGTGTTAATCGTGGTAAGTTTCTGTGACGATTTAGTAAGTCGAAACTGATTATAAGCATTTTTTAAATCAATTTTTGAATAGTGCTCACCTCCACCAATCTTTGCAAAAACTTCCTCAATTCTAGGAAGAGGATATTTGTCGATTATCAAATCCTTATTTAACGTAACTGAAAAGTCACCAGCAATCTTAACTTGACCATTATCTTTCAAAACTGGTACAATAGGTGTAGCGTATTGTGAGCTGCTAACGGGAATTAATATACCCATATTAACTAACCTACTTAATTCACCTTCAACCTTACTTTTTAAAGCAAAAGGTACGGGGCGCGATTTGAAGAACTTCGGAGAAGAATTCGGTTTTAACTGTAAATGAATCTCAAAACCATTAAAACAGCCAAGTTCATCCTTAAACAATTCTGAATATTTTTGAATTAAACATTGAATGTCATTATTACACCGAATACTATTAATAGAAGTAAAAGTAATTCCAAAGGCGGACATAAAATCTCGTCCCAAAAGGGGCGGGCCACCATTTTTAATGACAAAAATGTTTATTTTATTCATTTTATTATTATATTTTATGTTAGCAGTAAAATAGCCCAGTGGAGAGATTTTGTGTCCGTCATATAAACACATTTTAAAATTAGATTTTTGTAATTCAGCTGTAGAAAATAAATCCATGTACATATTATTAGATATAACTGAAGTACCGGATCCCGAATCCAGCTCCATAGTAACCTTTATATTGTTTAATAATATTTCTAGTTTGATAGGTTATTATTATTAAAATATGAGTACCTGATATTAAAATTTTGACACTCCTCACAATCACTTGTATCACTACACTCGTGCTCCAAATTATTCACGCGACTATACTTCTTAGTTTTCTCACGACACACCTTTTTCAGGTGGCCTTTTCCTCCACAAACTTGGCATCTATAATTTTTATAACGACATCTATCAGAGCCATGGTTTTTCATACCACATACCGAGCATATTATTTTACTCGTAGATCCACTCCGACCGGCGCCGACGGCTCCCTGCTTGTTGAATGAGCTCCTATAAATCGGCTCCTCCTTGATGGTCATAGAACTACCACTCGGTTCATCGCTCGTAATAAATTGTCTTGCACACTCTGCTTGTTCTGCTATCTCCAATGCCATCGATATAGTAAGCTGCGAAGCATCTTGTTCAAAAAGTCTATCTCGAGCTGGTCCACTGGCGAGGCCCAGGACAAAACGGTCTCGTAAGACAGTATTCAAGGCAGAACCGAAGTTGCAATAAATTGCTAACCCCCTCAATCGCGCCGCCCAGTCTCCTAATCTTTCGCCTTCGCCACGACTTGCACTATAAAACCTGGCCAGATCCGCAAAGGAGGCCCGTTTTGGTGAAAAATGTACATTGAAAGTATTCACCAATTCGTTGTATGACGCCTTATCCAACTCCTTAGGATAAACAAGATTCCGCACCAGCCGATAAGAGTCTTCGCTTAAGTTCGTTAAAAGTACCGCACTTTTGTTTTCATCACTAACCTTATTAACTTTTAAAAATTGTTCTAAACGTCCTTTAAAAATCTCCCACTCGTTAGTTTTGTAATCAAAGACAGTAATATTGCCAATAATAGACATTTTTATAACAAATGCGTAAAGAAAAACTAGTTATCCCAACCTCGTCGCCAGATAATATATTTGTAGGTGCGTTACAAATGAAACACAGACCTTCTCGTTAGCCGGTTTATTGCTTACTGGTTAGTTATAAATTGCGAGCCGCTTGGAACGCATTATGCGTAGGTATACATATATATATCACATAACCAATATTCAATAATTTTTTCAAATTTTTCGGTCCAGTAGTTTCGGAGATTACGGGGGGGGGGTGGTCAGCTTTCGGCTTTTTTCATGAATATTATCGAAACTATTTATTTTAAAAAATAAAAAAAATAAATTCGAGATCCTGATAACAAGCCCTTTCATTTGATATATGACTCAGTAAGGTTCGCAAATACTTTTTTTTTAATTACCTAATTTATCCCCCGAAAATTACCCTTATTTCAAAAACATATTTTTTACGTTACACATCTGTGTTAGGGTCAGGGCATTACACCATCCTGCCAAATTTCACCTAATTCGGTCAAGTAGATTCAGAGAAAATTGGCTGTGACAGACGGATGGACAGGAACACGAGTGATTCTATAAGGGTTCTGTTTTTTTTTATTTTTGTACGGAACCCTAAAAATATATAAAAAGTTTTTAATTATATTAGATATCATATTTTGAAGTCAATCAAGTGTAGATATACTATGAAGTAAACTAATTTGATCACCTCAATAAACTTCAAATCATTGTTTAAACGGAAATTGATATATGGAGAGTAGGTGTACGGACGTATATATTTAGATACATATATATATATATATATATATATATATATATATATATATATATATATATATATATATATATATATATATATATATATATATATATATATATATATATATATATATATATATATATATATATATATATATATATATATATATATGTATATATATATATATATATTAATATATATATATATATATATATATATATATATATATATATATATATATATATATATATATATATATATATATATATATATATATATATATATATATATATATATATATATATATATATATATATATATATATATATATATATATATATATATATATTAATAAGTAAATTAATTTATTTATAGAAAATCACAATATTTATATATTAAAATGTCAAAAATCACATTGTTTCATGGAATACAATTCATAATCTAGGGTACAGTGCAACAACTACTTAAAAGTAAACTCCGCTTGCACACAAATTTAAATAAGTCTCTTTTTTTAAAAAAAAAAAACTATAGAAACAATATTTTTTTTTTACAACTTTAAAAAGTACAAAGTTCACAAGAAAGATAAAAAAGTTTACAAATAAAATCTATAGCAACAATGAAAATCATAATTAAAGAAATTAAAACATGTTAACAAAAGAGCCACAACATAATTATTCTTTTAAACAATTTTGTATAGTTTTATAAAAATTTAATCGGGAATCATAGTGTAAGTCAATGTTATTACTGCATCTATTAACTATGTTACATAATCTTGAATAAGGTGAATTGGACCCTAAAACAGTTCTACTTCGTGGTGGACACAGAGGGGTAATCGGGTAACGAGGAATTCTTACGGGTACTCTTAAATTAAGAGAGCGCAACAGACAAGGACAGTCAATTGTATCATTAAAAATCTTATAAACAAACATCGCATCGATAACATTTCGGCGTTCTGATAGAGAGACCATATTAAAATGAAGCAAACGACTTTTGTACGATTTAATGGTTTTATGTAAGCGAGCCGAATGAGATAGATGCCATAGGAAACGTTTTTGCACACGTTCTAGTCGCAAAATATGATTGGCATAGTGAGGGCGCCAAACAACACTACCGTATTCCAAAATACTACGAATTTGTGTATTGTATAGTAATATTTTTGTTTTAGCATGTTTGAATGATTTACAAGTTCTTAAAACAAATCCGAGCATTCTAGATGCCCGCTGAATTATATCGTCTAAGTGTAAAGAAAAGGTAAGTTTTTGGTCATAGAATACACCAAGGTCGCGAATACTATTCCTTTCCTCAAATTTTTTATTTCTTATGTAATATTCTGAATTTGTCACGTTATGTTTCCTGGTATATTTGACATGATAGCACTTATTTATATTTAGGTACATTTCATTTTCGTCACACCATTGAACGAGTGCATCTAAGTCTCCTTGGAGTAAATAAGTATCCTCAACGCATCGAATTACCCTAACGAATTTTAAATCATCGGCATATAAAAATACCTCAGAGGAAAGAAAACAACCAGAAATATCATTAATGAAAAAATTAAATAACAATGGGCCTAAATGGAAACCTTGGGGAACTCCCGATGAAACACCACGCAAAGACGACTGATACCCATTGACTGCGACAAAGAAATGCCTATCCATAAGATACGTTTTAAGCCAATTCAATAACGATCAAACGACAATCAATAAAATTTACAAAAAACGACTTAAAAATACTTTTTGGGGCTGCGCACCCCAAAAAGAAAACGGAATCCTTATAGGATCACTCTTATGTCTGTATGTCGGTCTAGGTCAACAGGAAGTTCTCTGTGGCAAATGGTTGATTACAACGGCAAATGGTCGATTGTACTCGTAACGATTCGCATACAAAAAGGCATAAAAATCGAACATAACTGCTCATGTCTTTGAATTGCATTGATTTATTTTTACTGTATTTTAAAAGGTACGTGGGGACGGAGTAAGCAGGGACTAAGTAACGGAGTGTCTTAACACTAGGTTCATATGGTTCCTGCAGTTCCCTCTGCCTACCCTGCCATGTGCGGGATAAAGCGTGAAGCTAAAAAGGTCATCGATTAGGATATTTGAATTCCAGCTTAATTCATCTAACTAATTTAGAGAAAATGATATTTACAGATGAACAATAAAGTTTAGGTTTATTTTTTTAGTGGTTTATTTTAAAAATTACAATTAACAGGTAAAAGATAATACAATATTAGAGACATCCTAATAATTAATAATTAAGTATGTACTAAACACCAGTCGTGATTTGTGTAATCGCCACAACGGTAAGCTAACATTAAATAAAAACTTCAAAAATAAATAATTCAATTAGGATTAAAAAAATTATGAAGTTATTTGTAAAACAATAATTTATGAATTGTATTCCATGAAACTCTATATATATATATATATATATATATATATATATATATATATATATATATATATATATATATATATATATATATATATATATATATATATATATATATATATATATATATTTATATATATATATATATATATATATATATATATATATATATATATATATATATATATATATATATATATATATATATATATATATATATATATATATATATATATATATATATATATATATATATATATAGAGTTTCATGGAATACAATTCATAAATTATTGTTTTACAAATAACTTCATAATTTTTTTAATCCTAATTGAATTATTTATTTTTGAAGTTTTTATTTAATGTTAGCTTACCGTTGTGGCGATTACACAAATCACGACTGGTGTTTAGTACATACTTAATTATTAATTATTAGGATGTCTCTAATATTGTATTATCTTTTACCTGTTAATTGTAATTTTTAAAATAAACCACTAAAAAAATAAACCTAAACTTTATTGTTCATCTGTAAATATCATTTTCTCTAAATTAGTTAGATGAATTAAGCTGGAATTCAAATATCCTAATCGATGACCTTTTTAGCTTCACGCTTTATCCCGCACATGGCAGGGTAGGCAGAGGGAACTGCAGGAACCATATGAACCTAGTGTTAAGACACTCCGTTACTTAGTCCCTGCTTACTCCGTCCCCACGTACCTTTTAAAATACAGTAAAAATAAATCAATGCAATTCAAAGACATGAGCAGTTATGTTCGATTTTTATGCCTTTTTGTATGCGAATCGTTACGAGTACAATCGACCATTTGCCGTTGTAATCAACCATTTGCCACAGAGAACTTCCTGTTGACCTAGACCGACATACAGACATAAGAGTGATCCTATAAGGATTCCGTTTTCTTTTTGGGGTGCGCAGCCCCAAAAAGTATTTTTAAGTCGTTTTTTGTAAATTTTATTGATTGTCGTTTGATCGTTATTGAATTGGCTTAAAACGTATCTTATGGATAGGCATTTCTTTGTCGCAGTCAATGGGTATCAGTCGTCTTTGCGTGGTGTTTCATCGGGAGTTCCCCAAGGTTCCCATTTAGGCCCATTGTTATTTAATTTTTTCATTAATGATATTTCTGGTTGTTTTCTTTCTCTGAGGTATTTTTATATGCCGATGATTTAAAATTCGTTAGGGTAATTCGATGCGTTGAGGATACTTATTTACTCCAAGGAGACTTAGATGCACTCGTTCAATGGTGTGACGAAAATGAAATGTACCTAAATATAAATAAGTGCTATCATGTCAAATATACCAGGAAACATAACGTGACAAATTCAGAATATTACATAAGAAATAAAAAATTTAAGGAAAGGAATAGTATTCGCGACCTTGGTGTATTCTATGACCAAAAACTTACCTTTTCTTTACACTTAGACGATATAATTCAGCGGGCATCTAGAATGCTCGGATTTGTTTTAAGAACTTGTAAATCATTCAAACATGCTAAAACAAAAATATTACTATACAATACACAAATTCGTAGTATTTTGGAATACGGTAGTGTTGTTTGGCGCCCTCACTATGCCAATCATATTTTGCGACTAGAACGTGTGCAAAAACGTTTCCTATGGCATCTATCTCATTCGGCTCGCTTACATAAAACCATTAAATCGTACAAAAGTCGTTTGCTTCATTTTAATATGGTCTCTCTATCAGAACGCCGAAATGTTATCGATGCGATGTTTGTTTATAAGATTTTTAATGATAAAATTGACTGTCCTTGTCTGTTGCGCTCTCTTAATTTAAGAGTACCCGTAAGAATTCCTCGTTACCCGATTACCCCTCTGTGTCCACCACGAAGTAGAACTGTTTTAGGGTCCAATTCACCTTATTCAAGATTATGTAACATAGTTAATAGATGCAGTAATAACATTGACTTACACTATGATTCCCGATTAAATTTTTATAAAACTATACAAAATTGTTTAAAAGAATAATTATGTTGTGGCTCTTTTGTTAACATGTTTTAATTTCTTTAATTATGATTTTCATTGTTGCTATAGATTTTATTTGTAAACTTTTTTATCTTTCTTGTGAACTTTGTACTTTTTAAAGTTGTAAAAAAAATATTGTTTCTATAGTTTTTTTTTTTTTTAAAAAAGAGACTTATTTAAATTTGTGTGCAAGCGGAGTTTACTTTTAAGTAGTTGTTGCACTGTACCCTAGATTATAAATACCTATTTTACATTGTATTGGTGTAAACAATTGTTGGTAAACCTATTAAAATAAATAAATAAATAAATAAATATTTAAACCAATTCAAATAAACTAAAGATGAATAACTCTTCTTGCCATCTCATATGTTTCAACAAAAAAATAGTTTTTATTATTTCCATCTGTCTTTTGTATCATTAACGAACAGAATAGTTTCTCATACATACAAAAGGCATGAGTAGGTAAATCTAAAACAAGAGCGCCGGTACTCGTTAGAGTTTGGTCTGGATGATTTATAGCGTCGACGCCCAACTCCTGCCTCTTGATTAATTACGTCACTTGTGAGAAAACTATCGCCTGTTCCTTTGTTACTGTTAAAGAGGATATATCGATTTTTCATAATTCTCATTATATAACATTCGTTGACTGTATCGAACTTTTTTGAACTAAAGATGAAAGAAAAAATAAAGAATAATAAAAGAAAAAATAGAAAAGAAAAATATCTTCTGAATAAACTAGCACGGTGTTTAATCAGACTAACAAATATTTATTTATTGATAACATTATTTTATATATGTTTAAAATAAATATTTTGGTTTAAATACAAATGATATTCACACAATTATTTCAGTGATGTGTCCATCTTATCTTTGTGCAGCAGCAACTGTAAATGCAACGGATAGATGGGGTCCAACTATCTTCTCTGGTAACAAGACAAAGTGCGGTGTTGGATTTCGCCACTCAAAGTCAAAATCTCGGTATGAGCACTAGATTCCCTCTAAGGACCTTCCTTTATACTGGACTTTGCTTATTGATTATGTTCTCTTTTACGGACTCATGAATAAATACAGGCCAAGCTATATTGCATAGCAACAATGAATAGAAAAAGTGACTAACATCAACTGACAATTACCTAATATCAACCAAATTTCTAAATAAACATTGACTTACGTTAGTTCATACTACTTGTTTTTAATAAACGTATAATATTATGGACTTACATAGATATACTCAAAACTTGATTACCCGAGTTTATTATTGTACTTTCGATTATTCTAATATTCAATTATCGGAATGCCTTACAACAGTCCGGTTAATCAAGTATCTACTACATACATATGTACTCTAGTTAAACAGTAACAGCGTTGATCGTAACACATTCACTAGTTACCTACAAAGTTTCCAAACTGAAACTCCGTACATGCTGTACGTTGTGGCCTTTCTGAGATGTAAGCTTTAAGTATCCTCGTTAATTTGCTAACATTGAAATTTTAGATCAGCCATTTGTTAGAGTTTAGTTTTGTGCAAAACCGTCACAGCAGGAATAATTCATACTTTTTAACACAGATAGAGTTTTATGCTTCATAATATAAAGACAGTCCGTTCGTCTTCTTGTAGTTTGTCCGTCTGAGAACGGAGAAATTGTACGGAAAAAACAGTTGAACCCATCACTCTCACTGCTCTCACATCTCAGTGCTATATATATATATATATATATATATATATATATATATATATATATATATATATATATATATATATATATATATATATATATATATATATATATATATATATATATATATATATATATATATATATATATATATATATATATATATATATATATATATATATATATATATTTTAATAACATAAATTTAAAACATACTACGCCATTTGTGTCAAGCATTTACAAATAAAGTAATTCACTTTAACTATTACAAGTATTCGTGAACCGGGCTATAGTACGGACGTTTCTTGTAAACCAACTTTATGCTGATCCATCTATGGCAGCTGGCCAAGGATGATAGAATATTCAAAGCTCTTCGTATTTAAAAGATTTAGAGATACCTCTTCATCTTACAAAGTTATCATAGTAAAACAGTTTTTATTTATAAATTGTTTATTGTATATAAATTATTCAAACGGACAACGTTGAACCGTATCCACGATAGTTGTGAGTTCGATTCTCAATAGAGATAACAAATAATTTTAATAAATTTTACGTAGGTTAATTACTGAACTGCTCAAGAACAGTGAACAGACTGACAAATAGTCATATCCTATAATCCTATAAGATTTTATTTTTTTCTTTAATATATGATAACCTTAAAACCAGCTATATTTCTTAAAATAATTTTACTGTAAAGCAGGGTAGTGTTAAGACACTCTGTTTAATATGTAATTATTATTGATAAACTGATATAATACTATTTCACTAATCAAAATTCTGGAATACAGAGTATATTCATTTATAAAATCCAGCTTACAATATAACATTGATGGTAAACAAAATTTCAGCGTCGAGGCTAGCTGTGACGACCGCAAACGTCCGACAGCCACCTGACAGTCTATTGAAGCTCACCCGCTGAAAACTACAAAGTATTTCCCTAATAAATGTTTCAATATTTTAAGTACTTTTTAGATATTATATATGTATATGTATTTGTGCAATATTTTATTTTTCTTACAATAGTAAGTATTGTAAATAGATATATTTTCGAAAAAGCTAAGAAGTTTCGACATACAATAATACAGAACAGTCACTGAAAATAGTAAGAGGTATTTTATATATTCACTTATTTTAGGGGAAAGTTTATCTTTCCATAAAGCAAGCAAGTATATTTAAAACAAAACCTACGAAAGAACTTGAACCTACGACCGACGTGATATCAATTACTATACAACATTTGAAACATAATTTATTCAATATCAGCAAAAATCCACAGCTGAGGTGAACTGAACCCATAAATTTTTACGCATTGCAGGCTATTTTTAAACAACGTAACTGAATGCTGGAATTTATTAATATTTTATTTAATTACAAATACCTCTCTCTGAAATGTAATAAATATTCAGCATATTTTATACTTTATTATCTATTGTAAAACAGAATTATCTCAGTATTGTATTTCATTTTAACTGTTATTCGATTTGTTAATTTAGCTTCTCGTTGTATCCCGCTCATATTGAGTTGCATACGAATATTTTAGCAGTAGGTCCTAACAGGTCTAAGAGAGGTAGGTACAACCGAGTATCTTAATGCTATACTTTGTCAAAAATTATTTATTTCCTCGAGTGGATATCGATCCTACAAACTGTGGCGAACGATGGCATTATTACTGCAAAGAAAAAATTAAATTGTAAAATTATTCAAATATAAAAAAAATGGATAATCTTCATAAATTTTGCTTATTTATAATCTATCCAGTGGTAAAAGTACTTTAGTCTAAATTAGTGCATAAATATCACTTTAATAACCATTAAGAAATTAAGCGCCTAAGATATGGTACATTTTCTCGCATGTAATGTAATTAATCAAGAGACAGGAAAAGCTCGCTGGCTATAAATCATCTTTTAGACTATAACGAGCACTATACTGTGAAGCTCTCCTGCTCAGAATTACTCGTTGTACGTCGGTGTTGCAATCATATATCAAATATAATTATGTCAATAATATTTACATTACTGCACTGTAAGACAAAACCTACTTTGGATATCCTTTTTGTATTTCTCTCCCTCCTTATGAAGGAGACTTGAGATTATTCTTTTTAAAAAAAAGTAATAAAATATAAATACTTCGATTGACTTACAATAAAATTAGGCTAATTTGCTAAAAATATTCCTGACATGATGAAATAGAGTACATAAAATTGACGAATTTCATTAATTCATGACTGACAAAAATGTTTTTAAAACATTCAGAATTTGTGACAATTTTATATGAGAGATATTTTGAAAAATTATCCCTATTTAGCATGTTAAAAAAGAAAAATGACTCTTTGAAACGTAAAAGTTTGTTATTTAGTAGCTGTGCTATAACTACTTTGCGACGTAAAAACAGGATTTCATAAAGACTTAACATTGTTACGTATCCTAAAGACTAATTAGTTTTGTACCGTAAAAATACATTGTTAGATACAAATGAACAATACAAACCCCTCTCACCTATACGAATCTTATATTTACTTTGTAATTGGCATAATTTAAGTCATTACTTAAGTAACAGATAAGTTTAAGTACAAAAAATCTAAATAAATGTAACAATAAATTATTTATTTTCTTTAGCTTCACGCTTCATCCCGCACATGGCAGGGTAGGCAGAGGGAACTGCAGGGACCGTATAAACCTAGTGTTAAGACACTCCGTTGCTCAGTCCCTGCTATCTCCGTCCCCGCTTAATTTATTTTTAATATATACTTGTAAATAACGTCCATTCGTTTGTTACGACATCCGACAAAACAACTAGTATTAATTGTTTCACTTTAGACATTCAGTTTGTGTCACGTACACTATTGCAGTCCTCTCCTGTTTTTACTAAGTAGCTAAGTTAGTACGAAAAGATTAACAATAGCGTAAAACAACAATATATTAGATGTTGTTTATATTATCCTACTTTATACATTTCACAGTATTTACTTTACTTAGCTTTATTTATTTAGTATTTTTGACAGATTAAAGTTAATAATAATAATGGATATAATTGCTTACAAAATAATAATAACATAGGGAGGCAGTATATCCTTTTTCCTGAAGGCGTAAGGACGGGATGTATAGACAAACCGAAGGAAATTCGAGTCTCGGTATACCGAAAACGGATAATAATAACATAATATAAAAAAATAAGTCAATATTGTTACATTTTTTAGGCATACTATACTTTTTAGGCTGCTACGGTACAATTGTTTGTTAATAATGTTTCTAGAATGCCCGTTGAAAAAATACTATGTTCAAGTAGTTATCTTATCTATAGTAGTTATCTATCTATTCGTATAACGACGTATCCCTTACTTTAAGTCAACCAAGTCACGTTATATCCCTTTCAAAATATCTTTTCAAATATATATCATATATTCAATATTAATAATTTTTAAATTAACTATGGCATAGTTACCGTTTTATTTTCCTGAATAAATCGTACATTTTTGTCATAAATATACAATTCAATCTTCAACAGGAAAGCTAAACCATATCTAAAGGTGTAGAAAATATTTTAAAATTGCCATAGAGCAATGAAAAGTGTATCAGTAAGCAAGGCGGCAAGTGGCTCAGCAGGGAGATACGCTCACCTCGACGTCGCTTTGTGCCTCGGATAAGCTGTCAAGGCATTTTAAGCTCTCCTGTATATTTCACAACCTACACTTTATTATTATGTAGACAAAGTTACAATTTGTCAATATTGTTTTGGATATAGTAATATGTATTCATATTTGTAAAATAGATTTAAGTGTTTTAAGTCATTGTGTGTAACATGTTATTATTTAAGTAAAGTTTCGGCCCATTTTAAATTATTATTATATTTTTATATAAATAAAAAAAGAGTGATATGTCGTTAAAGCTGGCAACATAGTTACTGTAAAAAAGTATGAACTGTACTCTCGAGTCCTTGGTAGTTCAAACAAACAGTGGAATGCATAAAAATTTAATATAATAACTTTTAACTTCTGAAGAGTAATATGAGTAATGACTTAACGAATTGAACTGATTTTGTAACTGATACATATTTACATACATTATATACGATTTGTTTAAATAAATAAAACATTACAAAGTAAGATTGACAGTCAGGATCTCTTAAGAAGTAAATTTATGAAACTTGTAATAATTTTAAAATTTATAATATAACGTAATTTTTCCATATGAACGCTGAATCTTTTCAGTAACATTAAGTTTGAAGTTTTTGATTTTGCTCCCTATGTTACAGCGCTTGCTATTGTTGCAAACTTTTTTTGAATACATACCACCTTCCCATCCCACACTTTGTCTCTTCTCGTCAAGAGCGCTAACCTTGAAATCAGGGAACTATAAACGATCAATTAAATTATATGAATAATATATAAATAACTTATCGTAACCAGTTCTATTACAGTTCCACTGTGTATTACATTAAAACGATTAATCTGAAGTACTTATGTATGTGTCCTCTTGAAGCGTATTATCTAAAACTTTAAAAATAATTAATTCAGACCTTTTGTTCTAGAAACTAACTCCTCGAATATGTTTATATATATATTCTTTATTGCACTTAAAAAAATACAGATTAAATATGTTAACAAGTAAATTTCGTTGACAACGGTGGGCTTATTTCTAAAAGAAATCTCTTCCAGCCAACCAATGGAAGTGAATAAATTTCAAAAATTTATTTACAATTTTAATCTATAATTCTCTTTGTTTAATTGAAATCTGCTTCATAAAATTATTAATTTGACTTTTTTATTTTCTGTGTTGTATTTGAGTAGTCATGATAACTTAGAGCAAAAAAGTGGACTGCGTGACTGCAAACAGTTTAGGACAGGCGCTTAAGGACGGCTCTTTGAATGTCACGAATTAAATAAATATTTGAACCCTCTCAACTTTCCCAATTTCCTAATGTATAAATGTATTCTAAGAATTTTTTTCGATGACAGAAGTTATTCTTATAGTCCGCTTTTACATTTTGCAAAGTTTAAAATAATACAATTACCTTGTACCTACTTAATTTATTTACATATATTTAAATATTGGGTATATAGACCCTTCTATGGAGCCAATTTTCACTATTAATTGCAATTGATGAACTTTTAGAAGCATTTTAAAAGCCAAGCTAAAATCTACTTGATTTCTTTATTTATAGCTATTTCATTAAATAAAATAAAGTATAAAATGTATATTACAACGGCTTAAATTATATAATAAATCACCTAATTGTAATATTATAAAATAAATTTTGACATAAATCTTAATCATTTAGTATAGATTAAAAATGAATTCCCTTAACCTACATAGTTAAAAAAAGTAGGCTCAGCTTAATTTCGGGTTTAAAATTTCCCAAATAAGAGAGTGTACTTGAAATACTTGAAAAAATTTAAATTTATATCTCAAAACGAAATGAACAAAATTTGAAATTTAAATAACGCTGTAACAATATTATTCTTATCCACTTCAAGGCAGTGAAGAACTGCTTTCGTTAGCTCAAGTAGCAGCTACTTGCAGACAATCTCATACAAAATCCATTACCACGAACGCTGTGATTTTCGCATATCAAAGTTTCGCTGCTTCATTTAAAAATAATTACGAAGCCATTACGGTTTTGTAATAATTTGAAACAAGTTAAAATCAAATAGAATTTTCTGTATAATGTAAGTACTATAATATTTAGTAGTTATATAACGCAACACAGTATTAGTAGGTACATATTTTCTTTATGTGAAAAATAGATTGTTATTTACAGATTTCTTAGACACTTGCTATGGTAATGGAGAAAAAATCTTAGCTATAAACGTATGATAACAATGGAATAATATGAGAGTCTATCTATAAATGTTTTCTCAGATATAATTAACTTATAAAATAACAAATACATCAATGACAAATTGCAACATCAAATAGGAAACTCTAAACCACAAATGTCATCAGTAGTTATCGCGTATCTCATATCCGTCATAGCGGAACCAAGACGCTGTAGGACTTATGACATTGTCATGAAAATATACAAAATGAAAATTATTTCGATCACCACATTAATATTTTATTAATTCCATCATAATACAAGTAGTATTACAAAATGACGAAAAAGAAACTTCAATATTGTTATGTAAAGTACTCCTAAAAAGGACGACGAAAAATATTTGTCAATTCCACGTGGAATAGGTTGTTCCTTTTTAACAAATAAATCCTTTTCGTACACTCCGAAAAGCAAAATAAAGCAAAAACCCAAAGAACTTTTTAAAAGTGTATGCTACATTGCTACATTCTGATGGGGTAAAAGTAAAATAAAATACGTGAATACAGTGAGTTAACAAGGATTTCAACATCTGTATATACTTATTGTCATTTTGTGGTATTGTTTAACTTAATTAACAAGCTTCTTTCATTTCCCAATTTATTTTGTTTTCCGAACGAAAATTTAATTATGTCATAATTAGCTATACTTGAAAGTAGATAATAAATTATGTTTTGTATAGTTTAGTAAGTGAAGTTATATTAAATAATATCTATATATGAAATTATAATCATAGTAAAATTCTGTTATATGTACATATAAGTTTATTATTTTATTTTATTTAACATTATATATGTAATTCTAGTTCTCTCTGACTACCCTGACTGTCTGACTACCTAGAAGTAGAGCGTGAAGATTTGTGTGTGTATTTTGATTTTATTAATAAATATATATGGTAGGATACATAAGCAACGACAACGTTGAAGCGATTGACAACAATAGTCACTTGTTATTGAATATCTTTCGTACATTCTATAAAGCTCGCGAAAATTACGATGTCCTTGGAATTTATTGTAAAATAAGGAACAATCATTTCAAAAGTTCAACGGAGCGTAAAGTTTTCCTTAGTGCTGTCTAATGACCAGAGCTTATGCCATTTACTACCGAATCATAAAAATGTTAATACCACGCCGAGTATAAGGGACACGGAAATATGAAAATATTTTCTACGACGCATCAGATTGGCATCTATTTAAGACAGATTTCAATGTAATTTGTTGTTATGTTGTGGAATTCAGTGAAGAAAACATATACCGATGGTATGGCCGCGTTGGGACATTCCGCCGACAGGATGTTACAAAAGCAAACGAACGAATGAATGAATGTCACACGAATCAAAAAGATCCATTTGATGTTTGAAATTATCTGATCTTTAGAAAAAAAGTATATGACGAAACATGAGGATTCCTCGGATAACAAATTGCTTACATATATTAAATATATATTAAGAAAAAAAAAACACATATGGCCATGACGATTGATCTTCCCTTTTCTTTGTTTATCCTATTACAGATGAGGGGTGGATATAAAAAAAAGATGGAATTCATAGAGTACACGCAGGTACTTTACGTAAAAGATACAATATTTGACATTTGATTTGTTAAATATATTTAAATATATATGATGCAAAACAGTAAAATGTTACTAAACATTATAATAATGCGTGTAGGAATTGGCAGAGAATTATTAGAAAACTAATATCACATGAAAATAATCTAATTTAATTCTAAACGTTTCAAATATGAAAATTATATAAACTATGAGTTTTGTAACAGTTTGAAACAAATCAAAAAATATATATGAATATTTTTATGAATTTTATATATCTTCCAAACTTACTAATTATTAGCTTACCACTATTGAAATATTTAACATACTTAGTACAGTTGTACAAAAATAAATATTATAATTCTATTTATAAAGACCCTCTCCCATACGCAATGTTCAGGCTTCAGTTAATATTCAAAATTGCTTACTTTTTATTTGATACTATAAACGACCACCTTGTAACGCATTCGTGATGTCAAAGTAACAAAAAATCCCTGTCTAGCTATAAAAACAGAAGTTAGATGAGAGCTACTTTATTTATATATGTAATATATTATATAAATTACACCCTTTTCTAGTAAGTTACCCTTTATCTAACATAGTTTTATTATAAATATTTAATTATTTAATATAATTAACTTTTTCTTTCTTATTTTACTGTATTGTTCCATAGAAGTAACGGTCACTATGGCTAGTATAGTGAATGGTTCTTTAAACGAATCACGTAGCTTGGAGTGGACGACAATGTGTCCCTAGAATATCTAAGAAGTCAAAGAAAAGACTGCTTGCTACGTGAGCCACTCCTAAAGTAACACGATTGGGGGTCCTAGCGATAAGTAAATCCGAATAAGGACTTACTTGTTAAATATTTTAATATACTCCTTTCTATATGTTTCTTATATTTAAGGAAATATTTACTTTTAATTTTTTATAAAAATGGTACTAAAATTGGATTTAAGTGAGACTGTTTATAATGAGATGGATATCAAGTTGACGAAAAGTCCTCCACTGTACTTATTCATATGGAACATAGTGAAATAGACTTGTTAATAACGGACATGGTTAAACTTAAAACATAAGTTTTTATGGTCAACATAAATCAAGCTTATTTGAAATTTATAAAGGGATCGCGACGGCGCCAGCTCTGCTTATCGTATAAATTATGAAAAACAACGAGAAAGCTATAAATTGCAATTCAGTTACCCGACACGGGTGTTGGGTGTTGACACAATACTACTACGAACCATAGATGACTAAATTGCTTTTAAAATTATTTTTTTAGTTTATTCTGAATTTTTATTTTTGTTTTTCTTCATTTTTCCACGATTATGTAAACACTAACTGATATTATATAATATATTTATATAAATTTTGACATTTAGGTTTGGCACTAAGTGCTGAGTCGGTGAGAGCCAGTGTTAAGACACTCCGCTTATTACTTAATTCGTGACATTAACTGTTGTGTGTAAATAAATTAATTTCAAAACACTCTGCTCTTCGCTCGCGGCTTGTGGAGTGACCGGACCGGTGGTCAAATGAACATCACCAGTATTAACCACAGTGAAATCGTTGACGCACTGTGCCATATTATATTCAATTTTATTTGTGTGTGTATGTGTGTTTGTTTTGGTTATTTTAATTCTTCTTCTTCTTCTCTTTATTTATGGCGTTTCCATCGTGTCAGTTGAGCACAATTTACTGCGCCAGTGTGACGTTGAAGGGAGGACATTAATTTTATTTTTCAACTACCACTACTGGGCCATGACAAATGCTAAGCTATACTCCTTCACTTAGAATTAAAGTTATCTCATTACTTCTTCTATTATATGTGCCAGTGTTCCGAATTATAATCAAAGATTTGCAATAGCATCATCTACGTGACAAAAAATTTCATTTAAATCTGTCCAGTGTTTTCAAAGATGTGTATGAATAAACAGATGAAAGTAAAAAATAATAAAAGAAACGTTCAATGACTTTTAATTACCTTAAAGTTTTTGTTTGTGACAATACTCAATGTACAGACAAACTATGTTATTATATAATTATTATGTTATTGCTGTTACATAATTTTTTATACATTTGCCCTGAAATCGCATCCGAGATTTTGGAATAAACGATTGTATTAATAGGATCTTTGATATTCGCAATTTTTATACATTTTAAACAAAACAATTTAACCAGATTAAACCGTACAATAATTAAACACGATCTTTGACTTCTTTTCACTTTGCAATAGTTTGTGGTAACGGACTACTGCAGAGTACTCGAAACGTAAAAAATATCAATATACGATATACGATATCAATATATGCGATTACTCCGGTTAAATTGTTTTATTTAAGACCACTGTATTAATTTTAGATATTAATTCAAACAAAATAAAAATATTATACTATACTCAAAATATTATTTTAGTTTACAGAACCCGTTATACTATCAAATTCATTTTTAATATATTGAAAAGTTTTCAGAGAAATGCCTCACCTGCGCTCTTTAGAAAATAGAAACTATAATTTCATGATAAAAATGTTGAATATACGTTTATAAGTTTTAACATTATATTCTAGAGTTTCGAGGCAAAAATATGTTACTTAATATTTATTATTAAAATATATGTTTGTTCATACTAAGGAATTTTGCCCCTGCTAGATGGCATCTTGCTTTGCCTCAGCTATGCTTGCTTAACGTTTGCTTACCACTTGTTTGCCGTCATCACTTTCTTCGCTTAATGTTAACGCTAATGATAAGAAAAATATAAAAAGGAAAAATCGAAATCTTGATAAAAAACTTTTAGTTCAAATAAAACAAAATTTGAATATTATAAATCTATCAAAGAAAGAAGCTATATCATAAAAATATATAGTAATTGATAATATATTCCGAAAACATATCACTAGAATTATATAAGAATTTCGAACGCAAGAAGAATCACTGCACCAATAAACCGAGACCCTCTACCGAATGCTACTTGAAAATTACTCGCAATTTCCCGAGCAGGCTTGAATTTTTATATCCTACGTAGAGCTCAGCACCTGTGTCCGCGGGCCAAATGTCGTCGTGGTCTGCTCATCCATTCAAATTTATTCAAGAGTACCTAAGCGAAGGAAACATACAAACGATTGCAATAGCAATACACATTCGTTACTTTTTATTTTACAAATTATACAAAAATAGATTAAACATATTATTAGTATATAAAAACCACAGAAGCAATATCTAGATGCTGTTTTTTTTTAATATTAGGCCTTAAGTTATAATTCCTTATATTCAAATTATATTCATTTTAGTATCTTATTACAACTAGATACTACTATATATTACACATATAAACATACATATTACCATACTATATATCATAGTTTTCATACTATTTTTATTACAAAACTATGTACATATCAAAACATACAAAGATGTTGACGACACGTACATCAGATTACACGATATATTTATCGAACGTGTACAGCCCAACCTCAGCCCGATCCTGCACACCCGGCCCGTTGTGCCGCTTGATTTGAAATACGTCAACCCATACAAAATATTAGAGCAGAGGATTAAATCAAACACAAAAGAAATTTACTGATATACTGTATCTTTGTAACCACAATTTAACCAGCTCTTAACAATTGAATATTGAGTTTGGCGTATATTTGCAAAACTGTTAAGTAAAAAATTTTATATTTTATCTTTTGTACCTACATATATGAACAAGTAATATGTAAAATTTTACGTTTGGTATATATCCCATTCTCTTACATCGTCGAGTGTACCCGGAGAAATCTTAGAGCTCTAAATTTAAGTAATTATCTGATCTTACGTTTTACGTGGTAGTAATAATTTATATAGTAGTTATAATACTAGTGTTGTGATACAAGATACTTGTACTAGCGTTCCACTTGTGACTCCTTTTTCGTTTATAACACGTTTTAGTGGAATGTTGCATTATGAAAATATATATGACTTAGACTATTATGTGTTAGTATTTTCTTTCGAAATGAAAATTTTACTTAATTTCCATAACTTATTGTCATCATCGCATAAGACGAGAGACGTTCACTGCTGAACAAAACACTCCTTAAAGGCTGGTACTGGGCCACTTTTATCCATCAGACTCTCTCAACCTTCGCCAGGTCGTCGGTTCACGGTATAGAGTCAGGGCCGTAGCTAAGGGGGGGAAAAGAGGACAATGCCCTACCTTAAAAACACTAAAACTAAGATATAATACATTATTTGTCTACGCATACCTATTGAATGTACCTATGTCACGTTAAGTTATCGATTTAGGGGCCCGTGCTTCAAGGGAAGATCAATTATAATTTGTTTTTGCTTCCGCCCTACCTGTAACCAATGCTGCCCTACTTCAAATTTGACTCTAGCTACAGCCCTGTATAGAGGGCCTGATTACGCTATGTATTGTGGTTGCCACTTCAGAACCATTCTGCTCCAACAGCCACTTGAACATTATTGCCAATATTGATTATTATTAACTATATTTTTTTCAATAAATTTGTACGATTTGTTTGCTTGTAGTGAAATATCATTTGGTTTTTAATTAATTTTTGAACCCTGCTACCACGATTGCCCATATGCTTTGATGATTGCTTGAATGTATATCGTATTAAGTGTCTTGAAAAATAATAATATAATGGTTTAAATACCTTCGTAGTTCATTAATTGTTTTGTTTCGTGCAAATAATAAAAATACTTACAGTAATCGCTTATTTTAAGATAAGGAATTTAGTATCACAAATCGATAAATCTCGAACGGTATAGGTAGTAAGTATTTTCATTCAAATTTAAGCACACAAATTGGATTTTGACATGACTAAAATCAACATAAATCTTTGATTAACACCTTTGTGTAGCAGAATATATGTACTCGAATATAGCAATCTTGACTTGCTTTATCTATTAGTGAAAACTAAAGTAACTTTTTAGTATATTACGAAAAGAATTAGCTTTTTATAAAAAAATATTGAAGCCTAACGTCAGTATTGTTATTTGTGAGATTTGAACTCACTAATGTCTAATTATAACTACTATTGACCCACTGTGAAGGCTGGTACCGTCTCCCAAATCCCAACGTACAATGTCTATACCAGATAGGTAATCAGCAAATTGCCTTAAAGTGTACACTATATAGGATAGTTAGTTTACCAAAAAAGAACCAGTTTCTCGCTGTTTATTATGTTACTTTTAATACTTACTACGAACTAATTTCTACAAATGCTATGGAGCTCCGTAACCGTTGGCATGTTGCAACTTATTCAGTTTTTTGTTGATTCCTCCTTGCTGAATTGACTCTCAGGATGTGTTTCTCTCTTAATTTCTTAATAAATTAATACATATAACCAAAGTTATCCGAAATAGCAAATATTCTAAAACAATTTTGTGTTCATTAACGTAATCAAAACCGGTAAAGCATACTTATGTATAGTAATTTAGATACTGTATTTGTAACATCATTTATTTCTACTAGAACTTTATCACGAAAGGACAAACTACTATTTAACTAGTAACATTATGACATAAACGATTCAAAAATGACGTTAATAAATAGTGGATATAAAGAATACCATAACAAGAAACTTTATCATTTCGTCTTTAATATTTCATAAAACAATTCAAAGTAGTCGTAGTTAGCTATCTTATGAGGTCGGAAAGTACAATCATTTATATTCATAGTAAAACGTTTAGTTACAAATTGCACCTTCAGAAAAGATCATTAATTGCATCGAAATGTAACTGGAGTTGTATTTACTTAGCAAGAATTAAATTTTGCTCTTTTAATGTTGCTAAATATAGTTCAATATCTAAAAATTGGACACAATTGTGAGCAATTACTTAAGTTTAAAATTAAAAATATATAAATTATGTTCACCTGACTACTGTAGGGCAGTCACCAGTCTCTAATGTATATACATCCTTGTATATTTGGCATTATATTAATATATGAGATTTGATAGGATTAATGCTAGGTTGAAGAATATAAAGTGTAAGATTCTTCGTTTCTTTTCTTTTATTTAATAGAATTCTAATATAACTTGGAAAATTTAATTTGACATATTGTATATGAACAAAGAAAATTCTGAAACTTAATCCACACTTTAAAAAAGGCAATTGATTTGCCAGGCTAAATATAATTTATTATAAATGCAATTATAATAGTTTTCCACCGCAACTCTATTTCCATGGACTTGCGTACCACCAATTAAAATAGGAATTTTCGGCAAGCATTGAGAACCTGATTTGCTTTTCACCCAAATTCAAAATACTTTTTAATAAAAAATAGAAGCTTAATTAAAATACCATAAAATATAAAGCTCGTTGCTGTATTTAACCAATCTTTAAAGATATTGAATTTTATACGAAGCTCTTTAAAAGGAACAATGTCATCTTACGGTGGGTACGGAGTAAGCAGGGACTAAGTAACGGAGTGTCTTAACACTAGGTTCTTATATAGTTCCTGCAGTTCCCTCTGCCTACCCTGCCATGTGCGGGATAAAGCGTGAAGCTAAAAAAAAAAAAATGTTATCTTACGTTACTATTTTTACTAAAGCATTTTCTCCATTTTAATAAACTTTTTGTTCTGGCAGAGTAACTGCAGCGATGAATCGCATGCATTAAAAGATAAATTTCGTAATAGATCTTTAAATCTGAATATCAATCGATTACAAGAAATAATTAATTAGAAATAAGTTGGCAAGGATCACGCTAAAAAAGTTTGTATCTACTACTGTTTAATAAACGAATTTAGTAAAAAAATATTAACATATTATTTAGAGTATGAACTGATGTTAAAATTAATATGAATATATTTTCACTAATATCTTATCACGACTACTCTACAAATAAAAATGTATTAATATTATAAATTTTAATATATATAAATATTATTATTTTTTATGATGATGAGTTATATTTAAAAGGTAATCCCATAGACAATTTAGTATTTTTATTTTTTTTTCTTTATGCTTAAGTTGATAAGTGATTGTAAAAGCTGTTACTGTATTTGTCTATTACTTCCTGTTGTATTGGTTGAACAGGTTGAACAGGAATATGCTGATATTTCTAATACCAACCAACTTCAAATACTAAAACCAAACAAAAATAACTAACAGATAATAAAATTAGATGTTTCGTTTTCGTAGCGTTTCCGCCCAGGATATAATACGACAAAATCAACTTGCATGGACTTCATCTATATTATATTTGCAGGAACATCGCTACCAATAACCCTGTATATATAAATTTACTATTTAAATAAATTTATTTAATATTTTATTTTTTTTAGATATACAAGATGGTATTAGATGGTATAGGACTCGTGGAGAGCATGTATAAAGAGGTTAATGACAGTGGACGAGGCGAAAGAGGTATGTAATCCTTACATAGCAATTGTAATCCTTACGCAGTGTTTGGCACTCCGTTCTCTCTGACTACACCCCTAAGGATAGAGCTTGAAAATGTGTGTGTGTGTGAGTGTGTGTGTATTTAAAAGGTATATTTTCGCAGAAAAGTTTTACTTTACTTTTATTCTGTATGATAGATACTGTATAAACTTGACATAGAAGGATTTATTGATCAGTACGAAAATAGGTCGTAAATATTAATGTATACATAAAAGTCATTATCATATGCATTTTAGTATTGTTTTTTTTCAAATATATATACTTATAACATTATTTAGTAAAAAAATATACATTTTTTTTCATACTATCGACTTTTCGACGCTCATATAAAAATATATCTCTTAGAATATAAGTTTTGTCATGTAAGTGAATTTGTAAATTCTTAGTGAGAAAATAAATGTTTTTAAACCTTAAAAAATATACATTAAATGAGTCTAAAACTTTAACAAATGCTGCAGTGATGTGCACTGCACAACAATGTGTATTATTATCCCACACCTTACAGTAATTTACCACCATTAGTGAGTTCCATTGAAAAACATAATCGTACGAGCAAGATACCATATGGCCGCTGTGGCCGTCAACCATGTCCAAAGACATAAATGGGCAAGTTATCGTCACAGATGGAATGCCATTGCGTTGGGGCAGCCTTGCCGGTAGAGGGGGGACCTCCCGCGCAACCTGCGCCTCCGTCACTCCTCGCATAGTGCCTCGCCCGCGCATGCAGTGCGGATTCACGCGCATACGACAGTCCGGTGTACAATTTTGACGGATTCCGAATAAACAATAGTGATAATGCGACTTCAGTGACTGAAAATATCTAGTGATGTTATCTTAGTATAAGGTAAATTGTGTAAACACCTTATAAATACTCGAATACAGCATTTTACAATCAACAAGGGCATTTACAAGTCAGTACATGTAGCTATGTCATAAGTTATTACTTGTGTATTTTTATAATTCTCTCGGATAACATTACGCTTTGTTTAGCAAGTGTATTATATATTATGAATGAATTAAATTGTAGTATGAACGACCGGTTGCGCGCATTCCTTCGTTGCATAACAAAACCTAAATAGACCAGTGTGTCAATACAGCCTTTGTAGCGTTGAAAGCCTTTTCGAGTAATAAGGGTGACAAAGATTGTAAAGTGTTGAGTTAATGACATCATCTTGGATATGTTCGCACTCCGCCCACCGTGGGTAACAACTACACGTGTCTTAAGGTTATACAAACTGTGTAAAATAATTTTAATCCAATGTCATATATGTATGCTCAAAAAAATATTGACAAAATAATATTTAAAGATTCATTATACATTTAATTCATTTAAATTACCATTTGTTATGTTTTTCGCTTTACTCATTTTGTCTCTACCATTACTATCAATAACAAAATGTTAACATCTAAAATCTTTAGAATACAATTTAACATTCTAAAGAAATAAATGACAAAAGTACCTTTTGCAAAGTATGTTCAAAGCAAAAAATAAAATTACATTCTTGTAC
The DNA here is from genome assembly GCA_037178615.1 of Dione vanillae. Taxonomy (NCBI): domain Eukaryota; kingdom Metazoa; phylum Arthropoda; class Insecta; order Lepidoptera; family Nymphalidae; genus Dione; species Dione vanillae. Next base: position 1,252,330 of record JAZFAU010000029.1, read on the forward strand.
GCTAAAGTAGTAATGTCGTTAAGTATTATTACACATGGGTAATGTCGCATGTTAATGTTTAGATTGTGACATCATGTACTCGTACAGCGTTTGTATACAAGTAAGTGAAATGATCCGACTTTTAATATATAATTGAAGTGTAAAAGCTTTATGTACATATTGTTCCATATATAAATTTTCTGACATGTAAAGCTTTATATTTTAAATTACAATAAGAGATTCGTGATTCCCTTCGATCGATCCCCATTCGCAGAAATGAACCACTCTGATCTGATAAGACGAAGCTCGGTGTCTCAAATTCGAACTGATATTTGAGATTATCTCCACACTGAGATGGAAGCTTGGAAAAAATATAAATTAAAGCCAAGTTCTTTAACTTAAATATGTAGAAGAGATTGAGTAAAGTATTTAGTATTTTGTATTGTAACAAAAAGTAAACGTTTAAAACTAAACTTTGTAATGAAAATTAGATATTATGAATATACAATTATTTCTACATTTACCCATATCTATTTATATGTTACACTTGCTTCATTGTTTAATGTAACGTATACATCCACTGACGATTTTTCTCCAAGTTCATATATTTTAAAATAAAATTTTCATCTTAACAGAACTAAGTACCTTACTAAAATAATCAGTTATTTTTTTCATGTATATTGTTAAAAAGAGTCATATCGTTACAATCGTTAAACACAGTACACAGAACTAATAAAATTACTTAAAGAGAAAATTAATAATCGTTATTTAAATAAAAAAAAATATAATAATCAATATATATAAAACTATCATATGTATAAAATTTATCTTGTTCTTAGAAATATTAATCTCTATTTCAAAGGAAATAAATTCTCCCAACTTTCCGATTAATTTCATATTTCATTACACTGCGCTAATTATACATGATACTTTTTTGTGTCGCACAAAAATAAACTCAAGCATTTATTATGAGTATATGAAAGTAGGCAGTCTATGAATATAGAGATCTTTCTACATCGACGGTTTCGCACATTATTGGAGGCAACGGAGCACGAAGCACGTCGCAGCGGACCCTCGTTAAAAATAAAATTATACAATAAATTAAGCGGCAGTTCTCCATAATTCATTTTCTTATTAACTCTAAACGTGTATTTATATTACCTGTTAGCCGTTTTACATTGAATTTACCTTTGTAAGGTAAATTTTTAGTGCTCGTGCTGCAAGTGAAGCAATGTAAAAGTTCGCCCTTTTTCTAAGAAAATCCTTTGCCTTTGAAGTTGCGTATAGTTTATATACGTAGATATTTTCTTTTTTAACAGCTACTATAGGAACAGTATATCTTACATAATATCAAGCTGTAAACTTAATAACAATTTAAATTTCTACCTATATGACTCTTTCTTTAATTCTTATAATATAAAAATAGTTACAAAAACAAACCAATATTTGGCGTAAATAAAGCTTCAAATTATTAAAAAAATCCTTAAACCATATTAATTATAAATAATAAATATACCTTGAGTGACAAACAGACGTTAAAGCCAACTCCTTTATTAATAAAATGTGCGCATTAGTATGGAAATGACTTTAACAATCTATTAACACAAATGAGTATACGGCGCACATCGCGTGCGTTGAGGACCTGGATTACTTCCTTCCTGGTAGGGCTAATAAAATGTATGGTTGACTGCATTCAACAATTTTATTACGGAAGAATTATCTTTTCAATGAACTTAATTGAATCATTAAAGTTATTCAGTAATTTCTGAGTAAGCATTTTAAAAGCATAATTTAAGACGACAGACAAAATTTAGATATTTTTATTCAAGTAAATATTACCAAATATAAGGCTTGTAAATTTGTGTTTAAATTTAAATAAGAAAACATCAGAATGACATAAGCAGACCTGTTTAGTTTTTATTATAAAATGAACAAATAGTTCAAAGGAAACCTCAGAGTGAGTCGTAGAAAACTTCTAAAAGCGACGAAGAAAAATAAGGTTATTTAGAATAAAAATGTGAACGCTTTTCATAACACACGATAAAATATGTTTCTTAATAATTTTCTGAGTATAAAATGTAAAAGTTAAAAAATATTAATAAAAGGTACATATACTTCCGCAGCTATGTGATTTGCCATATTAGCTACCTAAACAAAAAACGTTTTTCTATTCCATTAATTATAATTAAATTATAAATCTTAAATGTTATATAGATATATTTTAAAAAATATTCCATTTAGAAATTAATACTCCCCGGAACTTGTAAGTCGTAAACATCGTCCTAATTTTCTTTTCATTTCACGAAACCTTTCTTAACAACAACAGGTTTCTTTTTAAAAGCTTGTTATTGCAAGCGACCCTGTAGCAAAAAAAATCCATTAAAATAGCAATGCAAGCTTTAAGCTTAAGTTCATGTCGGGAATATTTTTTAAACCAGTCCTATTTTAGCGTTCAACTGGTTTTAGGGAACTTGTCAGGAGTACACAATCAAAGGGCAGTGCAGCTTTGTTGGGAACAAAAATTACATCATTCGATTTACGAGTTGTGAGTCATGGATATTTTGAGCACATACATACATATAATTGAATTTCTTTAGTCGTAGCTCAGATTCACACGGCTATAAAAGGAATTACTAATTACAGAATCTCATTTCATTTTATAACACTTTTTACATTTAAAATTGTTTTCGACCGTAAAAATATGTGCACGTTTTTACAAAGTTTTTAATAGGATGTATCGGTAATGGTAATGTAAACTAATGGATTTAGATTTTCAGACTCAATATTGAAACATTTTGCTTATTAGCTTAGCTTTTATAAATACTTAGTAATTAATATAGAAAAAAAATCATATAAATTTCAAAATATAAAATTACGCTGACCTGAAGATCAATATACACATAAAACTTAGAAGATTTTTCATGATAATTTTTATTTAAAAAAATTCCAGCACGGCACGTTTCTTTTTTTTATGAGGTTTTAATATTTTTATTGCCATATGATATGTTCAATGTCACGAAACAAAAATTATTTTACATACTACTTAAAATATTTTTTAAAGGGATTTAATAATATACTAACTTTTAAGTCCCACGAAGTCGTTGAAACATCGTTGATCCGAAACTGCTGTTGAATGTTAGACATAATAAAAAACCTAAATCCTTAATTTTCTTCTGTTAAATATCCGTATCTTTTTTATTCAATTTTGTAAATAATTCAATTCAATTAATCACAACATGTAAAATGAAAATGCCAAAAATGTAAATCTTGTCAAATCTAGTTTAAACGAAAGTCTTTTGGATTTTTTATCAAAAATGTTGTCTGTTTTAAATAAGTTACGATTGAATAAAACGTTTTTTATGGCAATCATTATTGCATATAAATGTAAGACATAGTAATTTAAATATTTGCATAAAAATAATTGTTCACAATTTAATTGGTACCTACTACATCAAAAAAAGCTATGAAATGTCCATAGTCAAATATTATTAAATTTATAACATACCTGCTAAAGTAATATATAATACTTTCATGTTTCTACGTCATATAGTTAACGTTTAACTAATAATTTAACGCACCGGGTTTGAACCCGCGTAATGAAGAACACACAGCTTAGTGGTAAGTGGTTGGACGATTTTCTTGAGGCGCGAGTTTAAGTTTTAACGTTTAAATTCTTTAAGAATTTTTCTTTACGAAATGGATTTACACTTTAAAAATCATAATACAATGATGGCATATTTTCAGCTATTTTTCTTATTTAAAATTATTTTTATATCGAGATTAAACTTGTTATACAATTAATTAGTGCTACAATCTCATTCTGTTTTATATTACTAACGAAGAAAGCTCTCCATTTTTTAGTCTGAAATGAGAAATAAATTTATTACAACGTCAGAAGAACAAGAGAAAGCGTGAAAAAATGCAATATCGTAGGCGAGGAAATTGTTTTACTACTCTATAAATTCTTTACCAAGGCACGTTATGTTTGCGTATAGGCACCCACCTTATTACATACATAATTAACTACCACACCTCCACCACCACGCAGAAATATAGTGTAAACAGGGCCCCAAGCTTTGAAATACCTACTGCGTTTGTGGCTAGAATAACTACAGTACAAAAAATCCTTTACACTTGTAAACGACATAGATAGATGTTACTTGAGGAACAGGAAAGAATACTAGAAGTACTTTATATGGTTTTCTTATTTTTTTTATCTAAATAAATATTAAAACACAGCATCCGACAGTAAGCACGACGGTTGTGGGTTCAAATAGTACTTGAGGGAACAATTTATTTTATTTTTTTCTTTTTAATTAGAATATAAAGCGATATTAAATTAACACATTGTCTTTAAAACAGTGTGGTTTGACACTAAATTTCTTCCCTCCACCCTTTTATATATGCGAGAAAAAGAAGCTAAAAAATATGCTCTTCTCGTGAGAAGAAGTATGCGTCATATAAGTGATTAGAATTCTAATTAAATTAGTCGTGTTGTATGCATTATCTAACCGGCTTCTTGTTTTCTTATTTTTGTAATATGTTCTACTTAATAAGACAAATGATAAGGGTGAGAAGAAAAAAAACATATGCTGTTATGTTATGGTTGTTAAGCTTTATAACATTATTTTTAATAATTCTTTTAGGGTATTTTGTATCATAGCATAAAGATAAATTTTATATTCTTAGCTTATCGGTAGGTTATTTTGTAGTTTCACACTTTCTCCCGTATACAGCAGGGTACGTACCTACATAGAACCCAATGTCAATATATATATATATATATATATATATATATATATATATATATATATATATATATATATATATATATATATATATATATATATATATATATATATATATATATATATATATATATATATATATATATATATATATATATTTCATTGGGTTCTATGTACCTGTAGGAACCGAGTAATCGAACTCTCACTCTGTAAAGTATGAAATATGCTCAAAAATTAATAATATAAACATCTTTTTAGAATTCATGTAGCAATTATAACTATTAAATAAAATGAAAGTCGATAATCGGTATGCTTGACAAATAATAGATTATGTAATGTAATAAATGTTTACTTAAGCTTACCTAGACTTAGATTTCTTGTTGAATCTCAACGATACAATAGGCAACCTAATTTAAATCCTCGCAATAAGTTACTACGTGAGAC